>JAWWNI010000623.1:0-310149 GCA_034642065.1 Darevskia nairensis | reverse complement strand
ACAGGAGAAGTAGCTAATTGGCTACAGTACCATCAAATTAATGAATTATTTAAGTCAGATAAGAAACTTGGTTTTCAGACAGAAAAATCAAGATTAGAAACGGAACTGTTAGAACCAAAAACAAAAAACTTGTCTAGAATGTATAATTTGTTGTTGGAATGGCATACACAAGATGAACTGGTGAAATCTGCTATGATAGATTGGGCAAAAGATGTTGGACATAATATAATGATGGCCGACTGGGAGAGACTGTGGAGAAGAGGGATTAATTTTACAGCATGTAATTTGTTAAAAGAAAACATTATGAAAATGATATATAGATGGTATCTAACCCCAGTCAAGCTAGCTAAAATTTATCATTTGCAGGATAATAAGTGTTGGAAGTGTGAGAAATCAGATGGAACATTTTATCATATGTGGTGGTCATGCCCGAGGGTGAAGGTCTTCTGGGAGTTGATATATAATGAATTGAAGAGAGTGTTCAAAAACACATTTGTTAAGAAACCAGAGGCCTTCCTCTTGGGGATGATTCACCAAGAATTACCTAAGGAGGACCACACTTTCTTTATGTATGCCACAGCAGCAGCAAGAATTTTGATTGCAAGATATTGGAAGACAAAAGAATTACCAACGGTGGAAGAATGGCAGATGAAAATAATGGACTATATGGAACTCGCAGAGCTGACCGCGAGAATCCGGGACCAGGGGGAAGAGGCGGTGGATAAAGACTGGAAGAAATTTAGGGAATATATGAAGGAATATTTTAAAATGTAAAAATTTATGTTAGAACATTGTCGAGTAGATAGAAGAGTTTATAGATTGACAAAGAATAGATAAGAGGAAAATATATATTGACATGAAGGAAGATGATTTAGAAAAAATGACGGATGATAATGGATTAAGAATAGTAAAATAATATAATGTGATAAGAAGTAAATAATAGATTTGAAATGAATAGAAATTGCTACATTGATTTTATAATGCAATGCTAGAGGAGAGAAGAGGGGGAAGTCCGCTAGACAATGTTAGAGAAAGATGATATTAGGAAGTTAATATTTTAAGTGTTTTGTTTTTTGTTTGCTAGGGGGGAGGGGAGGGGGAAGGTTTAGTTGTTTGTATGTTTGTATTTGTTTGTTTCTTGATTATTGTTAAAAATTTCCTAATAAAATTTATTTAAAAAAAAAAAAAAACATTTGTCCTGTAAGACATTCGGACAGCGAAAGCAGAGTTTCAAGAAACGACTTTTGCTTAGAGTGCCAACTTGTGACGGCAAGGAACTGTTCCACCACTCAAGTAGACACTCCTAGGAGGTGTGTTACACCTGGACCAGTGGCACTGGAGAGCATTTTTTTGTTTCACGAGTTTTTCATTCCAGGACTGAATTGCACCATGCTGGTGGAATTCCAGCTGACACAGCATGGCTGTTCTGTTTCAGGCTGTAATCAGAGAGCTACCATCCGGAAATGTTGTGATGTAAACATGGGGATGGTGGGAAGGTTGGAGAGACAAGTGATGCTATGTCTGATAACCATTCTTTTCATGCTGGATGTATACATAGGACTTCCAGATTGCTGATGTCTAACACTGAGTTGGTCAGGTGTACCAGTGCTCAGGAGAAGGCAGAAGGGGGAGGCAATAAGGGTATCTCACAGGGGCACCATCTTGGTAATGGGAAGAGTGATGAAGACAGTGACTCACTTTTTGAGTGACGAAGACAAACCCGGAATGACACCAATGGATGGGTCTCACATGGGGGTTGAGATGTCACGAGGCAGCGAGCATAATAATTCTTCCTGTGGTATGGAGGCATGTACAGAGTACTAAGGCCTTCTTTACCTAAGAGGAGTGCAAGATGGAGAGGCAATACGCCACCTAGCGGCTATCATGTACCAGTTCAAACATGGAATGGATGGGATATGTCGTGGTTAAACGATTGGCTCCTGACCTTAGGGTGGTTTCGAGGTATTTTGGTGATGATGTTGGGTCCATTGTTAATTTTGCTTCTTCTTTGCTTATGTATACCTTGCTTCTTGCAGTGTTTGCGAAATGTTATGCGTGCTATGGTGTCCAGATTGGTTCGACCCCAGGTTATAGCACTGACGAGTGAATTTCACCCAGTTTCTTCCTGGGACGCGCCTGGGGGGCGGTCCATAAGAGGAGTTGGGATTGAAGGGGCAGGTTAGCCTAACCTGAAATTCCTATGTTACAGTACTACCTGTAATCCCTATTTTACAGACCCTTTTGCATGAGGCCCCACATAGATTCATAGGGAAAGGCTTTCACTTCCATTAGCTTGAGGCAAAGAACACAGACCAGACACAACAACGGCAAGATTAGCCAGCAAGGTCTCAGGACATGCGTCACTGGGAAACAAGCTAAACCACAAGGGTATGATAAGAGCAGATGCACAAGGCCCAGCCAAGGCAGGAAGGAACTTCCTTATATGGAAGGAGGAAGGAACTCTCTTATATGGTTTACAGAACTCCTGAGTAGAAGTGTATAAAAGCTGCATGCTAACAGCATTTGGTGTGCTGCTGTGAATGATCACGCATCACCTTTCTGCTATCCTAGGCTAGCAGAAATAAAAAGCTTTTTCTCTGATTCAAACCTCGGTGTCTATTTTTGACTACTTCCTCCCTCTCCTCGGGAGCAACATTGCACCCTGCTTTTGCTCAGGCTACAGGGTTAGGGTTCGGGTTCAGGTTCGGGTTCGGGATCGGGTTCGGGTTCGGGTTCGGGTTCGGGTTAAGGTTTGGGTTCGGGTTCGGGTTCGGGTTAGGGTTAGGTGCTGGAAACAAAAGCGTTTTTTTCCTACGCTAGAAAATCAAGCCTCGGCGACTTCACCTGCGGAAAAACCTTTTTTGAAAATTTCACAATTTCTCCAAAAATTTGACCTTATCCAATTCTCTCAAAAATGGTCCCAAATTATTGTAAATTCTCCCCCGAAACATTTCACAGTGGAAACAGAAGCGTTTTAATCCTAGGCCAGAAAATCAGGGCTCGGTGACTTCACCTGCTGAAAAACATTTTTTGAAAATCTCACAATTTGATCAAAAATCTTACGTTATCCAATTCTCTCAAAAATGGTGCCAAATTGTTTCAAACTCTCCCCTGAGAGGTTTGGCGGTGGAAACAGAAGCCTTTTTATCCTAGGCCAGAAAATCAGATTTCGGTGTCTTAATCTGTGGAAAACGTTTTTTGAAAAAAGTCACAATTTCACCCAAAATCTGACGTTATCCAATTCTCTCAGAAATGCTGCCAAACTGTTGTAAATTCTCCCCTGAAAGATTTCACAGTGGAAACAGATGCGTTTTTATCCTATGCCAGAAAATCAGGGCTCGGTGACTTCACCTGCTGAAAAACATTTTTCGAAAATCTCACAATTTGAACAAAAATCTTACGTTATCCAATTCTCTCAAAAATGGTGCCAAATTGTTTCAAATTCTCCCCTGAGAGGTTTGGCGGTGGAAACAGAAGCCTTTTTATCCAACTCTAGAAAATCAGGCCTCGGCGACTTCACCTGTCGAAAAAACTTTTTTTTGAAAAAAGTCTCAATTTTACCAAAAATCTGACGTTAACCAATTCTCTCAAAAGTGGTGCCAAATTGTTGCAAATTCTCCCCTGCGAGGTTTGGCGGTAGAAACAGAAGCCTTTTTATCCTACGCTAGAAAATCAGGCCTTGGCAACTTCACCTGTGGAAAAAACTTTTTTTGAAAAATGTCACAATTTCACCAAAAATTTGATGTTATCCAATTCTGTCAAAAATGGTGCCAAAGTTTTGCAAATTCTCCCCTGAAAGGATTGGCAGTGGAAACAGATGTGTTTTTATCCTATGCCAGAAAATAAGGGATCAGTGATTTCACCTGCAGAAAACCTTTTTTTGAAAATTTCACAATTTCACCCAAACTCTGACGTTATGCAATTCTCTCAAAAATGGTGCAAAACTGTTCCAAATTCTCCCCTGAAATTTGCATTGGAAATAGAAGCGTTTTTATCCTACGTTAGAAAATCAGGCCTCGGCAACTTCACCAGCGGAAAAACCTTTTTTGAAAATTTCACAATTTCGCCAAAAATTTGACGTTATCCAATTCTCTCAAAAATGGTGCCAAATTGTTGTAAATTCTCCCCCGAAAGATTTCACAGTGGAAACAGAAACTTTTTTATTCTAGGTCAGAGAATCTGGCCTCGGCGTCTTAATCTGGGAAAAACTTTTTTTGAAAATCTCACAATTTCACCAAAAATCTGACGTTATCCAATTCTCTGAAAAATCGTGACAAATTGTTGCAAATTCTCCCCTGAACGATTTTGCAATGGAAACAATAGTGTTTTTATCCTTGGCTAAAAAATCAAGGTTAGGGTTAGGGTTAGGGTTAGGGTCAGGGTCAGGGTCAGGGTCAGGGTCAGGGTCAGGGTCAGGGTCAGGGTCAGGGTCAGGGTTAGGTGGTGGAAACAAAAGCGTTTCTTCCCTCTGCTAGAAAATCAAGCCTCGGCGACTTCACCTGCTGAAAAACATTTTTGAAAATCTCACAATTTGAACAAAAATCTTACGTTATCCAATTTTCTTAAAATGGTGCCAAATTGTTTCAAATTCTCCCCTGAGAGGTTTTGCGGTGGAAACAGAAGCCTTTTTTCCTACGCTAGAAAATCAGGCCTCGGCAACTTCAACTGCGGAAAAACTTTTTTTGAAAATTTCACAATTTCACCCAAAATCTGACGTTATGCAATTCTCTCAGAAATGCTGCCAAACTGTTGTAAATTCTCCCCTGAACGATTTTGCAGTGGAAACAATAGTGTTTTTATCCTTGGTTAAAAAATCAGGGTTAGGGTTAGGGTTAGGGTTAGGGTTAGGGTTAGGGTTAGGGTTAGGGTTAGGGTTAGGGTTAGGGTTAGGGTTAGGGTTAGGGTTAGGGTTAGGGTTAGGGTTAGGGTTAAAGGTAGATAGCCGTGTTGGTCTGTCATAGTCAAAACAAAATAAAACAAAAAAAATCCTTCCAGTAGCACCTTAGAGACCAACTAAGTTTGTTCTTGGTATGAGCTTTCGTGTGCATATCTGAAGAAGTGTGCATGCACACGAAAGCTCATACCAAGAACAAACTTAGTGGTATCTGAAGAAGTGTGCATGCACACGAAAGCTCATACCAAGAACAAACTTAGTTGGTCTCTAAGGTGCTACTGGAAGGTATCTGAAGAAGTGTGCATGCACACGAAAGCTCATACCAAGAACAAACTTAGTTGGTCTCTAAGGTGCTACTGGTAGGATTTTTTTTGTTTTATTTTGTTTTGGTTAGGGTTAGGGTTAGGGTTAGGGTTAGGGTTAGGGTTAGGGTTAGGGTTAGGGTTAGGGTTAGGGTTAGGGTTAGGGTTAGGGTTAGGGTTAGGGTTAGGGAACAAATGCGTTTTTCCCCTACGCTAGAAAAGCAAGCATCGGCGAATTCACCTGCGGAATTATTTTTTTTAAAAAATCTCACAATTTCAACAAAAATCTTACATTATCCAATTATCTTAAAATGGTGCCAAATTGTTCCAAATTCTCCCTTGAGAGGTTTGGCGGTGGAAACAGAAGCCTTTTTATCCTACGCTAGAAAATCAGGCCTCGGCAACTTCACCTGTGGAAAAAACATTTTTTGAAAAAAGTCACAATTTCAGCAAAAATTTGATGTCATCCAATTCTCTCAAAAATGGTGCCAAAGTTTTGCAAATTCTCCCCTGAAAGGATTAGCAGTGGAAACAGAAGCGTTTTTATCCTAGGCCAGAAAATCAGGTTTCGGCGTCTTAATCTGTGAAAAACGTTTTTTGAAAAAAGTCACAATTTCACCCAAAATCTGACGTTATTCAATTCTCTCAGAAATGCTGCCAAACTGTTGTAAATTCTCCCCTGAAAGATTTCACAGTGGAAACAGATGCGTTTTTATCCTATGCCAGAAAATCAGGGCTCGGTGACTTCACCTGCTGAAAAACATTTTTCGAAAATCTCACAATTTGAACAAAAATCTTACGTTATCCAATTCTCTCAAAAATGGTGCCAAATTGTTTCAAATTCTCCCCTGAGAGGTTTGGCGGTGGAAACAGAAGCCTTTTTATCCAACTCTAGAAAATCAGGCCTCGGCGACTTCACCTGTCGAAAAAACTTTTTTTGAAAAAAGTCACAATTTCACCAAAAATTAGACGTTATCAATATCAATCAATCAATATATTTCTTGCATTAGCCCTCTGGCCATAGCACATAGTAAAAACCATAGTAAAAACCAAACGATACAGATATGGTGAAACGGGGGCAGGGCAGGTAAAACCAAATCCAACGCGGATACTGGAGGGTCACTCCATTGACCAATTCTCGGCCTTTAAATATTTGGGCATCACTTTCCATCACAGATCATCTTGGATGGCCCACTTAAACACGATCATACTGGCCGCTCGCCGATCTGTGGCTGCTTTGGTGAAATTTTTCTTCGCAAAAGGAGGGCAGCTGGTGGCTCCTACCAGGAAAGCCTACCTCAGCAAAGTACCCCCAATGATGCTGTACGGGGTGGAATCCAAACATCCTTCAAAGACTGGAGTCCCTGCAAAACCGCCTGGCAAGAAAGATCCTGGGCCTCCCCAATGGGACAATGGCCGCCCAAATGAGAGTGGAACTGGGCCTACCATCTATTGCAGCAAAGGTCCACATTAAGATAATCACCTTCTAGAAATCATTGGCAGACAGTCCAAATTCATCTTTAGCGAAACAAGCCTTCACAGTCTTCAGGAGCAGCAGTACCTTGTTAAAAGGAATGGTGTTCATATGTAACCACTACTCCCTCCCAGACTTTGCCGCCCTGTCCGTATGGGACAAAGACAAAATTCGTGACTGGGTTTTAGCAAAGGACGAAGCCTTCGACCTTGCACGATCGAATGCGGCCAGACTGTCCACGTGGTTCCCACACGTGAAAGCAGTCAGAACGCTGGCTCATTACTTAACTGTCCTGATGAACCCCACGCTAAAAAAGGCCTTCTCTCTCGCCCGTTTCCATGCTATCCCTACGGAATTCCTACGGGGCGCATATTTCAACACCCCCCTGGAGCTCCGACTTTGCCCTTGTAACAAGGGAAAGATAGAGAAGCTTATTCACCTTTTTTTCTATTGTCCCCTATATGACACAGTCAGACCTAGGCTTCTCCTCCTAATCCCGCCTTCCATCGACCTGGACGTCGAGCGTATGAAATACCTATTGGTGAATGACAACCCTATGGTTACAAGAGGAGTGGCTATTTACATACTCCAGGCGCTGAAACTTACCAGCCGTCCTATTGGAAAGACCGAGTTTTCTGAGTGCATGTTCTGGAAGTTGGGCAATAGGGGCAGTACAGGATTCCTTTTGGTGTACCGACCTCCCCGCTGCACCAAGGATTCCCTGCCCGAGCTGCTTCAGGTCGTGGCGGATGTGCTCCTGGAGACACCTAGCTTGGTTGTCTTAGGAGATTTTAATATCCACGCCGACACGACCTTACAAGGGGCCGCTCGGGACTTCGTGGAAAGCATGGCCTCCATGGGCTGTCCCTGAATAAGTTTGGCCCAACTCATAGCAGCGGACATGCCTTAGACTTGGTGTTTACCTCTACGGATGTTGGTGATCTGACACTAAGTAAAAGCGAAACAAAAGAAGTGCCATGGTCAGATCACTTCCTGGTGCAACTAGACTTCTCCGCGACCCTTCCCCTCTGCCGGGAGGTGGGACCGATTCGGATGGTCCGCCCCCACCACTTAATGGATCCAAATGGTTTCCAGAGAGTGGTAGGGGATGTTTTATCCCATGTTGATGGCCTTTCAGCTGATTCCCTGGTGGCCTGCTGGAATGTGGAGTTAACCAGGGCTATTGACTGTCTGGCTCCGAAGCGCCCTCTCCGATTGCATGGAGCCCGGACAGCCCCGTGGTTTTCCCCGGAGCTGAGGGTGATGAAACAGTCGCTGAGACGGCTAGAGCGCCGGTGGCGGAAAACTCATTCTGAATTAGACCGGACACGGGCTAGAGCTCAACTTCGAGCCTACCAAGTGGCAATGGCGACGGCGAAGAGGACCTTCTTCGCCGTTTCTATTGCATCTGCAGAAAACAGCAGCAGGAGATTCTTCCAGGTGGTTCGCAATCTAGCAGAACCACCTTCGTCATCGGGGTCTGGTAGGGACCCCAAGATCTCCTGCAATGCTTTTGCAAAGTTTTTTGCAGATAAAGTCGCTCAGATTCGGAAGGAGGTAGACTCCACCGTGGGAGCAGAGCTGGGGCGGGAGAGTGCTAGAGTCCTGTCTAGTCATGTTTTATGGGATCAATTCCAATCTGTTACCTCCGAGGATGTGGACAGGCTGCTTGGACGAGTGAAACTGACCACCTGTCTTCTTGATCCTTGCCCATCCTGGCTAATAAAAGCTAGCCGGGAAGGGCTGGGCGATGGGCTCCGCAGGGTGGTAAATGCTTCCCTCTGTGAGGGAGTCTTCCCAGACCCGCTAAAAGAGGCGGTCATTAAACCGCTTCTTAAAAAAACATCTTTAGACCCGGCCAATATGGCCAACTGTCGCCCAGTCTCAAATCTACCATTCTTGGGCAAGGTGATTGAGCGGGTGGTTGCTGAACAACTCCAAGCACGCCTGGAGGATGCGGACCATTTGGATCCCTTCCAATCGGGATTCAGGCCTCATCATGGGACTGAAACTGCCTTGGTCGCGCTGGTTGATGATCTCCGGCAGGCTAGGGACAAAGGTGAGAGCTGTTTCCTGGTTCTGCTGGATCTCTCAGCGGCCTTTGACACCATCGACCATAACATCCTTCTGGACCGTCTCGAGTGGTTGGGAGCTGGGGGCACTGTTATACAGTGGTTCCGCTCCTTCCTCCTGGGCCGTGTTCAGAAAGTGGTGGTGGGGGATGAATGCTCAGAACCCTGGACTCTCACTTGTGGGGTGCCTCAGGGTTCCGTCCTCTCCCCCATGCTTTTTAATATCTATATGAAGCCGCTGGGAGAGATCATCAGGGGGTTTGGGCTGGGTGGTCATCAGTATGCGGATGATACCCAGCTCTACCTCTCTTTCAAATCAGAACCAGTGAAGGCGGTGAAGGTCCTGTGTGAGTGCCTGGAGGCGGTTGGAGGATGGATGGCGGCTAACAGATTGAGGTTGAATCCTGAAAAGACAGAAGTACTGTTCTTGGGAGACAGAGTGCGGGCGGGTGTGGGGGACTCCCTGGTCCTGAATGGGGTAACTGTGCCCCTGAAGGACCAGGTGCGCAGCCTGGGAGTCATTTTGGACTCACAGCTGTCCATGGAGGCGCAGGTTAATTCTGTGTCCAGGGCGGCTGTCTACCAGCTCCATCTGGTGCGCAGGCTGAGACCCTACCTGCCCGCGGACTGTCTCGCTAGAGTGGTGCATGTTCTGGTTATCTCCCGCTTGGACTACTGCAATGCGCTCTACGTGGGGCTACCTTTGAAGGTGACCCGGAAACTGCAATTAATACAGAATGCGGCAGCTAGACTGGTGACTGGGAGTGGCCGCTGGGACCACATAACACCGGTCCTGAGAGAACTACATTGGCTCCCAGTACGTTTCCGAGCACAATTCAAAGTGTTGGTGCTGACCTTTAAAGCCCTAAACGGCCTCGGTCCTGTTTACCTGAAGGAGCATCTCCACCCCCACCGTTCAGCCCGGACACTGAGATCCAGCGCCGAGGGCCTTCTGGCGGTTCCCTCACTGCGAGAAGCAAAGCTACAGGGAACCAGGCAGAGGACCTTCTCGGTAGTGGCGCCCGCCCTGTGGAACGCCCTTCCAGCAGAGGTTAAGGAGATAAACAACTATCTGACATTCAGAAGATACCTGAAGGCAGCCCTATTTAGGGAAGCTTTTAACCTGTGATATTTTAATGTATTTGTGTCTGTTGGAAGCCACCCAGAGTGGCTGGGGAGACCCAGCCATATGGGCGGGGTATAAATAAAAAAATTATTATTATTATATATTATTATTATTTTGGCTAATTTGCCTTAGCACCAGTTCCAGCTACTTCCCGTCTTAAACAACGCAGACCTGCCCTGCCCCCGTTTCACCATATCTGTATTGTTTATATGATTTTATACCCACCGTTTCTTATGTACCGGCAACGTACAATATCTATATTTTATATCTTATGTATTTCCTTATCAGGCACCTGTCTGGTTTTTACTATGTGCTATGGCCAGAGGGCTAATGCAATAAATATATTGATTGATTGATTGATTCCAGTGTCCAAATTCCCAGCCCGGTGGCGCAGCTGATCAATGTTCCGGCGCCATAACCGGCCGCAGTCCAAAGGTACCTGATACGATTTCGGCCCTGTAACCCCAACCACCACAGCCGGCATCCAGGGAATCTCTCCAGCATAGTTCTTCGCAAACACCTTGTCCCCTGGAACAAAAGACCGTGGCGGGTTACCACAGCCTGGAGGATCTTCCACAGCAAAGTCTGGGTGCAGCCGGTCAAGAGGAGATCGCAGGCGGCGGCCCATCAAAGTCATAGAATCATAGAAGTTTGGCTGGACTCCGCCCTGTTGCTGTACACGGGGTGATGTGTTTGACAAACAGGTACTCGGCTACCCGTTCATGCCAGTTCCCATGGTCCATACGTGCCAGTGCCTCCTTAGCCGAGCGAACCATTCTCTCCGCCTGTCCATTGCTGGATGGATGGAAAGGTGCCGTCAGAGCATGGCGGATGCCCCGGCCAAGGAGATAGCGCTCGAATGTGCCCGACAAGAATTGGGCCCCGTTATCTGATACCAGCACGTCAGGCAATCCATGGGTGGCGAATAGCCTCTGCAGCACGCGTATAATGGCTTCTGAGGTGGTTGAGGACATCAGAACCACTTCCAGCCGTTTGGAGTACGCGTCCACGATCACCATGAAGATGTGGCCATGGAATGGCCCTGCTAGATCAATATGCACCCTCAACCAGGGTGCCTTGGGGGTCTCCCAGGAGTTTCCACGGTGCACCGGTGGATCTGGCCTCAATTGTTGACAGGCCTGGCATGATTCAACCCAGGATTCGATAGCTTTGTCCATGCCCAGCCACCAGACAAAACTGCACGCCAACGCCTTCATGCGCACAATTCCTGGGTGGCCAATGTGGAGTGCCTGAAGGACGCGCTGACGAAGCTTGGGCGGAATGATGACTTGGTCTCCCCACAGGAGACAGCCGCGGTGAGCCGAGAGCTCGTGCTGCCGTTGGGTGAAAGGCTGAAACTCTGGATCAGTTGGCCCTTTTGGCCACCCCCTCCACACCCAGTTGAGAACGCGAGCAATGGTGCGATCCTTGGAGGAATGGAGGGCGATGTCAGATGCCGACAGCGGAGATTCAGGTAGTTCCTCAATCAGGAGTACCTCTGACGAGGGTGCTGAATCTTCGACCAGTGTCGGCAATGGGCAGCAGCTAAGGGCGTCGGCATGCCCTAAAGCCTTGCCAGGTCGGTGCTGGAGCCAGTAGTTGTAAGCCGCGAGAAAGACTGTCCAGCGCATCATTCGCGGCGACAACACCTGCGGAGTTGGGCGGTCACCAGCCAGGATGCCCAGAAGAGGCTTGTGATCCGTGACAAGGTCGATGTCTCTGCCATAAAGGTATTCGTGGAAGCGTTTGATGCCTGCCACAAGCGCCAGCGCCTCCTTGTCAAGCTGGCTATATTTCCTCTCTGCTGGCGACAGGCTTCGTGAGAAGTAAGCAATAGGGGCCTCCTGGCCATCAGGGAAGCTATGGCTGAGAACAGCCCCAACACCGAATGGCGATGCGTCGCATGCCAGGATGAGAGGACGCTCCTCATTGTACTGGACGAGGACGGAGTCCGATGTTAATAAGGTCTTCACAGCAGCAAATGCAGCAGCCTCCTGGCGGCCCCACCTCCACGATGCCTTTTTGTCTAGAAGCCGGTGGAGAGGCTCAGCGACGGTTGCCTTATGTGGCAGGAACATGTTGTAAAAGTTCAATATGACTAGGAATGCCTGGAGGTCTGTCTTGTTCCTTGGTTTGGGAGCCTGCTGGATGGCCTTGACCTTCGTTGTCGTGGGATGGATGCCGGAGCCATCAACCAGGTACCCCAGGAACTCGACCTGTGGTACAGCAATTTGGCATTTTTCTCTTTTTACCTTGAGGCCTGCTTCCATCTGGAGTCCAGAATCTCCGTGGCCTCATTGCAGGCTTCTCTCTCCTCTACAATGGGCGGTGGGGGGGGGGGCGTCCCACCCTCCCCGTGGAAACGGTGCCCCTCCCTGTATGGTGAAAGCAGTGACCTGTGAAAGACAGGGTGAATTCTCATGGTGTCCGGTAGCAACATCTTAAATGCTACCGGATTGACCTGCTCAATGACCTCGAAGGGTCCCAGCTTGCGATGCTCTAACTTCCTGCAGCTCCCTCTGATGGGTAGACCTTTGGATGCCAACCACACCTTGTCCCCCACCCGAATGACCTCGCCCTCTCTGCGATGGGCATCCGCCGCCCTCTTGTATGCCTCCTTGGCCCTTTCCAGAGTGCTTCTGAGCATTTTGTGCACCGTTTGCATCTCCTCTGCAAAATTCTCTGCTGCTGGTACACTGGGCTCCTCCTCCCCCCCTGGGAAGGCTCTGGGGTGGCGACCATAATTAGCAAAAAACGGGGTCATACCTGTGGATAGGTGAACAGAGTTATTAAAAGCGAACTCTGCCAGACCTAAAAATTGCGCCCAATCATTCTGCCTCTGGTTGACATAGCAACGCAAATACTGCTGCAGAATGGCATTGGCTCTCTCGGCTTGCCCATTGGTCTGGGGGTGTCTGGCTGTGGAGAAACTCAGCTCCACCTGCAACAAGCTCATAAGCTTGCGCCAGAACCGCGAGGTAAATTGCCTCCCCCTGTCACTGAGAACCCTCGAAGGCACCCTGTGCAAGCGGAACACATGATCTACAAAGAGTTTGGCTGTTTCCTCTGCGGACAACACCTTGGGCAGGCCACAAAAGGGCACATCTTGGTGAGCATGTCCACCACCACGAGCACTGCTGTCTTCCCTCTGGACATGGGCAGGTCGGTGATGAAGTCAATGCTCACCATTTCCCAGGGTCTGCTGGGGGTGGGTAAGGGCTGCAACAGCCCAGCTGGTGCCCTATTATCCCCCTTGGCTCTCTGACAGGTATCACATGCCCTCACGTAGTCCTTGACATCGTCCTGCACCCCCGGCCACCAAAAATCTCTGGTGACCAGGAGAAGGGTCTTCTGCTGTCCGAATTGTCTTGCAGAGGGGTTGTCGTGGAGTTGTTTGAGGACTTTCGCTCTCAGCTGGTCCCCCGGAACGTACAGTGCTCCCTTATAAAACAACAGCCCTCCCTTCTCCACAAAACCTTCTTCCACCCCCCTCCCTTCCTTGAGGTCTCGAAATTTCTGCTGCGCGAAGGAATCTGCACGGGTGAGCTGCAGCAACAGCGAGGCCTGCTCCATCGTGCCGCCACACGCCCATCGTTCTATGGGAAACATGTGCCTCACTGCCGGTAGCTCTTCCTCTTCCAGGTACTGCGGTTTTCTGGACAGCGCGTCGGCCCGCACGTTCTGCTCCCCTGGCACGTAGTGGATCTGGAAGTTGAAGTCCGCGAAGAACTCTACCCATCGGATCTGTCTCTGGTTAAGTACTCTGGCAGTTCTCCAGTACTCCAAGTTTTTATGGTCCGTGTGCACTTGGATCTGGTGCTGCGCCCCAATCAGGAAATGGTGCCATTTCTTGAACGACGCCAAGATGGCCAACAGTTCCTTGTCCCAGATGGTGTAGTTTTTCTCAGATTTGCTGAGTTTGCGCGAGAAGAAGGCGCACGGTCTCCAGTCACCGTCGCTGTTCTGTTGCAAAAGCACTGCTCCCACGGCTCGATCAGATGCATCCGATTCTAGTTTGATCGGTCGCTCCGGGTTCACATGCAGGAGGTGCTTCTCTGATGCGAAAGCTTTCTTGAGGGCCTCAAATGCCTGCTGAGCTTCCGGTGTCCAGACGAACTTTTTCTTGCCACTCAGACAGTTGGTGATGGGTGCGGTCAGCTTTGCGAACCCCTCGATGAATTTGCGGTAGAAGTTGGCGAAGCCCAGAAATCTCTGCATGTCCTTCTTGGTTCTGGGGGTCTTCCAATCCAGCACCGCGTTCACCTTCTCCTCGTCCATGGCCAACCCTCTGTCCGACACTCGGTAGCCTAGGAACTCCACCTGCTTCACGTGGAATTGGAACTTCTCTAATTTGACGTACAGCTGGTGCTCTCTCAGCTTTTCCAGCACCTGCCTGACATGCTGCTCGTGCTATGCCTCGCTCTCCGAGAACACCAAGATGTCGTCAAGGAAGCAAACACAGCTTTTGTACAGCAGGGGTCCCAGCACGTGATGCATGAAGGACTGGAAGGCCGGGGAGCCCCCCTGCAAGCCAAACGGCATCACTAGGTACTCGAACGTTCCCAGGGGGGTAAACATCGCCGTCTTCCACTCATCTCCTTCCCGCATTCTTATGAGATTATACGCCCCCCTGAGGTCCAGCTTGGTGAAGATTTTTCCTCTGTGCACCACTGCCAGCAGGTCGTTGATCCTGGGCATGGGAAAGGCGATCGGTTGACTGAGGCTATTGACGGACCTGTATTCTACGACCAAGCGTTTCTGGGTGGTCCCCTTCTTGTCCACGAAGAACACCGGGCTGCCTCGGGAACTCTTGGATTCTCGCAGAAATCCCCGCTGTAGATTCTTGTCTATGAACTCTTTGAGCTCCTGGAGCTCCTGTTCCGACATGGAGTAAAGCTTCCCCGCAGGCAACTGGGCCCCTGGCACCAGGTTGATCTGGCAGTCGAAAGGGCGATGTGGCGGGAGCTTGTCCGCTTCCTTCTCGCAGAAAACGTCCTTGTAGTCCTCATATTGGGGTGGGATCTCTCTGGTGGCTTCCAACCTCACCGCCGCCGCCTGCATGTTGTTGTCTGGTGGACTCATTTCCTGCAGACAGTTCTCCACGCAGTGCCCCGATCCGAACGTGAGCGATCTTTGGTGCCAAGCCACCACTGGGTCATGTAGGTCAAGCCAGCTCATTCCCAGGACTATGGGACACCCCGCCAGCGTGGTGACGTTGAACGCGATGACTTCAGAGTGCTTGGAGATGCGCATTCTCATGGGGGGTGTTTGTTGTGCCACCTCCCCCCCAGCAGCTCCCTCCCTTCAATGGTAGTCACCAGCAGCGGGAAATCCAGTGGAAGCAGGTGTATCTGATGCTCCAACACAAATTCCCTGCTCATGAAATTTGCAGAGGCCCCTGAGTCAATCAACGCTTCCACCTCTAGGGGGTGCCCATTGGGGAGTTCCAGCACCACCCTTATCACGATTCCTACTTTGGGTGGATGAGGGGGGGAGGTAGAAGTCTCTTGCGGGGCTTTCACTGCTTGCTGGCCTGGGTGCGTTCGCCCCTTAGCATTTCGTCCACCCAGGCCTTGTCGTTTCCCTGTTGCACCCCGCTTTGCCCCTCCTGCTCCGGTGCTCTTGCTCCTCTTGCTTGCCACACGCGATGTTGCGGGCAGAATTTGGCTACGTGCTCTGGGGCATCACAAACGTAGCACTTCCGGGCGCCCTTGCTTTCTCTCCCCTCCACTCCTTTGGGCCGTTTGGTGCCCCCCCGATCTCCATCGGCTCCTCAACTTGCCGACGACACGCGTCCCCCGCCGCGGGGTTGTTTCCAGTGCCTCCGCCCTGGTAACGCTGCCATGGGAACCTCTCTGCCTTGGGCTGCCCCCTTTCCCAGTTCCTCTGTTCGGCCCGGTTGCCTATGGACAGAGCCAACTTCACCAGTTCGCCCATGTTCTTGGGAATGGGCGCCCTGCTCAGTTCATCCTTAATGTCCGAACTAAGGTCTTACTTAAAAAGAGCCTGCATCGTCTCAGCTTCCAGACTCCATTTTAGTTGATGCGCCAACATCGCAAACATCGCGAGAAGTATGCGTGCACACTGCCTCCTCCCTGCCTCAGCCTCAGGAACTCCTGCTTGGTGGCTTCCCCTTCCACCTCATTGGCAAACATTGTGTCCATGGCCTTTAAGAATCTCCAGAGATCCTGCATCTCTGGGCCCCCTGCTGCCATGAGAGGCCGTGCCCACTCCCGCGCGGGCCCCTCCAAATGAGCCACCACGAAGGCTACTTGCTGCTCTTCATTGGAGAATTCCCCCGCCTGCATCTTGAGACAGTAGTGTAGGTCTGTCTTGAACCCCTCATATTTTCTGGGGTCCCCCGTGAACTTAGAGATAAGCGTCTGCAGCTTCCTCCCCACTGGGACCTGGCTCCCATCCCCCATCCTCCGTTCTTGAAGCCTGATCTCAGCTTCTTTGGCATGCTGCTCTAGCTGAGTATTCCTATCCTGGAGTTGCTGCACCTCAAGGGTTAACTGGGTCATCTGCGTCTCAAAAATTTTTCGCTGGTTAGCCAGCTCCCGTTCAGCCTCCCGTCGTAAATCAGAGCTCACCTGTTGCACTTGAGCTCTTACGGCAGGGGTGTCAAACTCCGGCCCTCCAGATGTTTTGTGAGTACAATTCCCATCATCCCTGACCACTGGTCCTGTTAGCTAGGGCTGATGGGAATTGTAGTTCCAAAACATCTGGAGGGCCGGAGTTTGACACCCGTGTCTTACGGCCTCGGCAAGCCTCTCCTCCACAGACATTTTTCCCTGCTCCTGCTTCTCTGGCTCCGGAGGGGGGGGTGCGGGGGTTTTCCTTTGATGAACGGCCAGCTAGACACTCGGGAGTTGCTGTCACACGTAGGGGGTTCCTTTCCCCCCCGGCTGGACGTTCCAAGAAAGACGAAGAGTCATTCTGCCAAAAGGCTTTTATCTAAGTTATTTACATTTATGTACAGAGAACATAAATCATGTCTGCTCAGTCCGACTCAGAACTACCGAGTGAGCCTCTCTTTTGGCGCCAATCACAGCATCTCGGAAACCGGAAATGCCTGGTCCTCCTTCTTCTGGTTCCCCCCGACACTGCACCCGGTCCCTGGGATGTTGGCTGAAGCCTGAGCATTCCCCCTCTTCTCCAGCACTCCCTCCCGACGAGGAAGGGGAGGAGGAAGAGGAGGAAGAGGGCTCAGTCTCCAAAAGTTCCGGCTGCTGCCTGTACTGAGTTAGCTCTGGACTGGCAGGGGGGGACCTGGGGCTCCCTGACAGCTAGTATATTATCTGATAGGCTAAAGAATATTCTCCAAACCATTATACATCAAGATCAAGTGGGCTTTCTCCCTCGACGCTTAACGCAGAACAATATTAGAAACATTATAAATATTCTGGAATACTTGGAAACAAGAATTGATAAACCAGCCTTATTAATATCTGTTGATGCAGAAAAAGCGTTTGATAAAATTTCTTGGAAATTTATAATAACCATGATACAACAAATGGAATTTGGAGAACTTTTTTGTAATGGATTCCAGGCAATCTATACTAAACAAGAGGCAAGAATAATTTTTAATGGTAACATAACTGAAGAGTGTGAGATAAATAAAGGGACCAGACAGGGATGTCCTCTCTCACCGTTAATATTCATCTTAGTGATGGAAGTGCTAAATAAGAAAATTAGAAAGGGGAAAAACATTAAGGGAATAACACTCGGAAATAAAACATACAAACTACAGGCATTGGCGGATGATCTCATTATAACAATGGAAAATCCTAAAGAAAGCATCAACAAAATTTTAGAAATAATCAACAACTATGGGAGGGTGGCGGGGTTTAAACTAAATAGTAAAAAAGACCAAATTTATGGCTAAGAACCTCACGGTTCAAGAGAAAGAAGAAATCGAGAAGACAATTTTTTGGTTCTGCCAAAAAATGAAATATCTCGGAATATGGCTAACATCAGAAAACATTAATCTTTATCAAGACAATTATATCAATACATGGTCTGAAGTAAAAAGGAATCTGGAGATTTGGAGTAGACTAAATCTGTCTTTTTGGGGAAATGTATCGGCTATAAAAATGAATATCTTGCCAAAGCTACTATTTCTGTTTCAAACCATTCCAATTATCGGGGGCACAGGCTGTATAACAAAATGGCAGAAGGAAATCTCTAAGTTTATTTGGCAGGGGTGCAGACTGAGGATAAAACATACTCTACTTATTGATATCAAGGAAAGGGGGGGATTCGGCCTTCCTGATTTAAAATTATATTATGAAGCCGCATGCCTCTCTTGGATAAAAGATTGGTGTCAGCTTAAGAATACAGATGTATTGGATCTCGAGGGGCATGATCTCCGTTTCGGTTGGCATGCCTATTTAAATTATGACAAGTCAAAAGTACATAAGAGCTTTACCAACCCCATAAAAAGAAATTCGTTGTTTAAAGCAGTGTTTCCCAACCAGTGTGCCTCCAGATGTTTTGGGACTACAATTCCCATCATCCCTGACCACTGGTATTGCTAGCGAGGGATGATGGGAGTTGTAGTCCCAAAACATCTGGAGGCACACTGGTTGGGAAACACTGGTTTAAAGTATGGGCAAAATATAAAGCCCTGTTGGATCCAAAAATCCCACGTTGGATTTCTCCCTTAGAGCCTAAGGCAGTTAAAAAGAAAAATATGAACGGAAATTGGCTGACTTATAATTCGTTATTAATACAAGACGGCAATCAAATAAAATTAAAGAGATATGAAGAAATAAAAGATCAATTATCAGGATGGCTAGAATACCACCAGCTCTTTGAGACATTTAAGCAAGATATTTTTAAAAAATGGATTGAACAACGAGCCCTCAAAATTGGAAAAAGAATTGTTAAATAACAATACCAAAATTATTTCCAGAATGTACCAAGGAGGAGGCGGTGAAGGCGGTAATGATTAAATGGGCGCAAGACATTGGACACACCTTTATGATGAGTGAATGGGAAACTCTTTGGAAAACTAACATGAATTTTACGGCATGTTACACAATTAAAGAAAATATGATGAAAATGCAGTTCAGGTGGTACCTTACACCATTAAAACTCCAAGATGTATACAAATATTTCAGACAAATGTTGGCAGTGTGAAGAAACAAAAGGAGATATGGTGGACATGCCGAAAAATTAAAGAGTTCTGGAACCTCATCTATGATGAGATGAAAAAGATCTTTAAATTAACATTTGCAAAGAAGCCAGAAGCATTTCTACTTGGAATTTTAGGCAGTGATATCCTGAAAAATATAAGAGAAATCTTTTTCTATGCAACAGCCGCTGCCCGGTAAAAAGTATAAGTACATTCAATGTCGTAAATGTAACTTACATCGGGAAATGACGGGAAGTCTGTTTTCATATAATTTAGTTTATCGGATTTTTTACTTTGGTTTATTTTTGTTTAGTTAGAAATTATAAGAAAAGTGCATGTACAAATACAAGTTTAAATCAATAAAAAAATTAAAATAAATAAAATTACTTCAACTTCCTAAGCATCTAGGTATGCTTGCCTAAACAAGAATGCTTTTAGCAGGTGCCTGAAAAGAGTCTAGCAAAGGCACGTGCTTTATTGCAATAGGCGGGGAGTTCCAAAGTGCAGGTGCTGCCACACTAAACAATGCAGTACAGATATTAGGTGGAACCTGTAGTAATGCTTGAAACTACGGAAGGGGAGGTTTTATTTATTGGGATTTCACCATGCTCTGTATTATCTGAAAAGGAAAACATTTATTTAAACAGCAGGCCTGCACAGCAGCAATCTACTCGCCTGCGAGTCTCATCATGATCAGTGGGACTTATTTCTGAGCCGACGGTGCATAAGATGGGCTGCACCCCACTTATACCTAAAAATCTGCACAAGCCTGCACCAGAGAATTGTGGAGTTGGAAGGGACCCCTGAGGGTCATCAAGCCAACCCCCGGGGCAATGCAGGAATCTCAAGTAGACTATCCCTGATCAATGGCCACCCGCCTTCTGTTTTTCCTCTCAGCCAGGACACACAACAACGGAGACTGGAGGTGGGGGGAAAGAAAAAGTTTGACGAGGGAAAGGCAATGGGGCAGATTTGTCAGGCGCACACAGGCACAGCTTGAAGACTTTACACAGAGAGGAACCCCGCACGGGTTTCCCCGCACGTAATGTAACAGGCAGGGAGCCAGCTCAGATAGAGAGAAAGACATGGGGGGGGCGGGACAAAAGAGTACCAAAGTCTGTCCATTTTATCCTCTTTGGGATGGTGGCGCTAGGGTTCTGGGATGCTGCCAGAGCTCTGGCACCACCCTCCCCAAAATATTGACTTGCCTTCAATGTATTGTTACCAATGTTATTCTATAGTACAGATCATTTTTAAATTAAGCACTTTTTCTAAAATTAAAACATCAGGAGTAATCAGTAGCACATATATCAAAGGAAAGGTCAGAGAATAGTCCCGAATAGATACAAGGGAGACACAGATACACAAGCACACAGAAGTAATTAACCCAAGAGTGGCTTCTAAGGGGGGGGGGGTTGGCTGAGGACAGGGTTGGGCAGAAACATGTGGAGCTTTGCAGAGGTGAGGCAGAAAGCGTTTGTCAGAGGGAAACTCACTTTCCCTTTTTAAGCAAAGGCCAAGATCCCGTCTGCATTTGCAGCGCTGCCCCTGAAGTCACCCTTTAAATCCCCTTGATAGTCCAGCTGTAGGCGCTGGTCTTCCAGGCAGAATGAAAGGCGCACCCACCGATCCCGCTTCCTTCCTGCCCCCCTCCGTTGTTTGCTCACCTGCCTCCTTCCTGTCCTCTCCCCTGCCTGCCTGCCTCCTCCTGCCGGGAGCGCGGGGCAACGGCGCACCGCCCACCCACAACTCCCAACTTCCCAAGCCTACAGTGAATGTCACCCCCCCTCAGGATGACACCCAGTGCGGCCCGCCCCCACCTTGCTCCGCCACTGCTCTGGAAGAAGCTGTTCTGCTGGGAGCAGGACACCTCTGAAGACTCGGCTGGGGTTCTGTAATCTCTGGTGATACATCCCACTGGTTGAGGTGTGGTGAGCTACAGACTGACTCCCACAAGTCACCAACTGAGAGTTCCATGGTCCAGATCCCACTACACCCATAGGTACTGAAAGTACCAACTTTAATGGCTTTGAAAGGAAAGCAGACAAATTCAACGTTGATATTTATATGCTGTCCATTGGACTGGGTTGCCCCAGCCATTCTGGGCGCTCCCAGCAAATTAAAACATCAAAAACAGTAAAACACCAAAAAAACTTTCCTGTACCAAAGCCAATTGGATCGACTGTTGAATCTTATTCCAAATACTTTGGAAAGGACAGGATCTTTCACTGCTCTTGAGAGCAGTTAGCTAACGTAGGGGTACAGGACAGGCCACATAATAATAATAATAATAATAATAATAATAATAATAAATTTATTTATTTATACCCCACCAATTATACCCCACTCTGGGCAGCTTCCAACAAAATATTAAAATACAATAATCAATCAATCCAATCAATCGCAGGGCACTCACAGCTCGATCCCCTCACCTCAGCATCTACCACCTGAGGCAGCTGCCTCAGTCACTCTGGCTCATCATAGGTCCGACCCTGTTTGGGAATATGAGTGGGAGAGGGTCATTGCACTCAGGTCCTGTTTATGGGTTTGTTGTGAGCCTCTGCTGGGCAACTATGGGGAACAAGGTGCTGGACTAGATAATCCATTGGTCTAATCCAGAAGTACTGTTCTTACATCCGGGGGGGGGGGGTGGACTGCAGGCAACTCCTACTTGCAAAAATCCCTGGAACACCAAGACTTGCAGACTCCCAAACTAGCAGAGGATGGCTGAGCAAATGAGTTATTGCTTCACTTCTTAAAAAAACCAAAAACAAACCCCTTTTGCCAAGCTTGGCGACCACTTTCAGTAGCAAACAGACAAATTAAAGTTGCATTTTTGCGTGGGTAGGAAGGGTGTCATTTCCTGTTGCGCCGGGCAACACAGAACGACACAGCACGACGCGGGAACAGGACGGATGTTTTGGAAAGGCACCTCGAACCTCGTGTGAGGGCTTCCTTTTATTAGGTTTTACAACATGGGTTAATCATTGATCCAACCAGTGCAGCTTCAGGCACCAAATAAGGAAAACTTTCCAGAACTTTGTGGTAAACAACTCCTTGTATGGTAGTACTTCTGAAGGGTGACACCCCCAAACCCCACCCGAGGGTCCGCCATTGTGGATGTGACTGTTTGCCATGCCTTTATCACATGCTCCCCTCATGCACCCCTCCCGTGCTCATCTCTGACCTCTCCCAGTACTTTTCCACCATCCCTTTGTTCTATTGTGTTGCTGATTTGTGTCTACCATTCTGACATTACACTGCAGCATGGCATGCCAGCGCTGTATGGCTAATAACCTCTGATTGACGTGGCATGCCAGAGTCTCATTTATTATTAATCCTTAAATAATCCTTAAATAATCCCTACATCTCCCCCTTTTTTATTTGTTTTTGTGAAGTGTGAGATGAGCAGGGTGCGTGTTTGAGACATGTGTGGGTGATTTTATGTATGAGCAAATTAGAACCGCTTTTACGGGCTGGGGCTGTCACAAGCAAGACCTTTTCTTTTTAAACCCTTGTACCACACTTTGTAACATTTTCAAGTAACATTATAAATACTGTGTATAGAGTCTTTGTAACTTTTGTAGCAAGTGTAAACTGTGTAGCAGCAGCAAGATTACTTTTCTCTCTCGCAGAGTGAGGGTTCAGTCACTTTGTTTCAAACTATCAGTGTCTAAGTAAACTTTCCCTCAACGGAGGGTTGATGCTTTCAGGAACATATTTGTCCATGTCTTTTTGCCTCTATTGTCCTTACTGGTGACGGGCATAGTTGTGGTGATGCACGCGCATTGAGTTAGCGGTGAGGCACGAGAAAGCAGCCATCAGATGATTCTCTGGTGTCAGTGGGATGTTTTGCATTTGTAGAAGGTCTGCAGCTTGAGATGAAAGGGCCTTAATTTGACCCCAGGTCACTTGGTGATGCTGTGGAGGGGTTCGATCCCGGTCCCTCCGTGGGTCCTGCAGGCGCAGTGCTGTCAGATCGGGCATCTGGGTCTGGCTGTTGGGTGGTGGGTCCTGGATCTGGAGCACCGACAGGTCGGGCATCGAATTCCGGAAGCCTTGATGCCACGCCATCCTTCCAGGGCTTCACACACCTGGCTGGAACCCAGATCGGTCCTGTGGAAGCAAGCACAGTAGCATCGCCCTGCCCCCATGTCAAGAGGGGGACGGGTCCTTGCCAAAGAGTTAGGTAGCAGCAGCCTGTGGCTGTGGAAAACTAGTCCTTTGTCCAAAATGATCTCCACTGCTGATGATAAATTTTTAATATTTAAGTGATTTAGTGTGAATAATACTTTGTTCAGCCATTCCTGTTTACTTGGAAGACTCGGGGAATTTCCCCCTTTTTTATTTATTTGTCAAGTGCAGTTTTCAGAGTCCTGTTAGCTCTTTTAATAATACCTTGAACTGGAGCAGTCCACACTGCAGTATTTTGCTGCAGCTCCTATTTGTTATTTTGGCTAACATCAAGGAATCAGTGTGCGTACACACTAGGTTTTGTTTGGGGCCTATGTAATAGAAAACGGATTAGGACAAGACATGGGCATAAACCAGCATGAAATAATATTGACTCCTATTCATTCCATAGCTTTTTGAGGTTCTTATATGATAAAGAGGTAACTTGCAAATTTACTCACTGAATTTCCATTGAGTGCAAAACTCTGCAAATGCGTGACTGCAATACGCTGGTGCATTGTCAGTCTTTAGGACCTTGGGTAAATGTTCTGATGCAGTGATTGATTGTATGTTTTGCAGCTTCCCCCTTTTGAGGGGTCGCCCACAGGAAATGTGAATTATATGGGTTACCAAGAAAGGATTAGGAAATATGGAAACACATGAACATATTAGTTGCTTTCCCAGAGCATCTTATGTTGATATAAAGAATTCTACAGTTTGGTAATATTCACTAAAATTTAACAACCAAGAAACATTTTAAGAAAAACATTGTTTCATGAAATCATATGAGCCTAAGTCCTTGTACTGCTGCCTGTAATTGCGTAAATATTGCGTTTTGTGGGCTCAATATGGTCTTTAAGAAAATGCCTGTCCTGTTTTACACAATGGAATAGTGAAAAAAACCCAATCCTTTAAATATATAACCATTACTTAAAAATCACAAGGAATCACATTTGGATTAGGGAGACCACATTGTGGGACACATTGTAGCACACTCACTGGCTGCAATATCAAATTAATGGCTCTTAAATGATGTAAAAATCTCCACTTGCCTGAGCACTTTTTTATCACGAACACGGGTGTGTTAAAAGCGCTTGTGGATGGTTGAATGTGCCCTGCAGTAAGTTGTTCTTTAACTAGCTCTTTGAGGAGCACTATCTTCTCCTGAGTGAGAGGCCATTGTTCCACCCAGATGGGGTCTATGGAACGCCATGTTAGTGGAAGGGCTGTGGGTTTAGAATGGCTCATGGCTAATCATGAATGACCAGTTTCGCCTGAAACTGTTTCATCAGATCCCTACCCCAGAGATTTACGTGGCTGGGAAGAATTACAGACTGAAGCTGAGCTGTACACTTCCCATCAGGGGCGGTTACCGTTAGCCACTCAGAGCTTTGGCGGGCTGCTTGGGCTCCTCCGACCCCCCCCCAACGGATGCAGATTCAGTCATGGGCCAATGATTGGCAGAAATCATGGTGATATCCGCACCGTTATCAAGCACACCTTCAAACGATCTGCCATTCAACAAATAAATGCGCTTAGGTTTAGCTTCTTTGATCACCTCAATTACGGCCAAAATGCTTGGATGCAGGGAATGGGAAGGGTCAGTGGACCCAAAACCTCCCTTCCCCCGCACCACAGCTCCCCCCCGGGAGTACAAAGGGAACAATGATGAGCTGCGCAAATGACTCCCCCTGTTTTAGAGTCATTGGCACGCTTGTCTCAACCTGAATCATGATAATACCTTCATAATCAGAGTCAACTACCCCAGGGATCACAAAAAACCCTTTTTTCCTGGCAGAGGAGCGGGGAAGAATCAACCCGACAGTGCCTTCTGGCAGCAGTCCCTTTAATTGTGATGCCATGAGAACCACAACCCCAGGGAACGAGACAAAGACATCCTCTTGATTCACCAAATCTATCCCTGCGCTCCCTTGGGTAGCAGATTTCGCATCGGAAACCTCAGTTGCAACATTTGTTCCTGGGCATGCTGCGTGCCCGCAACTCAGTTTCCCTGAAAATCTCCTGAGTTGGGACACTGATTTGCTCAATGGAACCCCTTTTTGCACCGAGGACAGACTGTTTTAGGTTTCACTGTCTGCCCTCCTCCTCTTGACCCACCGCCTTTGTGTGCTCCCCCTCCCGGGGACCTGCATTCAGCTTGAAAATGTCCAGCACGGCCACAATTGTAGCAATTGCCAGTAGGCTTGCTGTTTCCTTCCCTACCATACCCTCCTTTGCGCAGAGCTGCTGCCAGCACTGGTGCCAATATCTGCACATGCCCTCAGCATGTCAGCCAAATGATAGTCCCCTCGCGAAATCACTGGCTGGAGCGTGCGGCGACAATCAATATTAGCTTGTTCAAAAGCCAATTTCTTCATCAGCTCCCCACCAGCTTCCGCATTGTCCACCTGACGTGAGATGGCTTCCTGCAGTCTATCTACAAAGTCTGCATAGGACTCTGAGGCTCCCTACTTGATGGTGGCAAAGGACTTTAATGGCTTGCCGGTGGCGGGGACTCGCTTAAGGCTCTTGAGCACACACCGAGAGATGACCGGGTATGCAATTTCTGGGACACCAGTGGTTTGCTGCTCCAAGGTAGAGAACTGCCCTGCACCATTCAACTGATCCGGAACATAAGCTCCTCCGGAGTTGTTACCCTCGTTTATGGCCTCCTGCTGGTATTCGGAGTCCCAGACCACATACTGCGCTGAGGAAAGAAGCATCCTAAAAAGATCCTTCCAATCCTGGGGTATCAGATTGTGTGCGGTGCTTATGCTCTCAGGTCCCTGACCCTTTTCCACAAAAGAATGAGCAATCCTTGCGTAAACGTGGAACGCAAACCTGTCTCTGTCATGCTTCTTCGCAATTCCCTTAAGATCTGATAGGGCAAGGGAGTCCATTGATGCTGAACCTGGTTCTGAGAATCTAGGACCCTTGTCACTGGGAAAGCCTGCAAACCAATTTCCAATTCCTCGGCACTTAAAGTGCCCTTCATCTGTTCCTGCCTGAACCCCGCTCTGACTGCTCCCACCGCCCTGCCTAGGGGCAAGGAAGCAGCAGAGGGACTGGCCTTTTGGGGCCACTGAAGCTTTGGCGACGCTGCCATGCACAAAGCTGGTGATGGAGGAGGGGCCGCAGCTTCCTCCTCCGGGACAAGAGCCTGGGATGGAGACGGTGCCTCTGATGCTGGGATTTCCATCCTCTCTATAGCGTCCCTGACCCTTTTCCACAAAAGAATGAACTTTGTGGGTGCCCTAGGTGAGGAGAGCAGACGCTCTCCGATTTTCCCCCAGTCTTTTGATGCCACAGAGTTGGACTCTACGAACCAAGGGCACTGAATGCGAATCTCTGCAACTAGACTCTCTAGTTCCTCATAACTGGATCCTCCCTGACCAAATGTCTCTAGAACATCCTGTAGTTCCTCTGCCTGACTGCTCTGTGGAAATGTCACAAGAGAACCCATACCTGCGAGAGCGTTTGACGCTGTGGTACCTGAGGCTTGGTCCTGCCTTGAGCAGGTGTGGGCGATCACGTCGGGAAGGTCACCAGATGTTGCACCAGGCAACACAGAATGACACAGCACGACGCATGTCATTATTTAATCCTTAAATAATCCCTACAATTTCCCTTTGGCTGATTTATGTCCTCGGCTTTTAGAGTCCACAATTGGCACAAACATGGATGGAAATCTGCTTCAGTTCAAAGGGAGGTATGATTTGCAGGCAAGGTGACAAAGCCAGTTATGTGTCCGCAAAAAAGGAAGGGGGGGGAGCTCTCCACCTCAGCTCGGAATTATTTTGGAAGAGTGGAGGGGAACAGAGGAAACCTTTCTTCCCTTTCAGTCTTTTCTCCGCTCTCCCCCCCCCCTTTAAAGAATATGCTGTTACGGAATTTCCGAGGGGGGCACATAAGAGTGAGCTGGGTTTCGCTACGGATCTCGCCTTTCCCATAAACCCCTCCACATACCTAGGGCGCGAGACAATGAGCTCGAGAAAGCCCTTTCCTTTCCCTGTCGCACCAAGCACCACATATTTTTTATTAATAAAAGACCCCGCTTCCTTCTTTCTTCTATAAAACCGTATCAATATCAACGGGGACTTTTGAATGAGCTCTGTATTTACATGCTACTGCGTATAGACCAATCAAAAGCATCGGATTTTGACAGCTAGCCAATAGCGGTTAGCGGACAGCGGCCTCTAGTGGACAGAATCTTTCTGTACTGCTGCCTGTTTCCATTCTGCAGAGCAGCAGAGCTGCTCAGCTCAGGCTTTGCACGCTTGACTGAGCTCCTGAGTGGCCGCCTGCTGAGAGAACAATGGACTCAGTCTATTTTTTTTTATTGATAATTTTTATTGAATGTTTTATAACTCTATAATTACATAACATATGAAAATAATATGCAGTAAATTTGGATTCCACTTATCTCCAAAATAATAAGATAAACTCTAACATAAACAAATACATAAATAAATATCCTCCCCCAATACCAAGTGCCCATTTAGACTTCCTACCATCACCTTTACATCATATTTTACCTTTAATGTACATAACTCTACTCCCCTTCTTACAGACATTTTCCACTTACATTCTCTACTTCTTAGCCGTTCCTTATTTGATTTCCTTCAATATTTTTCTTGCTTTAGTCCTCAAATGCCACCATAGAGATGGAGTTTTTACTGTATTTTTTGACATATTTTCTATAACCCTCCCACTTTTCAGCAAATTTCCTTTTGGAGTGCCCTCTTAAATTGTTTGTTAAAAGAGCTATCTCCACAAATTCTTGCAATTTGTATTGCCAATTCTCTATTCCAGGAACCTCTTTATCTTTCCACCCTTTTGCTATTAATAGTCTGGCGGCCGCTGTTGCGTACAAAAATATTTCTTTATGTTGCTTTGGAATATCTTTGTCCAGGATACTTAAAAGAAATGCCTCTGTGGTTTTTTTTTTTTAAGTTTTGACCCATCAGTTTTTTTAACTCTTCGTATATTTCCCCCCAAAATGTCTTTATTTTCCCACATGTCCACCACATGTGGTACATGTTCCCACCAGTCTCCCCACATTTCCAGCATACATCTGTCAAATTTCTGTACATTTTAGCTAATTTCGATGGTGTGAGGTACCATCTATGGAACATTTTCAGCATATTTTCCCTAATAGCGTAATTAGCTGTGAATTTCAAATTTACGTTCCATAGCTTTTCCCAGTCACTTAACATTATTGGATGCCCCACGTCTTGGGCCCATCTAATCATTGGTACCTTAACTTCCTCGTCCATCACCTCGTAATCCAATAGAAATTTATACATTTTTGAAATTAATTTAAATTTGCTGTTAAGTAATTCTTTTTCGAACCTTGACATTTCCTCGTTGAACCCAACTTTTTTATCTTGTTTGTATATTTCATTTATCTGAAAATATTCTAACCATCCATTTAATTTATCTTTTATTTCATCATATTCCCTCAATTTCGTTTGGCCTGATTCTGTTGTTGTTATATCATTGTATGTCACCCATCTATCTTTTGTGTTGGTTTTTCTCTTGACGGCTGTCACCTCTAGCGGGGAGATCCAGCGTGGGGTCTTTGGTTCTAAATATCTTTTATATTTATTCCAAACTTTCAAGAGGACATTCCTGATTGTGTGGTTCGAAAAGCCCTTATGAACTTTTGCTTTTTCATGATTAAGATAGGCATGCCACCCAAACCGGGCATCATGCCCCTCTATATCCAAGACATCCCACTTCCTAAGTACGCACCACTCTTTTAGCCATAATAGACATGAGGCCTCATAGTATATTTTTAGGTCGGGCAGACCAAATCCGCCCCTTTCGATCTTATCTATTAATATTTTATGTCTAATCCTAGGCCTTTTACCATTCCATAGGAATTTAGAGAGTTCTTTCTGCCAGAGATCAATGCTGCTTAGTTTACTTATAATCGGTGCTGTTTGGAAGAGGAAAAGGATTTTCGGAAGTACCATCATTTTTATTAACGATATTCTTCCTAAAAAGGATAGGTTGAATCTTGTCCATGTCTCTAATTTTCTTTTGATTTCTTTCCAACATTTTCCATAATTATCCTCATAAAGGCTTATGGTTTTAGATGATATCCATAAACCCAAATATCTAATTTTAGTCTGTATTTTAACTTGTGTTATCTTTTCTAATTCTGATTTGTTCTGTCTGGAAATATTTTCTGTTAATAGTTTTGTCTTGTTTAGATTCAACTTCAATCCAGAAACTTTCCCATAGCTTTGTATAATTTCAAGCGCTTTTGTTAGGCTTTGCCTTGGGTTTTCAGTTGTTATAATTAAGTCATCGGCAAATGCCCTTAGTTTGTATGCCCTATTGCCGTGAACTATGCCTTTTATTTCCTTCTCCTCCCTAATTTGGTTGCAGAGTACTTCTAATGTTAATATAAAGATCAAGGGGGACAATGGACATCCTTGTCTTACCCCTTGCTTTATCTCACATTCTTCTGTCATCTTTCCATTTATTATAATTCTGGCCCTTTGTCTTGTATATATTGCTTCTTTCGCTGTCTTAAAATGCACCCCAAAGTCCATTTGGTTTATTAGTTCTTTTATGAATTTCCAGGAGACTCTATCGAAAGCCTTCTCAGCATCAATGGCCATAAAAGCCGCTTGTTTTTCAATTCTTAGTTCAAAATATTCTAATAAATCTATTATAATTCTGGTGTTATTTTGTATTTGTCTCCCAGGTAGAAAACCTGCCTGATCTTCATGAATTATCTTCTGTAGCACTCTTTTTGTTCTTTCCGCTAAAATCTTTGCAAATATTTTATAATCGTTGTTTAATAAAGCAATTGGCCTATAGTTAGTGACCAACTGTTGTTGTTCAGTCGTTCAGTCGTGTCCGACTCTTCGTGACCCCATGGACCAGAGCACGCCAGGCACGCCTATCCTTCACTGCCTCTCGCAGTTTGGCCAAACTCATGTTAGTAGCTTCGAGAACACTGTCCAACCATCTCATCTTCCGTCGTCCCCTTCTCCTTGTGCCCTCAATCTTTCCCAACATCAGGGTCTTTTCTAGGGAGTCTTCTCTTCTCATGAGGTGGCCAAAGTACTGGAGCCTCAACTTCAGGATCTGTCCTTCCAGTGAGCACTCAGGGCTGATTTCTTTAAGAATGGATAGGTTTGATCTTCTTGCAGTCCATGGGACTCTCAAGAGTCTCCTCCAGCACCATAATTCAAAAGTGACCAACTGCTTGTCCCCTTCTTGCTTCGGAATTAAAGTTATAAGACTCTCTTTCCAAGAATCAGGCATGCTTTCTCCTTTTAATATATCGTTCATTACGTTTTTCATTGGTTCTAACACAATTTCTTCTAGTTTTTTGTAAAATAGTGCCGGTAACCCATCTGGGCCCGGAGCTTTCCCTATATTTGTTTCTTTTATGGCCATTTGAATTTCATATGGTGTTATAGCAGCATTTAGGCTTTCTTTTTGATCTCTGGTGATTTTGTTTAATGATTTTTTACTTATATAGTTCCTTACCTCCTCCATTGTTTCTTTCCCTTCCTCATAAAGTTCTTTGTAGAAGTCTACGAAGCATTTCTCTATTTCTTCTGGATTGTTTATTATTTTTCCGTTCTTATTTAGTGTGTTAACATATCTTTGTTCCTCTCTTTTTTTTAGCTTCCATGCCAACCACTTCCCTGGCTTGTTGGCATGTTCGAAATAGATCTGTTTCATTGCTCTTAATTTCATTTCCAATTATTCATTTATTAACATTGAATATTGGGATTGCAGTAATTTTAGATTTCTTTTGATTTCAGCATTGTTAGGTTCTTTATATAGCTCGAGCTCTTTTTTCCTAATTTCATCTCTTATCTCATTTCCCCCCCCCCTCTTTTTGCTTTCTCCGAATGGCACTTTGTTGAATAAAAAAGCCTCTGATCACGGCCTTTCCAGCATCCCACACCACATTTAAGTTTGTACCTTTGTTTAAATTTAATTGAAAGAATTCCTTTAGTACCTGTTTTGCCATATTTATAATTTTTTCGTCTTTTAGCAGTGCCTCATTTAGTCTCCAGCTGGTCATTTTTCTTTTCCCCCATGTCATTGTTAAATTTATTGCATTGTGGTCTGCAATAGTCTTGGGTTGGATTTCCACATTTTTAACTTTCATTGTTAAATCCTTTGTTAACCAGATGGCATCTATTCTACCGGCTGAATTGTTTGGGTAGGAGAAAAAAGTATAGTCTTTCTTCGTTGGATTAAACAGTCTCCATGCATCCTGTAGCCTTAATGTGTCAATTAGTTGAAAGAAGGAAGTTGGCAATTTTAATTGTTTCTTTTTACCTGTCTTTTTAGATCTGTCCATCTCTGGGTTTACCACACCATTTTGGTCTCCTAATAATATTATTTTTTCCCCAATTAGTTCTCCCAGATCTTTCTCTAGTTTTTGATAGAATTCACTTTTATTTGTATTTGGTGCATAAAAGCCTGCAACATAAATCCCCCCCCTGTATTGTTATTTGTATCACTATTACTCTTCCTTGTGTGTCTCTATATATCATCTTTGGCTCAAGATAAGATTTAGCATATATCACTACCCCATTTTTTTTTACGTCATGTGATGAGACAAATTCCATTCCTAACTTCTTATTTGACAAAACTCTTGCATGTTGAGTTGTCACATGCATTTCTTGTAAGCAAATTAAGTCTGATTTTTGTTTTGTAAGTATGTGTTCTACTTTGTTTCTTTTTTTATCGTTTAAACCATTCACATTCCACGATGTTATTCTTAAACTCATTGCCTTTATTGATTTTTAAAATTCACTGATCTTAAATAAAAGGAAAGAGAATTTAGTATTATTTTTAAATTATTATATTGAGGTCCTGTGATCTTTATTATTCGAGTTTCTCCTCCTCCTCCTGTTGTTCTAGTTGCTCCTCTGCTCCTCCCCCCGGCTGCCCCTTTCTTCCCAGTTCAACTCTGTAAATTCTCCAAAATCTATCTGCATCGTTCCATGTCCCAAACTTTCTCCTTTTCCCTTTGAAAAAGAATGAAATTCCTTCTGGGAATTCCCATCTATGTGTAATTGATTTTTTATTCAAAGCTTCTACTAGCGGTCTGTATACATCTCTCTTTCTCAGAAGTCGGTTCGGGATTATCTTGTGAATTATTATTTCACTCTCTTGGATTTTAAGCTTGTTCTTGCTACACCTTTGTAGTATTTTATTCCTTATTGCCATGTTGGTAAATGTCATCAAACAATCTCCTGGCCAATTATTTTGTTTTGCTATCCTTGATCTCACCCTAAATACACTCTCAATCTGTTTCCCTGTTTCTTGCTCCTCCATGTCCAACCACTTAGCCAATTCTGCAATCAATTTTTGGTCTATTATCTCATTTGGTTCTTCCGGGATCGAGCGAAATCTTAACGTCCGTTGCCTCCTGTGCATTTCGATCATCGAAATTGCATCCAGTACTGCCTCGTGTGTTTCTTTAATCTCTCCAATCTCTTTTTTTAATTTTTTTCTATTTCACCCTTTTTTTCTCTATTTTCTTTTTGAACCTTTCTTACTCCCTCCTCTAGGGTGATTGTTTTCCCTTTTATTTCCTGCACTGTTTTGGTTATTTCTAAGTTCTTTACCACCATTTCATTCATTCTCCCTGTCATCTCTAGTACCATTTTAGCATTTTCATCTATTTTTTGTTCCATCTTATCCAATTTGTCGTCTGTAGCTTTTGTGTTTTCATTCATCTCTTTTTTAATTTCTTCTAATTTTTTATCTGTAGCTTTTGTGTTCTCACTCATCTCTTTTTTAATGTCTGCCAGATCTTTATTTAGACCCATAAGTATTTCTTTCATTTCCGAGTTCATATTTGGGTTTGGGGTGGAATTCCTTCTATTGATATTTGGTATTTGCGTAGATGATAGATTGGTATTTTTCTTACTATTATTTGACATCCCCCCCTATCCCACAGGAAGGGGTTAAAATTCGTATTTGCCAGGTAACCAGGTTTCTATACAAATCAATTCAAAAATTACCAATCAGTTCAAAGTTACCTAGTACCACCCACCCTAGATCGAAATCACCACCTATTACTACTGTACCTGTTATCACATTCATACACATACACCTATACACAGATAAACAGATGCATCCCAATTCTACACTTCTTGCAGTACACTCAGTTTCTCGTGTATGTCTTTAGGTGGTGTTTGGTTGATTGTCCAAAAAGAAAAACAAAGCTCAGATTTGTATTAGTTTGTTTGGCTACAGCAGTCCAATTGGTTATTGTAGTCCTCTTTCAAAGGTCCAGGAGAGGTCCAGGAAAGGGTTAAAGGGTTAGAACTTGAGTTCTGGTTTCAGCAGGTGAGTATTGTTCAGTCCATCAATCAGTCAATCAATCAATCAATCAATCAATCTGTCTTCTTTTTAACTACCAATTGTCTTTCCTTTATCCCATACACTGTATCTAAGTCCTTTACTCCTGATTTTACACAGAAAGAGCTTGAGACATTGACGCAATCTAAACCATAAAGTTAAGTTCTAAACAAGGAGTAACAATGTTGCTGCATCGCTCTCTCCAGCCCTCTCCAGCCTTTGTCTCTCCCTTGTGTACTTTCCCGGCTTTGAGTCCTCCTTTAACCCTTCCTTTCGCGAAATGGTTTCCCTTGTCAGTTCGGTACAGGGGAGTCAGTATCTCAGCGTGTTAAAACTTCTTTTTTTTGGCGGCAGAGGCAACAAAAGCAGCCTTTTAATCCTTTAGTCCTTTTAAGCTTTTAATCCTTTAATCCTATGAGATTCCCCCTTTTTGCATATCCATGCCGGGAGTCGGGGCAGTCCGTGTCTCTTTAACCATTTACGTTGCTCTCCATTTCTCCATATCTGACTCCATTGAAGACTTTAATTTTCCCCTGTGGAAGTAAATTACTCTCTTATTCTTAGCTTCCTTGAATCTCCTTAGCTTACTTATTTAGTTCTATGTAGGCAATTTTTTACATCCCTTTTTGCCTTGCTAAGATTGCTTTAACCGGAACGTCAAAAATTACATGTAATAGGTATGGTTCCCTTCCTCTTAGCGTCTTGTCAAACACGCCAGCAGTTCTTTAGCTTTTCCGGGGAAGACCCGTTGTCTCTTTTCAAAAAAAGACTCAACCCTTTATATCCAACCGGGGTCAGCCCTTTGAATACCTTTAAATACCTTTACTTTGGTGCGTTATTCTCTCCAACGGAAATTTTACTGCAGAAGCCGCTCACGGAGTCGGGCTTTCTCTCGGCGGGGCGGGAAAGCTGGGTCGGCGTCTGTGGTCTCCTTCGCTACGAAGACCCCTCCAACGCCTCAGCACTCCTCTTTAGATGCAGAAAAATGCTTTCTGTATCTTTCGGTGGGTTGTGAAGCCCGACAACCCTCCTTTAGCCCCCCCCTCGAGTGCTCGCCTCTCGGAGAGATACCGAGCTGAGCGTCCGTTCGCGATCAGCGGAAAACGGAAGTCCTAGACTCAGTCTATTAAAACCCCATTAACTGGTTTCTATTGTTAAAATTGATACTTTGTTACAATAAATATGTCAAACCACTTCCCTTATGGACTGCCAGCTTAGGAAAAGCCCCTAACTTCAGAAAATCAACCCCCTGCTGCAATTTCCTCCATTCCAACGCCATTCTTGCCCTTAAGGAAAGGACTCTTTCCCCCTCTATCTCCCGCCATAATCCCTCAAGCGTGAGAACATGTACACACACCCCACCCAGGGAAGTGCCCAAAGAAACCAAAAGCCCATCCCCGGACTTGTCCCAGGGTATGGATGTGCAGGAGTGAGTTCTATTGTGCTTTTGGTAGCGGGTACTTAAGAGGTGCCTGGACATGTTTGCCTTCAGAATGTCACAGGCCCACAGTGAAAAACTGACACTCCTAATTTCAAGCTCAGGTCCTCCAGGTGTTTCTGGACTCCAGATCTTATAATCCCAGACCATTGGTCATGATGGTGATGAGCATTGGAGACCAGCAAAATCTGGAGGGACACAGATCCCCCACCTCAGCTGTAGAAAAATAAGCTTTACTGTCTTAAGACAGGCTTTAAAATGTGGATCCAGCAACTTCTGAGTTAAGGGGCAGACCAGCGATAGCTAATCCCATTTCAGGCTGAGGGCCACACTGATTCATGGTCAACATGTCAAAGTAAGTGCCACTGAAGTGTAAAAGTGGGTCCAGGCATTTTTTTTTTAAGGACCACATTGTTTGGGGCTTGGTGGAGTCAAGAAAAGCTTTGGACCTCACAGAATAACAGCAAGGGATCCTCAGGAGAGGTCAGTTATAACAGTATTATTTCCCCCATATGTGGGGTGGAGTGGGGGGCAGTGCTTAAAAACTGAAGTTGATCCTCCACTGTGGGTTACTTTTGTTCAATGCAAGATTCCTCTGGAGGAAGAGGATGTTGCAAAGTAAGTTGTAGGAATTATGCTGGGTTGGCGTGCTGGCATACCACGCTAAACCTGTCAAAGTAAAACACTGTGTTGGCATACCACGGTAGTTCTGCCCAGGCGGAAAGTGTTGCACTGGCATACCACACTGCGCTGTAACGTCGGGATGGCCGACACGAGTCAGGAATACAAAAGAACAATGGAGGGTGGTTGGAAAAGTACTGGGAAGCATGAGATGAGCACGGGGAGGGTGCATGGGGAGAGCATGTGCTTGGTGCATGCAAGATGGTCACATACGCAATGGAGGAGGCATGGGGGGAGCTTGGGGGGTGTCACATTTTGGAAAACAACTCCTTACATGGTGCTATGTGCTACAGCTGGGGCAGATGTTTCCTTATTTGGTTCCTTGAGATGTACCTATGTGGTTAACCATTAACAAGGTGTGACATTGTCAATAGAAGGGACCCTCATGAAGGAGTTGAGGTCGCCTTCCCGTACATCCATCCTGTCTCCGCGTTGTGCTTTCTCACCATTTCCCACAGTAAGTCAGAGGCAAAGCAGCCAAAAGCCAGGTTCTATATTTGCACACATGATTTGCAGTGAGCCAAGGGCTGAATTGCTGCTTTTGTTTCATAGCCCAGAACAGCAGGTGTAGGCGAAAGGTCTAAAGTTAGACAACCAGGTCTTTGTCAAGGCATCCGCTGAACAGCAGGTCATAGAGAAGAGGAACATCAACATTTCAACTCTGAGCCAAAAGTTTGGCTTTTGCTATTTTTTGACACCCTTGTTCATGAGCCAAGTGTGATTCTCGAACTCTGAATGCTGACTTTGCCAAATCCATACAGGCGCTTTTCATCTCTCATGCTCAAGAAGTAGCAGCCACAGCTCAGGAGAGGATTTTTAATTTGATCCTTTTCCATGGGGTGGGGAAAACCCAGCACTTTTAATCTTGTCTTATTTTTATGCAAATTGGGTGATCCAAAACAAGAGGAGGGTTATATCTGCACCTTCTCTTTAGCACAGATGGCCTGCAGGAGAATTTCCTGTCCTTAAAAGTAAAACTGAACTTTTTTGGCAGAGCAACTGCAGGGAAAGCATTGTCTGCCAAATTTGCAGTTGAAGGCAGAGCTGGAGTTTTTTTTGGGGGGGGGCAGGAATGTTCAGCAGAGGGCAACCAAAATTATCAAGGGGCTGGAGCAACTCCCAGATGAGAAGCTAAAACATTTGGGGCTTTCTGAAGGGGCTGCATTAGTGAGGTTGTTAGAGTTGTTTGCATAAGCACTTTTAGACATTAAGAGTTAGGGGTCCTCCAAGATTTTATTGTGTGTGTATCCTACATGTTCCTGATGCAATATCAGCAGCAGTGGATTTATTTTGCTTTATATGGTGCTGTGATGCTGCCCCACTGCTACCCTATTGTTGCATGCCAACACAATCTCTGAGCAGTGCAAGGGCTCTGTTTCCTTGGAATGAGGCTCAGCGGAGACTGTGGTGTCTTTGTGATATATGGTTTATTCACACACATATGCAACCTGAGCCTAAGATGGAGAGCCTCACAGCGTTAACGCCCCAGAAGGTCTTGCTTCTTCCAGTTACAGCCTTCGAATCAAGAAGAAATCAGGCATGGCTCTCTCTCTCTGACTTCTGCCAACTTCTAGCCCAGCTCTCACACAACTCTGACCTTTTCCTTTCTCATTACCAACAAGGCGAGGGAGGAGGCCCACCCTCATTTGCCCTCTGGCACAGAGCAACCACAAGGTACATAGGTGGCAACTATGACCCTTGCTTGGTTAATTCAACAATGGAATCCTCCATTAGATTTTAACCCTTGCAGACTAACTCCCAAACTCACCAGGCTGAGGGACTAGGCAAGACATACTTACCCGCCGGAGCACTGCCTAACCCAGTGATGGCTAACCTTGACACTCCAGATGTTTTGGGACTACAACTCCCATCATCCCTGACCACTGATCCTGTTAGCTAGGGATGATGGGAGTTGTAGTTCCAAAACATCTGGGGTGTCACGGTTAGCCATCACCGGCCTAACCGGTGAGCAGCACCTCTGTCTAACTGGGACACAGTTGTTTGTATTCAGGATAGATGAGAATTCAAAGGAGAGGAAATGTGTTGAAATACGATCCTGGAGATACTGACAATGCCTTATATGGTATAGCTTTGAAAGTGAAAGTAGAACCAGGACTGAAGATAGTTTGCTAGGGCTGCTGTAGAGCCACTTTTAGACAATTTGCTGAGTGCAGCCCAATCTCTGGGTGGTCTGTGCTTCCCCAAGGATTATTATTATTTTGTGCACTGTGGCTTGCTGTTGTTTTATTGATTGGAGTTTAGAAATTACTTGTTGTAACTGTTAAGAGTGGATTTCTGTTTAATCTTGAAATGCTGATATTTAATATTATTCTATATTATTTTAATGAATGTTGAATGTTAATTTGCATATTGTATATTGTATCATGCATATTGTCTTATTTACATGATGTTAGCTGCACTAAGCCGGATACAAATAAAATTTATTATTATTATTATTATTATTATTATTATTATTATTATTATTAATCAGTTTCCTTGGAATGAAGTTCAGTGGAGACTGTGAGGTCTTTCGGATAGATGGTTTTATTGACACGTATATATGCAACCTGAGCATAGGCTGGAGGGGGATGCAGCATTAATACCTCAAGGGATCTTTTTAGGTTCCCATGCTATGAGTTATATCCAGCATAGAGCAAGACAAGTGCCTGTGTCTCCAGTCTCCAGCATCAGCCAACCCACCCCACCCCCACCCCCATCTGTTGTTCTCCACCCTAGAATGATGTGGTATCCAACCAGGTTAAATGGGGAAAGGTCCATTTGTCTCTATAGCAACCTTTTCAGACATGTAAATGGAAGTACTTAACTGTAAATGGCCAGCTAAGGCCATTCTCTTACAAAGAAGCTTGTCTGGTTCAATAGCATCTTCTACTAGATTCTAAACCTCACTGGATACAGAATCACAGGGCTGGAAGAGACCCATGGATACAATCCAGGCTGACCCCCAAAACTTTTAACAATATGATTTCCACCATCCAAGAATGGGAAGTAGAGCATCGCTGTAGCAGGTGGGAAAGTGAAGATGAGTGGTGGATGACGGAATAGGGACAAGGCAGCTGTTCGGCATTCTGTCTCAGGCCGGTCCTTGATACCAACTGTCAGCATTTACCCTGCCTGGGGCAGGTTGTGAGGCTGCCCCAATGCAAGAGCAAAGCCGTGCGCTCATCCCCAGCTACAAGAGTCCGGTGGCGCAGTCATATGTGATTGTTCCCCAGCTGAAGAACAACACACACAAGCCATGAATAAGGCTAAACTATTTATTGTAGAAAAAATGCAGAGAGAATATCTGCTGCCAGCTCAGTAAGTCAGAGCTGTGCAAAATGCATCCAGCATCTTGTCGAGCCAGAAGAGAAAGTACAGAAAGTATAGAGTACAATAGTACAATATAACATAAACATTACATGGAGAGAAAGCAGATAAGCCAGCTTTCTCACGGGTACAGGCACAAGTCATATTAGCCTCGCTGCAGCTGTTTGCGCTCGGCTTGGACAAATATCACAACATCCTCCCCCGATATTTGGTAATGAGAGAGCGGCAAAAGCTAAGGCATCATTAAGAGAAAAAAACAAACAGTTATCATATGCAATGTACGACTCTATTGTCTGTGTTCCACACATGGAACTCTCTGAGACTGGTTTTACCAGTTGGAGCCTTTGATTACCATTTCTCCAGGGGACTAGGGCATTTGCTCTATGTGTGTTGGCAGGAACAGTGTTGAACATTTCAACCTGTTGCTGTGGCCTGTTCACTCCTGTGAATTGAGCCTTAGTGCCTGAAACTTGGTTTTGAGTGCGAACTACAGCTACATTTACAGTGGCTGAGATTGCAAACTCACGAGAGTACCTTTTGGGTGGCTGACCCCTTGTAACTCTCTCAGATCTGCACATGAGATGCAGATCTTCTTTGGTGAGTGTCTCCCGGTCAGGACTTTTGGGAGAACTCTTGCCAATAGTGAACAGCGGCTCTAAAGATTCTAGCACATCATCATCATATGCCTCTGATGGCCTGTGAACAGCATGAGCTCCTTTCTCAATGACAGTGTCATCTGTGTCAGACCTAGCCGTTGTTGAGCTTGCACTGCTACTGCTGGTGTCATTATGTGTATTGGCATCAATGGGAAAGCTTTGGAGAATTTGTGTCTCCTGCTTTACAGCATGTTCTACCTCACGGGTAAGAATTACTGTGTCTGTGGAAGGCAACAGTACTCTGTATTGACCTTTCTCATAGCCCAGGAAAATGCCTTGAATAGGAGTATCTTCAAGCGACTCCACCCAAATATGAGAACCAAAAACCTTAAGATGCTTTACAAAAGGTCTTTTCTGAAACAGTATCTCTTATGGAGATTGTTCCCATCCCTTTTGGGACAGTTCTGTGTTGGGATACACAGAGTGCTGTGTAACATAGTACGTCTGCAGGCTTGAGCTTGCTTGTAAAGTAAAAGAAGCTGATGCAAGAGGCCTGCAATGACTCAGCAGGAGTGTGCCGACAGATGATTGGCTGTTGTTTTGTATTAAAGGGGAACCTGTTAAGCAGGGCGTGTGTGGATGTGGATGTAGAGTGTTATCAGAGAAAGAGAGAGTGAAGTCCTACTTGTTCTGCTGCATGAACTATCTGTATGTATATAGCTCACAATAAAAGAATACTGCACTAAACAACCTGTGGCTTTTGCAAAGCTCTGCTACAACGCCGTGGAGGAATCCGCGACAGGGTTATGGGCCCAGCACGCTTCCGCTGCGCAAAAGTCCAGGTAGCAGTTGTCTAGCCATGGTGAGCTGGAGGTGAGCTGCAGGCATGGAGCAGTCCAGAGCTGGCGTGTTGCTGGAGAAGCTGACGGCCACGAACTACAGCACCTGGTCAGTCCGCATGCAACACTTCCTCAAGTGTGAGGGTCTGTGGAAAGTGGTGGAAACTACACCGCAGCCCCCTGCGTGGGACGAGGAAGACGAAGAAAAGCTGGCACATGCAGAGGCCCAGCTAGAAAAGGATGAGAGAGCCCTGGCTACAATCATCCTTGGAGTGGACGACAGCCAGCTTGTCTATGTAGCAGATAAGGTGATGGCGAAGGAGGCGTGGAATGCACTCAAAGCTGTACATGTGCGTGAGACGGCTGGCTCTCTGATAACTCTAACCAGGAGAATGTACCGGTGTCGGAAGAAACCGGGTGACTCTCTGGTAAGCCACCTAAAGTTCCTAACAGACTGTTTCCAGCAGCTAGCCTTAAGAGGGAAGCCTGTGGGGGAAGAGGACAAAGTTTTTATAGTCCTGAGTTCTCTTGACGACAGCTTTGATATGCTGGTCACTTCCCTTGAGTCGGTAGAGACTGATAAGCTGACTCTGGAATACGTCACCGGGCGGTTGTATGCAGAGGAGGACAGGCGTGCCGAGCGAAAGATGACCTCAGCCCAGCTGTTGGAGCATCCCAGAGGGAACAACAGCTGGGAGAAGAGGTGTCAGGAGCCGGAGAAACAGCCAGGAGGAGCTGCTGCAGACCAGCCGGTGGTCAACAAAGTAAAAAGGTGTTTTTGCTGCAAGTCCAGTGGACATTTGTTTCAGGACTGTCCGCGAAAACGCCAGAAGCCGCAAAAATGCAGGAGGCAGCAGGAGTCTACTGCTTGGGTGTCTGCAGATGGCCAAGAAAGTGAAGAGCTGTGGATCCTGGACAGTGGAGCTTCACAAACTTTTTGTAAGAAAAAAGCATTGCTGACTGATGCTAGGGCTTCTAACAAAAAGCATGTAAGTCTTGCTACAGGCCAGAAAGCTAATGTGGTTTGCGAGGGGGAGGTTGTGTTCCCACAGCTGGGATACACATTCAGGAATGTGTTGTGTGTGCCTAGTTTGCAAAACAACCTCCTGAGCATTCCTGATTTGGCAAAAGCAGGCTTTGAAGTAAGTTTTGTGGGGGATCAGTGCCAGATAAAGCAAAATGGGGCAGTGTTGGCAAATGCTGATCTTAGATCAAATATGTATGTGTTACAGAGTGAGTCTAAGGTTGCAAGTGTGCAAAATGTCCCAACCCACAATTTGTGTATTCATCTCCTGCACAGACGTATGGCTCATGCCAGCTTTAAGGTGCTGAACAAAACTTTGGAGTTGTGTGGGGGGATGAAGAGCATTAAAAGCTGTGATAAATACCTAGATTGCAATATTTGCAAGGAGGTAAAGAGCAGAGCTTGCCCAGTAGCAAGAGCAAGTCTGAGAGAAACCAAAAGACCACTGGAGCTAATTCATGCTGATGTAACTGGTCCTTTTCCAGCAAGTGTCTCCCGTAACAAGTATTGTTTAATTCTGGTGGATGACTACTCCAGGTTTGGGTGGGTCTACCCCCTAAAGCAGAAGTCTGAGGTGCCCCAAACTTTGAAGTTCTGGGTAAGAAGGGTAGAAAGGCAACTTGCCCAAAAGGTGTGTTCTATCCAGTCAGACAGAGGAGGAGAATTTATGGCAAGCTCCCTCAGAGACTGGTTGCGGTCTCAAGGGATTAAACATAGACTTGCCAACGTAGCAACTCCTCAGGAGAACGGGGTAGCAGAACGTAGGGGAGGTGTCCTGCAGACACAGATGAAAGCATTGTTAGCAGATGCAGAGCTTCCAATTAAATATTGGGCAGAGAGTATTAAGACGGCCAATTACATTGGAAATCGTCTGTGGTCACGTGTGTTAGATGACATACCCTACAAGGTTCTGTATGGCAAAAGTCCCAGTCTGCAACATTTGAGAATCTTTGGGACCAAAGCATGGGTGGATATACCTGTTAAAAACCGGAGAAAAGGTGGGAAAAGGGCACAGCAGTTGTTGTTTCTTGGGTATGAAAGCGGAACAAAAGCTTACAGGTTTGAAAATGATAAAAACTTTCTGAGCTTTAGCCGGTCAGCTAGTTTTAATGAGCAAAGAAATTGGCCCAAGATACATGCAAACCAGCTGCCAGAGAGTGTTTTACTGCCGAGTATAACTGATAAGGCAGTTGAAACAAAGCTGAGAATTGGCAGTGCTCCCAAAGAAATAAAAGGGGAGGAGATAAAGCCTGAGCAATTTTCTCCAGCTGCTTGCAAAAAGCAAGGGGAAAGTGAAAGTATAGCAAAGGCAGGAGGAGGTAAATCTCCAGTGTCAATACACCCCAAAAGCAGCCCTGAGAGTAGCCCACAGGGTGAGGAGAATGAACTCAGGAGGTCTGAAAGAAGTAACAAAGGTCAACCTCCAGTCCGTTATGGTTTCACAGACACAATAAACCAGGTTTGTGTGACTGAGCCAGAAAACTTTGAAGAGGTGCAAGAGTTGCCTACTCAAGAGAAAGAGGCGTGGTTAAAGGCAATGCAGGCAGAGTATGACTCTTTGCTAAACAACAATGTGTTTGTACCTGCAGAATTGCCTGATGGGAAAAAGCCCATAAGCTGTAAGTGGGTTTTTAAAGTGAAAAAGCTGGCTGATGGTAGTTGCCAGAGGAAAGCCAGGCTAGTTGCCAGGGGCTTTACACAAAAGAAAATGGTGCACTATGATGAAGTGTTTGCCCCAACAGCAAAAGCTGAAACAGTAAAATCAGTTTTAGCAATGGCAAGCCTGAGGGGGTTGAAAGTTCATCATTTTGATGTTTCCTCCGCTTATTTAAATGCTCCCATTGACACCGAGGTATATCTGCAGCAAATACCAGGTTATGAGCTGGAAAGAGATAGCATGGTTCTGAGGTTGCAACGGGCACTATATGGTTTACATCAAAGTGCACGCCTATGGCATTAGTGCATAGACACAACTTTGAAAAAGATGGGGTTTAAACAAAGCCTGGCTGATTCCTGTTTGTATTCAGCAATGGTGCAAGGAAGCGCTTGTTATTTAAATCTTTATGTTGGCGATTTATGTCTTGTAACTACTGCGCAAAAGCAAGTGTCTTGGTTCATGAACAACCTAGGAAACAAATACAAACTGAAGTATTTGGGAGAGATGCAAAACTACTTAGGAGTAGAAGTTCAGAGAAATGAAAAAGGCATTTACTCCCTGAGTCAGAAGGAAAAGGTTGAAAGGTTATTAAAGACATATGGAATGGAAATGGCAAATGAGGTAGAAACTCCCATGACTACACAGTACAAAAATGAACCAGAAGGGCAAAAATGTGAGAATACAACAGCATTTCATTCTTTGTTGGGTTCTCTATTGTATTTAAGTTGCTGGACGAGACCTGACATAACATTGGCAGTGCACATGTTAAGCCAAAAGAGTGCAGACCCGGCTCAGAAAGATTGGGTAGCACTTAAAAGAATTTTGAGATATTTGAAAGCCACAAAAGATTACAAGCTGGTGCTGGATACAGGAGGTGATCAGCAAGTGTATGCATACGCTGATGCCAGCTGGGGAGACAGAGAAAATGGAAAGTCTACCACTGGCTATGCCATATATATTGGAAATGCCCTGGTTCAATAGAAATCCCAGAAACAAACATTTGTTGCCACAAGTACTTGTGAAGCAGAGTACTCAGCCATAAGTGAATGTGTGTCACAAATAGAGTGGTTTGCTTGCCTAACTAAAGAGCTGGGAATACCTTCGGAAATGCCAATCACTGTGCTCAGTGATAACATGGCAGCACAGCAACTTGCTAACCAACAGAACTTTAAGTGTAAAAGTAAACATATTGCAATAAGGTATGGCAATGTTAAAAATGCTTTGGAAAGAAATGTGTTAAAAGTACAGCATTGTGACACAGAATGTAATGTGACAGATATATATACAAAATGTTTGGATGCTCCTAGATTTCGAAACTTAAGGGAATTGTTAGGTTTCAAGCCTTTGACTTAAGGAGGAGTGTTGGGATACACAGAGTGCTGTGTAACATAGTAAGTCTGCAGGCTTGAGCTTGCTTGTAAAGTAAAAGAAGCTGATGCAAGAGGCCTGCAATGACTCAGCAGGAGTGTGCCGACAGATGATTGGCTGTTGTTTTGTATTAAAGGGGAACCTGTTAAGCAGGGCGTGTGTGGATGTGGATGTAGAGTGTTATCAGAGAAAGAGAGAGTGAAGTCCTACTTGTTCTGCTGCATGAACTATCTGTATGTATATAGCTCACAATAAAAGAATACTGCACTAAACAACCTGTGGCTTTTGCAAAGCTCTGCTACAACGCCGTGGAGGAATCCGCGACATTCTGACCCATGCATAAGTGAAGGCGGATAGGCTCTCAGCCCAATTCTGTTCAGACAGCTTTGCACTAAGCAATTGCGCCTGCATGCCTTCACGCAATTCTGTGTTAACCTTAACACATACATCATTATTCCATGATGACTGGCTTACAGCAACCTTGTGCCATATGCTTTGTTGATCTAGGAAGACCTAGAATTCCTGTGAAATAAACACTGGTAATTCATTAGTATACAAACATTCAATTTTTCCATCATGCATGAACTTCATCTTAGCACAATATTCAGTGAACCTGGCCAAGCTCTGCTGCGGTTTGTGCATCGGGTAGATCCATGCGAACCTGGAAAAATGATCAGACAGCAGTAAATAATATTTGGCTTTGCCTTTAGATTGTGGCAAAGGCCCTATCACATCAGCAGACACTCGCTGGAAACATTTTGTGACCTTTTCTTTGCTCGGCTGTGTTGTCCTCTTGGACTTAGTTGTACCTGCAAAAGATAAGTCAACAATATAACAACAGTCAGTAGAATCAAAAGATAGTAGAAATAGTCCATTTCTGTTCTTCTTCTGAGCTGTTAGGATCTCTTCTCCATCCTTAGCGATCACACACAGTTCTCTGTGTATATGGAGCTCGAAGCCCTTCTCAGTGAGCTGAGGTATGCTCAGGAGATTGAATTGTAGCTGTGGCACATACATAACATTGTTTATAGTCAACTGAAGACTTTGAAGAAAAACCGATCCAGATCCGATCGATTTTAGATGTGCGCCGTCTGCCTGCGACACGGTGTGGTCTTGCCTTGTAAAGGTTTTGAACAAACGCTTATTGGAGGTCATGTGATGTGAAGCTCCAGAATCCAGAACAAAAGTTAGATTTATATCTTGCTGCTGCACGCCTTGGGTAAGCAATGCAAATGTCCGCGCTGCTGGGGGTTTGGCACGCCCCTTTTCTCCAGATCCACTTGCTTGTTGGGTCTGGGTAGATCCTTTCTTGGGCTTGCGGCACATTTGGACACTGTGCCCTCTGCAGCCACAATTGGTGCAGCATACGATTCTAAGAGCCTGCGCTTGCTCTGTTGAAGCACTAGATGGTGATAACATAGTGACTTCACTCCCCCTTCCATCGGCCTCTTTTTGAGCAGCACAATGATCTTGCTCATTCAGTAAAGTTGAGAAGACCCTGGCGACAATTAAGTTTTGTGTGTCAAGAGCACCCAGCTGAGACGCAACAGCACTATAGCCGTCATGTAAGCTATTTATGACCATGAAACAAAACACGTCTTCAGGCAGTTGCATGTTACGCTGTGCAAGTTCGCTTCTTAATTCCTTCATGTGATTAAGATGCGAGCGTAAGCAGTCTCCCTTCTTCAACCGAAGATTGGTGAGACGCTGGAAATGCAATGCAGCATGGAGCTTCCAGCCTCTAATCTGAGATGGTCATCTCTTAAAACTTGCCAACAGTCAAATGTGTGAGGTAAGTCTCTCACGTGAATCAATTGAGACTCATCCAAATGCAATATCAAAGTTGCTTTAGCCTGTAGATCCCTGGATATCCAACGTGGACCAGGCAACAGCGGAGGGGCATTTATAACGACATCCAGTAAATTCTGGCGTGTAAGCACTGCCTCCATCTTTATCCTCCACCTCTGATAATTATCATCCGTGAGTAAAGGACACAATGAAGTGTTGGTCTTTTGCTCTTTTGCCATCTTGGAGAAAAGAGCTTGTAGTCTCTGATATCAGAGAACAAAAATGCTTTAGAGGTTTAATTGCCTCGTAAATCAGTCCGGTTACTCACAGTCCTTTACAGCTGCTCCTTCTCCGCTGGAATCGGCCGTCTCAGCACGTACTCCCCCGGAAACCAGGAATGCTGTTTTGGGCTGCTTCTCTCCGGTGAACCAGCACTCAGAGGTCCGTGGATGGGAACCAACCATCCTCTGCTAACACTGTCAGCATTTACCCTGCCTGGGGCAGGTTGTGAGGCTGCCCCAATGCAAGAGCAAAGCCGTGCGCTCATCCCCGGCTACAAGAGTCCGGTGGTGCAGTCATATGCGATTGTTCCCCAGCTGAAGAACAACACACACACAAGCCATGAATGAGGCTGAACTATTTATTGTAAGAAAAGTGCAGAGAGAATATCTGCTGCCATCTCAGTAAGTCTGAGCTGTGCATAAAGCGTCCGGCATCTGTTTGCACTCGGCTTGGACAAATATCACAACAGCTCTGACTTACATGGAGAGAAAGCAGATAAGCCAGCTTTCTCACGGGTAGTTTTTGCAATAGCTTCGTAACAATAAGATCGTGTGAGTTTACATAGCCCCTTGTCGACGTGTTGTACAAGCTATGGAGCTTGTTTTTGAACTTGTTTCTAGGTTTTTAACCTTTTGGATGAAGCTAAATTAGAATTCTAAGTTTGGATAATTACCACTTACTGTTTGGGAGTTTTTTTGAAGTTTCCTTAATCCTCCCCCTAGAGTCAATAGCAAACAAACTATTTTGAGTTATATAAATGTATTTTTTTTCCTTCTGAGGAAACTGATAGATCATAATAGTGAAACAAGAATTTTAGCCGGCAACTCGTCAAGGTTATTTGGAAGTTTAATTGGAGTTATTTCTTGTTATCTGGAGTTATTTGGAAGGTTTTCTTGAGTTATTTATATCTCTTTGAATTAGTTCATTACGTTTTTGAGTTTTTCTCTCTTAAGCAAGTCTGCTCTTGAAGCATTAAATATATTGTTTGTTTTAGTACCACTATATAAATATACGCTCATCTCGTTTCAGGGATGTTTCACGGTGTAGACTTCCTTTTTTGTAATTTAGTTTCTCACGGGTACAGGCACAAGTCATATTAGCCTCGCTGCAGCTGTTTGCGCTCGGTTTGGACAAATATTACAACACCAACATCCCGTTCATCCAGCACTCCCCACCCCAGAACAGGATGCTAATGCAACATGGCTGACTTTGTAACAACCTGACCTCACGTGAAAGGGAGGAAAGGAGAAATGTTGTGGTTAAGGACAGGAAAGGATTTCTTCACCAAGGCTATTTCAAAACCAGTTTTTAGGTACATTTAGCTTTGTGTTCTATAGCTTTTAGCCCAATATTGATTGATGGGGAGGACTCCCGCTTGGCTGCAGCACCATTAAGACGAGCGACTCTTCAACTGAAGAGCCCCTAGCGCTTTGAAGCAAGGGGGTGCCGCAAAAGCACTGTGGACCCCCACAAAAACCCCAGATCAAGTGTTCTGGGGGCTTGGAGAGCCGGTGGGTGCTCGAACAACTCCCCCCCTCCCCGGCAAAGCTCTTTTTAAGAGCCCCGAGAGTGAGGGGGTTGGAGACGAGTCCTGCGGGAGCCAGGGACCAATTCTCCAAAATAAGAAAAGCCATTGAAAGACTGTGAGTACAATTTGGATTAAAATTTGGAAGAATTGGCTAACGTAAGGGATACAAAATAATGGAGGTTGGTCCCTTACCACTGAAGCAGTCCGAAGGCAGCATTCTTTGAAGCTGAAGCCGCAGACATTGTTGTTGTTTATCTATATTGAAAGTTTCCTAAAATCAAATACAGATTTGCTTCCCCCTTTTAGCAGGGAGAAGGGGGTGCATGTACTTTTATATCCTGATCCTGCAAAGAAAGACTGTGATTTAAAAGCCGCTCTATTCCTGAAAGTGGACCACCCATTCAGCAAGACGAGACTCCATTGTTACATTATAGCCAAAATCGGAAACAAGTTACTTTCATTTCCCAGTCTGGCGAGACTTTGTTTCCGCAGGAGTCTGAAAGCTTGAATAACAGCACATCGATACATATTTTCCTTCTGAATGTTTTGGGACTGTTTAGGGGCAGGTTTCTCTTGATAAAAATCTATACTATTGGTCTGCTGAGACTGTGGCAAATCGTGGAACTTTTGCTTAAATCACAAGCCTCTGTTTACTTGGATATTTCCTGTTAGTCAAAGAGCCTTTGGAGTTCCCCTAGAGGCTGTCTTTGAAACATGGCTGAATTAAGAAGTGGAAAAACGATATAAAATTATCCAAAGGACAAGATCCTATTGTAGAACTACTACAACAGATGACAGCCGAATTAAAACAGGAAATAAAAATGAATAGAGAGGTAGTGGACAGTATTAAGACTCAGCTGGATGATTATAAAAAAATCATTTGGGGAACTCAGACAAGAAGTGAAAGAGGTAAAATCTGAAGTTACAAGTTTGGGTACCAAGTTTAAGGTCCTGGAGGAAGCAGAAACTAAAGTAGATACTAGATTTCTGGATCTGGAAAGAACAAAGGGGGCAGCTCAAGACTCAATTGCATTTTTGCAGATGAAGGAAAAAGAAACTCATTTAAGATTAAGAGCGGTGCCAGAAAAGGAGAAAGATAATTTGAGAGACTGGTTGGTGCAGGAATTGGCCTCCTGGTGGGATCTTGATAAGGAGGAACTGGACTCCTGGATTCTGAAGGCCTTCAGATATGGGGCCAGAAGGAAAAGGGGAAGTAAAGTTCAAAATGATTTTTTAAGTGTACTGGTCCAGTAAACGCTTCCGCTGCGCAGACCAGCAACAGTTCTCTTTGCAGAGCTTTATTCAAGTCCAGCAGTGGGGTTCTTGTTGCAATAGCGAAGTAATGACACACGGAAGCTCTTCTGTCGAAAGACAGGTTTATTGCAGACAGATAACAGAATCTCCTCCAGAGCTTTCAGACATGACTGTTTCACGCCCCAGAGGCAAAGAAAACAAACGCTCTATATATACTGAGCAGCTTAACAACTTAGCGATCTTAACAACCTAAATCATGTGACCTTGCTAATTTGCCAGCGTTTCAGGTTTCCAAACCCTAACACCCCCTCTCGCTGGCAAAAAATAAACACAGGATTACTTCAGACCCTTTTCTTCACAAACTTTTTCATTACGCTGAAACCCAAGCGGTTTTGTAAAACCATCAGCTTGATTTTCATGACTGGGACAGTAACTTAATTTAACAATTCCTGCTCTCACTGTTTGACAAACATTTTGAAAGCAGATATCTAAATGTTTTGTATAGCCTTTAAACTGCCCATTTTGTGCTAACTTAAGACATGGTTGATTATCACCCCATACAGTGATTGGCATGATGGCCTTTTCCCACAATTCATGTGCCAAGCATTTGTAAAATTCTAAGTCTCTACATAACTCGGATAGAGCACAGAACTCAGCTTCTGTTGATGACAAAGCAATCAGGTTTTGTTTCTTGGATCTCCATCCAATTAAAGAGTTACCAAATTTTATTACACAGCCAGATACTGATTTTCTATCTTTTAAATTTGCCCAATCACTATCTGCCCAGCAAGTAATCTGTGCTTCTCCTTCAGAAGATAATTCAAGGCAAATATCTTTGGTGTATTGTAAATATCTTAACGGGGAGTGGCCAAGATGGCGATGAGGTAAGACGTGCCGGCCGGTGCTCCCTTTCTAGTTTATCCTGCAAGTCTTCTCCACTATTTTTTCTCTGGTAGATGGCATGTTAACTTTTTGATGATAACGCCAGGAATTTATTTTGTGGAATCTTAAAGCTAGTGCCGTTTTCTGTTAATGAGCAGTACTAACGAGCTGAAAGCTGCATACTTTGTTAGCCACCGCCCGCGTTCTCTGGCTTTCTACCAGCTCCTGTTCAGCTTTAATGGATTCTTAGAAAACCGAGCTGCTCAAGGAAGAGCTGCCGTACCTCTTCCTTGGAAGAACTCTCTTTTAATGCTTCGGAACCTATGCAAAAGGTACCGAAACCTATTGGGCCGGACACTCCAACCAAGACCAAAGAGCCCTCTATGTCATCGCTGGAGGAGTTTTTCTGCAACCTTGTGCCTCCCTCGCCTGTTACCTGCAAGCAGACAGATGGGCTACAAGATCCTGCAACGACTGCAAATACTTCTTTGAACACCTCTAAGCAGGTAGATTGCTCTTATGACCCTGCAACGACTGTAAACCTCCCTTTACTAGGAGGTAAATCGCTGATGGGTATAATCCCCAGCCCAGATGGCCTCTCTCCCCCTCCTGCCTCACATCTTAAATCTTTATGTGATTCAGTACAATCAGTCAAGTTGAGGACTCTGCAGGAATTCTGTCTGCAGCTGGCCGATGAAATAAAGGCAATATCAACTTCCATCAAAATGTTAGAATAGAAATTGAATGTTTTCTCCAAAACTCCTACCCCGATCCTGAATCCACCTTTAAACCAACAGGGAACTGATAAATACGAGATACAGAGCCCAAGTAGGGGTCAGCAATTAGTAAACCTTCAACTCACCCCAAACAATATATGTTTGAATATTGCTCATTCTTGCTTCCCCCACTATGCCTGTGACCTCATTGCAAACGTTGTCCAGCTCTTACTTGGCCTATAGAGACCTACTTTCGCTAGAATGGCTTCCAGAGACCTTAAAATTTAAGCGTTTGCTGCTAAAGTTCAACTCTCTTAGGCTTCCTGCATGTTTGTGCAAACTTCAAAATCGCCTCAATTGGCATGGAATCTTCCCACAAAGATGCTTTTTTAACAACTGTAGGGGCACCATTGGGAAAACTCCAAATCCAGCTAACTTGGTTAGCTGGTCCACAAGGAGGTTTGATGACTATGATCGGAATTTGCAACAGGTGGAGAACAATCTACGGTTAAAGATGCCCATACTCCTACATCAAGGAGAACCATGTCCATCTTCACGGGCTTTTCTTACCAACCCCTCTTCACGAATTTCTAGCCGACCACTCCATCGTCAAGAAGGGCCTGCCCCAAGGGCTAGAGCCTTGACTGGTCCAAACTTGACCATTATAGATGCTTCTCAAGAGTGGCAGACACAGGCCCCAGTGGACCTCCCGGTGACCAAAACGACACCCAATCCTCAAAAAGGCGGCGTTCCTTGTGCGGACACCAAGGCGATGCAAGAGTCAGTGGAAGATTTGGAAGCACTTTGGACAAATTCTGAGGCAGTAACAAGACTAAAACTTAGTTGGTCTCTAAGGTGCTACTGGAAGGATTTTTTGTTTTTGTTTTATTTTGTTAAGACTAAACAAGTTACTGGAAGCAAACCGAAAAGGATGTCTCCCTCTTGCCTTCCCATCAATAAGCTCCGATCTAAAAGACACAACTACTGCAAACGAAGAGTGTGCAGTAAGTAACACCTCTTCGCATCAAGTTCCCTTCTTACAATGGCCTACAAATACACTCCAGGCACCGGTCTTTTCTGCGACTTGTGATACCTCGAATCTGAAATGCAAACAATCGAAAATCACTGCTTTTTTTCATCCTACTGTTCTCCCACGTAGCCTACACCCTCATTTGGATTCTCCAGGATTGTCCACACAAGGGAAATCATGATTCGAGGGTAAGACAAAGAGGTCTCTTACTCTACTATCATGGAATGTGGCGGGTATTAGTGTTCTCGAAGCTACTAACATGAGTTTGGCCAAACTGCAAGAGGCAGTGAAGGATAGGCGTGCCTGGCGTGCTCTGGTCCATGGGGTCATGAAGAGTCGGACACGACTGAACGACTGAACAACAACAATTAAATCCCAGCTGTTAGACCCATCTTTTTCGTCGCCTATCTAAACGGTAGCCACATTCTTTTATTCCAAGAGTCATGGGCCTGTGAGGACTTTTATCTAACAGGATACAAAGGCTTCTACCTGAACGCGGTGCAGAAACCGTTATCATCCAGTAGAGCGAAAGGAGGCTTGGCTACTTTTGTTTCCCTGGCCATAAATCTTCAGGCAGAAAAAATCGATGTCCAGTCTTCACTCATGCTGATCATAAAGTTACAAACAGCAGAGGAAACGATCGTGGTGATTAATGTCTATCTATGTCCAATTTATAAGAAAAACTTGATTGATCAGAGATGGAAGGAAATCCAAATGACACTGGAAATGCTCTTTGATAAATACCCCGAAGCCACCTTTCTGATGGCTAGAGACTTCAACGGACACCTGTCACATACTGACCAAATTCTATTTACCAAATTTAACAACTACCCTTCTCTACCTCTCACAACCACAGATCTTCTACCGAGAAATTTTAAAGATAACATTGCCACTTACTCAGGATTCAAATGTAGGCAAACTTTGCTAGCCCTCAATCTCTGCCTGTTAAATGGGGCAGTCTGTTTGGACTACCCAGCTGAATTTACCTATTGGTTAGGTTCACGTGCATCCACTATCGACTTTATATGGACCTCCCCTGGCCTTATCCCGAAGATATCCAGCTTTAGGGTGGCTACGAGACTAGAGAGTGATCATTTCCCTCTAGAACTTTCCTTGACCCTGGCTGACGAACTTGACAGGTACTCTTTTGTGCACCTAACAAATGACCATTTGCAGATAAGACCTACAGCTCTTTAATGGACCTCCAACTCGGCACGGCAGCTGAACGATCTCCTTTGGTCTGATCAGCTCCAAGTGAAAAGGGCTTCCCTCATGCAGGCAGATGAGCCTCTACCTTTTTATGATGACCTAGTAGAACTCCTAAAACCTGCACTGGCACGGGCCCCCATGCAGAATGGTAAGCAGTTTTTTCACAAAAAATGGTTTGATGAGGAATGCAGAAACTTTAAGAATTATCTTTATAATGAATGGTTGGCGCACAGAGCATCAAACGAGCCTACGCCTAACAACCGCCTTATCAACCTCAAGAGAAGCTACAAAGCCCTACTAAAGGAAAAGAAGCTCATGGCAGAAAGGAAAAATTGGAACAACCTATTGATAGCTGCAGAAAATAGAAATTCAGCACTTAATCTCCAGGTACCTGGGAAGGCCGCTTGCTAGGGTAGAACCCCATATTCCAGCTGACACCTGGGAAAGATACTTTGCCGACCTGTATGCAGCTCATGATATCGGCGGAGATATGGTGGAGTTGGATCCACTACCTGATTGGGACCCAGTAACCTGTTCGGAAGTTGAATCTCTCATAGATCGATTTAAACTGGGCAAGGCCCCTGGTGACGACCTTATATCCTTTGATGCCATCAAAGCCAATAAAGATTGGTGGATTCCACTTTTAGCAGCACTTTATACGCATATAAATAAAACAGCAAAATTTCCCTCAAGCTGGAGCTCTGCGCTGATTGTATTAATTAATAAGAAAGGCCCACGTACAGAGCCGAACAACTTTAGGCCGATCAGCTTGCTAAATGTCATTGGGAAGATTTATTCTGGGTACTTGCTAAACAAACTATCAAAATGGATGGAGGATGACAATATCATTGCTGATGAGCAGGCGGGTTTTCGCCCTGGAAGATCTACAATGGACCAAATATTAACCTTGCACAGGGGTCTGCAACCTTTAAGACAAAAAGAGCCACTTGGACCCGTTTCCGAAGAAAAAAAACAAACTGGGAGCCGCAAAACCATTGCGACATTTAAAACAAATATAACACTGCATATATTGTTTCTTACCTTAATGCTATATATACAGGATCATGCAGTCAGCTGTCAATCTGAAGAAAAAAAGGACTTTCACTTAACAATGTAAAATATATTTTTGCAAATTAATATTTAAAATATGTAAATATTTAAAATATTTAAAATAAAAATTAAATATTTAAAATATTTAATTTACCTGGTTAATGGGACTTTTGCTCCTGAACCTCAGTGCTCAGTGTCTGCACATCAGGGCTGTAAGACGTCACCTTCATTTTCACACAGGCTTGCAAGCTGTCATCTGTGAGGCGTGATCGATGTTTGTTTTTAATATAGTTCATGTTGGAGAAGACCTGCTCACATACATATGTGGAACCGAAGATCGACAGGACTCCAAATGCATACTTTTTCATGTTTATATAAGTGTTGGGGATGGCATTCCATGTTTCGAATACAAGTTTGTCCTGTTTGGGAAGGTTTTCAATATCACTCCATTTATGATTCTGAGCCAGAATGGCCTTCTGACGGGCAACATCCTCAAGAGTAGCGGTCAAGCATTTGAACTTGGACACCCATATATCTTTGTCGGCTATATCGGCCAGTTCCATCTCAAGATCAGGTTGACTTACACCTGCAAATGCAGTCATATTCAATAGGGATGGATCGATCGCCAGGGGAGTGACAGGGAAGGATAATGTGGTTTTTTCCTCTCTGAACTCACAGAATCGTTTCACAAACGAGCTTTGCATTGCGGTGATTGCAGACTTGAAATATTCCAAATTTATCGTATCATGACTTTGTTTGAACTCTCTCAAAGAGGGAAAGTGATACAGTGTACCTCTCTGGAAATCTTTGACAAACACTGTCAACTTGCGCTCGAATGCCAAAACCTCCTCCAGCATGTGCAGGGCTGTGCCTCCTTTCCCCTGAAGGGTTGTATTTAGCGTGTTTAGATGGGTTGTCATGTCTACCATAAAATGTAATTTTTCCAGCCACTCTGGCTGTTCCAGCTCTGCAAAGGTGAGCTCTTTGCTGGCCAGGAAGGTTTTTACTTCTTCCAAACATGTGACAAAGCGTTTTAGCACCTCGCCTCTGGACAGCCACCGGACCTTGTTGTGGAGCAGGAGGTCAGAATATGTGCTTTCCACCTCATCCAATAGCAAACGAAACTGGCGGTGGTTTAAACCCTTTGCCATTATCTTATTAACAATCTGAATGACCACATCCATCACTTTTGTGCATTCGGGGGGAAATGTTTGAGCACACAATGCCTCTTGGTGCAGGATGCAATGAAATGACAGCAGCGTTCTACCCAGCGCCTTCTGCAGTAGAGCCACAAAGCCCTTCTGTGCTCCTCTCATGCTCGGTGCCCCATCAGTAGCCACTGAGACCAGGTGGTTGGTGTTTATTTTTTTAGCACTTAAAAAGTCCAGGACAGCCTTACAGATATCCTCACCCAAAAGAGTTCACATATCAGCAGAACAGCGCTATTTGTTCAATATCACCTTTATCTTTGGACGCATCACAGGGGATGGAGTACGCCACAGCTGAATTAATGTCTTGAATTTGCTGTTTGCCAATTTGCTGTTTGCTTGACTATTTCCTGAGCGGCTACAAAACTAGCATATGTTGTGGAATTTGCAGACTTCACCCACTTCTTGAAAAATTTTTTTGCTCCTATCAACCTTCCTCATAAGTTCTGCAACGGCTTTTCGTCTCTCATCTCTATCTGGATATTTTTCAGCAAAGGCTGCGTGTTTACTCTGGAAATGTCTTGCAATATTCGACTTTTTGTTGTTTGCAAGTTTCTCACCACATATTAAGCATACTGGTAAACCAGTCTTGTCAGTAGAGAATGCAAATGATTCTGTCCATGCATAATTAAACACTCTGTTTTCTTCAGATATTTTTCTTTTCTTGCCTTTATCCATGGCTGGCCTACCGGGGGTCCAAAATTAGAAATCAGAGGGCCCCATAGCAAAATTTGCTATGCCCAATAATCAATGCCCCAAAATGCCATAGAAAATTAATCAGGGCCCCAGTGTACCATAAATCAGCGTTTCCCAACCGGTGTGCCGCGGCACACTGGTGTGCCGCGAGACACCGGCTGATGTGCCGCGGAAAAAGGGACCTGCAGCCCAGGGCTGCACAGGACCGTGGCGGCGGCGCTGCTGGAGCCCAGCGGCGAAGCGGAAGCCAGGGCGGCGCTGCTCCCTTGGCTGCTGCAGCAGCAGCAGCAACAACAGAAGCCTCGCGGGAGAATCCCAACCTGGTGCCCCAGCTGATGGGCGAGAGAAAGGACGCCGCGCTACAGCTGATCCCAGAGGTAACTCTGGGTCAGGAGACCCGGCGCAGCCGGGTGGGGGAGGAGCGGTGTGCCGCGAGATTTTTTTAATGAAACAAGTGTGCCGTTGCCTAGATTAGGTTGGGAAACACTGCCATAAATCATAATCAGTGCCTGATGTAAATAATAATTAATAATGAGGGCCCAATGTCATCCTCGCCCACAATTGCATTGGCTTTTTTAGCTGCTGCATCACACTGTTGTATTTGTGCCTTTCATTTTTTTTTGCCCAAGTGTAGTACTTTACATTTCTCCCTGTTAAAATTCATCTTGTTTGCCCCTCCCAATTTGGTGTCATCTGCAAACTTGATCAGGATGCCCTCAAGCCCCTCATCCAAGTCATTGATAAAGATGTTGAATAAGACATTTTGTTTTAACCCAGTTAAGAGGGAGCTGCGCGCACATGGGACCTGTTTGTAGCTCAGCTCCTTCCCCAGGCTGTTTAAGGCAGCCCTGTTCTGCTTTGTGCTTGGAAGGGAAATGGAGCTGATATCTGTTGCAGAGAACCACCAGTTCAAATTATGGAAAACTGGTGGCTTAGTCATTAACCCCATCTCCAGTGGGGAGGACGGGAAGGAGGGATGGAAGGCAGTTTAAGAAAGGAGAAGTCAGTTGAGCAAACACTACCTCTCTTTGGGAAAACGTGCTCAGAGTTAACAGACGACTAATAATAATAATGCTGCAGTCACCAGACGGCCAAAGAGCAGGGCATACTACCATAGTTCCACATTTAATTTTAAGAGAACCAGAGACGGAGGGTATTTTTTCCATGTGTTTTAGGCAGATGCAGATTTAAACCAGGAAACACGTCCAACTCTGTGCATGGCCGCATCCCTTTCCCCGGCCCGGCACACGAGGGCTGGGCTTACTCAGCGCCAGGATTTCCCAGCCAAACCAGGATACTTGACAGCTATGCTTACCTCATGCACTGGTATCCGCTCCGGAGCCCTGGAAAATGCCGGCCTCTCCCTCTCTCCGATCTAGGCCGCCGGCGCCACGTGCGCCTTAACACGCTCCCGTCCTCCTCTCGCCGGCCAGCCCAGCAGCCTGTGCGGCGCTGGCCACACCCCTTTCCACCCCTAGTATCCTTGCTCCGGAGCCGCAGCGCCAGGATTTCCCTGCCAAACCGGGATACTTGACTAGTATCCGCGCTCTGGAGCTGCAGCAAAGGTGCAAAAGAGCCACATGCGGCTCCGGAGCCGCGCGTTGCCGACCCCTGACCTTGCACCATCTGGCGGAAAAGTATGCCGGCAAAGCCCCAAAAGTTCTTCATGTGGCCTTTATTGATCTTAAGCAGGCTTTTGATCGAATCTCCAGAAAGCAGCTATGGACAAAATTGGCTGCTACAACAATCGATCGACGCCTTCTTCACCTGATTATCAACCTGCACACTAACACCTTTCTGAGAATCAGGCTAGACAATAATGGCCTAGTCTCTAACCCCGTTACCACCACTAGGGGGGTAAGACAGGGCTGTCTATTGGCTCCAGCATTGTTTAACTTTTACATTAACTCTTTGGTGTCTCATATAGCCAATGATGCTTTCCATCCCCCCAAATTAGCAGGCCGATCTCTGAATGTTCTCCTGTATGCAGATGACGCTGCACTTCTCACTAGATCCCCCATTGGGCTGAGGAGAATGCTACAAGCTTTACATGAATACTGTGTTCAACATGAGCTCCAACCTAACTATGCCAAGACCCAAGATTATGGTCTTCTCCGCCCAACCGAGACTCCATCGATGGTCGATGAATGGGATCCCCCTAGAGCAGGTTAACTGCTTCAAATATCTGGGACAAGTAATTCGACCAAATACCGGTAGGTCTTTTCTGGCCCATAGAGACTATATAAATACCAATGCATCTAAAGCAGCCATCCAGATTAGATCTCTATATGCTAAGAACCAGGCACAATCAGCGAAGGTAGCCTTGAGACTTTTTCAAATTAAAGCCCTCCCCCTTCTTTTGGTGGGTATCTCTTTGGGCACCCGTAGGGATTTTCTGAAACTGTATTCTATCCAAATGAGATTCCTCAGAGCCATTCTTAGGATTCCTCCTTCTGTAGCGGGTGCAGCTATGAGACTAGAGGTTGGCTGGCAATCCCTACGGTAATGTGGCCCTGAAGACGAAGCTTTGGCTATGGCTCAAGCTTTGCTTTAAACCAGTGGGTATCACCCCCTTGATATTGAGGGATGATTTTCAATCATCATGGGAAAGGGAAGTCACTAATGAGGTTCAATCCTGTGGATTGTCACACCTCTACTTCGAGTCTATGACGTACATTCAAGCCAGAGCTGTGATTTCCCGGAGACTGGGTGATATTGCTAGGCAAGAAGATATAGCCCAGATAAAACCAGGGATGTTCCTAGGGGACCAGATCCATCAGACCATCCCAGACCCCTACCTTGCGGAAGTCCACTATGTGGAATACCGTAGACTTCTTACAGCGGCTAGATTAAATGCCCTTGATTCTGTGGTATTGTGGGGAAGGTACAGGGGAGTACCATACGCCCAGAGAACTTGTCATTGTGCCATGGGCGTGGTCGAGTCCACCAAACATATTCTCCTAACTTGCCCTTCTTATACAGAGCTTAGGCAAAATCTTATAGCTCCACTTTTAGTCCAATTTAGCTTCCTATCCAGAGAAAACCAGGTTTTATACTTGCTGAATAATGCTACTAGAAATACAGCCTCCTATGTACAACATAGTTGCTTTTCTGTAAATATAGTGGTTTTAAAATAATAAAGATTATTAAAAAAAATAGAAATACAGCCTCCTTGGTGGCCAAATTTCTTTTTTTAGCTTTCAAGCGTCGCAAGACTAAAATTGACAGATAGCGCTATCTGTCTAGCCCATTTTAGTGTTGGTTGTGTTTTAAAAACCCTCTCAGATGTTTTAACTTTGTATGGATAAATGTAGCTTTTTCTGACTGACGGTCGAATAAAGAATGATGATGATGAAATATCTTAAGACTCTTTGAATTCCTTTCCAAGCATTTACGCTAGGTTTTGAAGCTTCTCTGCTAATTAAATTAACAGCGTAAGCAGTGTCTGGCCTACTCCATTGCGAGATGTGCAGTAAGCTTCCCAGTGCTGACTGAAAGATTTCAGGACGCTTGAAATCAGCACTATCCTTGAACTCATTGTCTTTTACAAAACCCATTTCCATTGGAGTTCTAACACCTGCATACTCCGTCATGCCAAATTTTTCCAACACTTGCAATATCTTGCCTTTTTGATTCAGTAGGAAACTGCCATCTTTGGTCCTATCTATCTGAACACCAAGATAGACCTTTATATCGCCAAGATTCTTAATTTTAAAGTGTTTAATTAACTCTTTGGCCAGTTTTTTTTACTTGTTCTTGTGTCCTTGAAATATAAATCAGGTCATCTACATATACAAGCAAAGATTCTCGAGCATCTCCTGAACCTCGGAAATATAAACAATTGTCAGCTTTGCTCCTGCTAAAACCAATGCTTAATAAAACGTCATTCAGACACTCATTCCAATTATGAGCAGATTGCTTAAGTCCATAAATAGATTTATGTAGTTTCCACACCTGATTGATTTATCGACTTTCAATCCTGGCGGTAACTCCATATAAAGCTCTTCAGCCAGGTCTGAATGAAGATAAGCAGTTGAGACATCAAACTGACTTACTTTGAATCCTTTCTGAGCAGCAACCGCTACTATTGCCCTCAGGGTTTCACTCCTTGAAGTGGGTGCATAGACTTCGGAGTAATGTAACCCTTTCCTTTGTGTAAAACCTCGAGCTACAAGCCTTGCCTTGTACTCTGGTTTTCCCATTGCTGTTGTCTTTATTCTCTACACCCATCGGCAACTTACTGCCTCGACACCTTCTGGCAGTTTGGCAATGGAAAACACACCAAGTTCTTTCATAGAATTCAATTCCTTTTGCATGGCCTCTCGCCACCTACTGGCCTCCTCTTGAAGCAATTGCTCAACCTCCTCAAAACTTTCAGGTTCGCAGTTTGCCAGCCCTGCCCAAACACTAATAGCTTGATATCTCTCAGGAGGTTTTCCTTTGGTGGTACGCTTGGAGCGTCTCAACAGTTCCTGTGACGTTCCTTCAATTGCCCCCTCTGACTCAGAATCACAGGTTGTCACCTGTTTGTCACCAGTAGTTGAGGAACTTTCTGATTCTGACTTTATGCGTCTTCCTTGCTGTACAGGTGAACCTTCAGAGCTAGATGATTCTGACTTTACAAACTTGGGTGTACTAGACAGTTTCTCACCCTCGTCCTCAGACTCAAATTCCTCAGCCTGTTCTGGAACTAATAACTGCCCTGGGGCCTGTGTTTGATCGTTACTGTACAGCACATCAAATAATATGTCAGGATTTCCATGGATTTTATTCCAACCATCCTGTTCACAAAATTTAGCACTTTTACTGACTGTGACTTTCGTTTGATTGCCTACTACATTCACAAATCTCCAACCTTTTGTGTTTGTTTGATAACCACAGAAAAACATTTCTTTAGATCTAGGATCACCTTTCTTACGTTGTGCCCTAGGCACCAGTACATAAGCACGACATCCAAAAACTCTTAGATGATCAATTTTGGGTTTCTTTCCAAATAACATGAAGTAAGGAGTATTGTCTACTGTGATGTTGTACACTCTGTTAAAAGTATAATTCACATACAGCGCAGCCTCAGCCCCAAAACGCTGTGGAAGTCCAGAATCAAACAATAAAGCAGCAATGGCTTCTTGTAATGTTCGGAATTTTCTTTCCGCAACTGCGTTTTCCTGAGGTGAATAAGGATTGGTAAGCCTATGAACTATACCTTTCCTTTTTAACCATGTCTCTAGCGTGCGGTTCACAAACTCCCCACCACGATCTGATTGTATTTTACGTACCCTAGTGTCAAATTTACTCTTCACTTCTTCAATCCAATCCATTAGGATTGATGCTGCTTGTGATTTTTCTTTCAGAAAGAAAACCCAACTAGCCCTTGAAAAATCATCCACCAGAATTTGCATAAATCTCGCACCTCCAAGCGATTTGATTGGCATCTGGCCACACACATCGGTGCGTACAAGTTCAAAGGGTTTCTTGCTTACTCTATCAGACCTAGGGTAATTACATGTCTTAACTTTAGCATGTTTACAAGCACAACAATCCAGAAAATTCGAACAGGGTTTAATGTTACAACCCTCAGCTAAACCTGGCATTTTGCTTACATACTTAAAACATATATGAGCTAACCTTCTGTGTAGTAGATGTGCACAACCTGTATGAGGAGCCTTATTTACACACTTAGCTTGTGCTTCACCTGTTGAACACCTGCCTGCTGCTAACTGCTCTTCATCCAAAACAAAAAGCCCTTCCTCACAGGGAATTTTAACTAGCTCCCTCCCCTGTTCCGAAATGGTGCACACATCATTTTCAAACTCAACCTTAAAACCACTTTTTACTAGGCATGACACACTCAAAAGTCCATTCTTCATTCCTGGAAGAACAAAAACAGGAAGGTTAGTGTGCAAACAATCAACATAAATTGTGCCTTTAAGGTTCATTTCTCGTTTACTATTGTCTGCTATAGTCACAGTTTTTGCAACTGGTAAGGTCTTGCAGTTCATCAAGCTGCCACTAGATGTCGCCGGAACTAAACTGTGACTATCAAATATCCATTTCAAGGTTTGTAAGTCTCTTTTAGTGCTCTGTTGCGCTGCCATTGCAGATAATCCCTTATCAGTGCCTCCTCCCCCTCTGGGTCGTTGAGTCTTATAGTTCTCACGTCGTCTTCCCCGGTAGTTCCGGAAATTGGCCTTAGGCTGTTGAAATTCCTGTTGCTTTTCTGGGCACTTTGCTGTTAGCTGAAACCTGCTGCCACATCGAAAACATGACTTGCTGGCCATAGCAGACACTTGTGAGGCTTCCATACAGCTCTGCCTGCCAGCTCCCCCACGTTGGGAGTTATCTGAACAACCAACACTTGGGGCATTTAGATTATAATAATAATAATAATAATTTTATTTATACCCCGCCCATCTGGCTGGGTTTCCCCATCCACTCTGGGCGGCTTCCAACAGAACATTAAAATGCAATAATCTATTAAACATTAAAAGCCTCCCTAAACAGGGCTGCCTTCAGATGTCTTCTTTTTTAAAAAAATATTTTTATTATTTATTATTATATAATTTGTTTAACATACAAGAATATCTTTATCCAACTGATATTGTGTGAATTTACAAAATAAAATTTACATTCAACAGTATTTTGTCTAAGTCTTGTTTGTTTTCGCTATCTTCAGCAATCCCCTATCACAGGGGGAGGGGAAAAGGAAAAGAAAACTAAATAAATAAAATTCCATATATAGACTTACACATACCTTCATATGTATACAAATACATACATATATATACATACACATACACATATACACCCACCTATACCTATACGCACACAAGCCCACAAAAAGAAAAAGAAAAAGAAAGAAAAAACACGAACCGACTTCCTGTCAAATCCCTTTGTATCTGTGTTTCTTAAAACTGAATGTGATCCAACCAGTATACCTTCATATATACATTCTCTAATACATTCTTAATATCTTATATATCCGTAATTCCCCAACTCATTATCCTTCATTTACACTCAAATGTTGGCATGGAAGCAAAAGTGTTACTATATTTTTGCACATAATTTGTATATATATCCCATTTTTCCACAAATTTCTGCCTGGAGTTTCCTCTAAGATCATTCGTCAATAGAGCCATCTCAGCGAATTCCTGTAACTTACACTGCCACTCTGAAATTTTTGGTAATTCCGAATCCTTCCAGCCTTTTGCTACCAATATTCGGGCCGCTGCTATTGCGTATAAAAACACCTCTCTTAGTTTGTTTGGAATTTCTTTATCCAGTATACTCAGTAAAAAGGTCTCTGGGCTTTTGGTAAAAGATATGCCCATCATCTTTTTCAACTCCTGATATATTTCTCCCCAAAACACCTTGATCTTTCTGCACCTCCACCACATATGAATCATGTCTCCATTGTTTGCTCCACATCTCCAGCATACGTTTGCTAAGTTTTTGTACATTTTTGAAAGTTTGGAGGGGGTGAGGTACCAACGGTGGGCCATTTTTAACATATTTTCTCTTATATTATAATTGGCCGTGAATTTCAAATTCGATTTCCCAGTCTTTAAACATAATTGGATGTCCCACATCTTGTGCCCACTTTATCATCGAAACTTTAACTTCTTCATCCATTACTTCAAAATCTAAGAGAAGTTTATACATTCGGGAGATTAGCTTTGATTTACAATTTAGCAATTCCTTTTCAAATCTTGAGGATTCTGATTCGAAACCCACCATCTTGTCTTTTTTATAAACTTCGTTAATTTGAAAATAATCCAACCAACTGGAAAGATACATTTTAATCTCCTCATATTTTTTCAATTTCAATTGTTCTCCCTCTTCTATTAACAATATATTGTATGTTATCCACTTCTCTTTTATGTTGTTCTTTTTTTTTAACAGCAATAGCCTCCAAAGGTGAGTTCCATCTTGGTATTTTGGGTTCCAGGTATCTTTTATATTTACTCCACACCTTATATATAGCGTTTCTTATTAGATGGTTTGAGAAGTCTTTATGAATTTTTGTTTTGCCATAGTTAATATAGGCATGCCACCCAAAGCGAGTATCGTGGCCTTGCAATTCTAGAACGTCCCAATTTCTCAACATGCACCATTCCTTCAGGGTCTTTTACCATTCCACAAAAATTTGGAGATTTATTTTTGCCACTTATCAATATTACTAATTTTCCCTACGATTGGCAGTGTTTGAAACAAATACAATAACTTCGGCAAGACATTCATTTTAATTACCGAGATGCGGCCTAGAATGGATAAATTTAATCTGTTCCAAGTCTCTAATTGTCTTTTGATGTCATTCCAACATTTGGAGTAGTTGTCGTTATATAAATTGATGTTCTTCGATGTTATCCATAGTCCTAGGTATTTAATTTTAGGATAAATTTTAATTTGCACTGTTTTTTCAAGTTCTTCTTTTTCAACCAGTGTTAAATTTTTAACTAACAATTTAGTCTTGATCCCGAGACCTTGCCAAATTCATGTATTATTTCTAGGGCCTTGCTTAAACTTTTTTTCTGGCTGTTCCGTTGTTATAATTAAATCGTCCGCAAAGGCCCGTATCCTATAGCTTCTCTCTCCCAACATTATCCCCTTTATATCCCCATCCTCGCGGATTTGTTTACATAAAATCTCCAGTGTTAAAATAAAGATCAAAGGGGACAACGGGCAAGGGGACAAGATCAAAGGGGACAGATCCTTGTCTGACCCCTTTACTAATTTGGCACTCCTGAGACACCTTTCCATTTATTATAATTTTTGCTGTTTGTCTTGTGTATATTGCTCCGATCCCATTTATATATTGCTCCCCAAACTCCATTTGATATAACACTCTTTTCAAAAATGTCCAGGAGACCCTGTCAAAAGCTTTTTCGGCATCTACCGCCATAAAGGCCGCCTTCTTCTCTGTTTTTATATCAAGATATTCCAATAAATTTATTATATTTCTAGTATTACTATTTATGTGTATCCCGGGCAAAAAACCCGCTTGGTTTTCATGTATTATCATCTGGAGGACCTTTTTGGATCTTTCAGCCATTACATTTGCATATAGCTTATAATCATTATTTAAAAGTGCAATTGGTCTATAATTACTAATAATCTGGTGGGCCGATCCATGTTTTGGGATCAAAGCTATAAAACTATCTTTCCAGGATTCAGGCATTGTGCCATCTTTTATAATGTTATTCATAATATTCTTTAACGGATCTTCAAATCTTTTATAGTATATTGCCGGTAATCCATCCGAACCAGGTGACTTCCCTGTCTTAACTTCTTTAATTGCTTTTTGAATTTCATACATTGTAATGGGAGGGTTTAACACTTCTTTTTGTTCTCTAGTAAGTTTTGGGAGGCAGTTCTTTTTCAAATATTGGTTTACCTCGTGTGTTGTCTCATTTCCTTCCTTGTAGAGTTCACTGTAAAATTGGACAAATCGTTTTTCTATTTCCATAGAGTTAGTTATTGTTTCCCCCTCACACTTAACTCTGTTTATAAACCTTCCCGCCTCTCTTTTCTTTAGCTGCCAGGCTAGTACTTTCCCTGGTTTATTAGTGTGTTCAAAAGCTTTTTGTTTTAAGAATCTTAATTTCCACTCCATTTCTTCATTTAGTAACATTTGATATTGCGATTGGAGAATTTTAATCTCTCTCTTTATTTCTGCGTTATTAGGTTTCTCATAAAGTTCCAGTTCCCTTTTTCTAATCTTCTCTAGCATTTCTTGCTTTTTTTCCTTTTTTCTTTTTTTTAATTGCACTCTGCTGAATAAAGAAGCCTCTAAGGACTGCTTTGCTAGTATCCCAGACAATTTTTAAATCTGTACCCTTATCTATATTCAGTTCAAAAAATTCCTTTAATGTCTTTTTTGCTTTGTCTAATATTATTTCATCTTTCATTACCGATTCATTTAACCTCCATCTTATTATTTTTCTTTTCTCCCAAATTAATGTTGTTTGTACCGCATTATGGTCAGATATAGACTTAGGTTGAATTTCAGTTTTGCCCATTTTTACTGTCAAATCCTTTGTTAGCCATATGGCATCAATTCTTCCTGCCGAATTATTAGGATATGAGAAATAAGTGTAATTTCTTTTTGACGGATTTTGAATTCTCCACGCGTCCTCTACATTTAAGAGGTCTATTAATTGAAAAAAAAGTTGTTGGCAGTTTTATTTGTTTCTTTTTGGTTGTCTTTTTGGATCTGTCCAAATCTGGATTTACCACTCCATTTTGATCCCCAAGTAATATGATTTTCTCTCTAATACACTCCCCCAGCTCTTTGCTTAGTTTTTTTATAAAATTCACATTTTTTGGTATTCGGTGCATAAAAGCCAATGGCCTTAATTTTCTCTCCTTGGACTAATATCTCTATCACGACAACCCTCCCTTGTGGATCGTTATATATCAATTTTGGTTCCAGATATGGCTTTGCATATATTACGACTCCATTTTTCTTAGATTTATCTGAGGACGCAAATTCTATTCCCAATTTTCTATTAGATAAAATTCTGATATGTTGCTTTGAGACATGCGTCTCTTGCAGACAAATCTAATCTAATCTCTGTTTACAAAGTATATGTTCCACCTTGTTTCTTTTCTTTTTCTCCTTTAAACCATTTATATTCCACGTAATAATCTTTAAGTTCATTATTTACTTTATTTCACAATACTTCAACTTCTTTAAAACAGTATCCAACTATGAATTACAATTCGTCCTCCTCTGATGGTTTTTTGGAATCGTCCGTCCCTCCCCCCAGCTGCTTTCCCCCTCCTAATTCTTCTTTATAGGTTCTCCAGAATCTATCTGCCTCCGCCCACGAGGTGAATCTCCTCCTCTTCCCCTTAAAAAAGAAGGAAATCCCTTCAGGGAATTCCCATCTGTGCACTATGGATTTCCTACTTAGAGCTTCCACCAGGGGTTTATATTTATCTCTTTTCCTCAGAAGCCTGGATGGAACAATCTTATGTATGATTATGTCTGTCTCTTGAATTCCTAGTTTTTTCTTACTGCTGGTCTGTAAGATTTGGTCCCTAATCTCCATATTCACAAATGTTACCAAACAGTCTCCAGGCCAATTGTTTTCTCTAGCTATTCTAGATCTAATTCTGAAAACTCTCTCAATTTTATTTCTCATTTCCAACTCTTCAATTCCCATTCACTTAGCTAATTCAATTGTTATCTTTTGTTCTATTACTTCGTCTACTCCCTTTGGAATAGATCGAAACCTCAATTTTTTTTTCCCTTCTATGCATTTCAATCATTAAAATTGCATCCAGAACTGCCTCATGAGTATCTTTCTTTTCTTTTCTTTTTTAAAAAAATAATATTTATTAGATTTTTTACAAATTATTCCAAATCATACATTCAAGGACATGCATTGGTTAAACTTTCATGGGCTCCCCCCTCTCACTCAGGGGAGCCCTTTTACAACAATTCATCTCCCCCCTCTCACAGAGGAATACAGTTCATTTTTTGTTTAACCATACAGCCTTTCTGTCTTATCTGTTCTCGTCCCAATTCCTGGGTCAAGCATCTATAATCCTAATGTTGGTCTAAATTGGACTTCCCCGATCCCTTACATTGGTTACATCGTTAAATCTTGTTCATCAGGTTCTTTCTCATCATTTAACACATATCTATTTATCTTATTTGTCAAACATCTTAATCTGAATTATATTCATTTCATCTTATCTATTCAGTTCTATTTCGGCTTCAGCCATTTTACCCTTCTGTTCATTTTCTAATAGTTATCTTCCCCCTCTCCCCTTCTCCAGAAAAGAAGCACTGACTTAATATACCTTACATTGTTTATATTCCCCATCATCTTATAATTCACTATTGTTTTCCAAATCAAACTATACATCACATATGCCATATCCTTAAACATGCCTAATAATCCGTCGGGCTGAGAACATTAAAAAAAAATAGAAATATTTCTCATTCATCCCTGTCCATGTCTTTCCTCACACCAAATCCAGGAGCTGTCAGTTCTAGAATCAATCATCACTTCACTTGCCTTCTCCAGTAGTTTCCAGTCTATTTTCCTGTCCTTTCTTTCTTGTGAGAGAGCGGTTCCATTTCTCTTGTCATTTTTAAAAGTCACTGTCCTATGCCATTGAGCCAATCTCCTGTATTTTCTCCTGCTTATCCTTCTTCTTCCCACGGTCAGAGGTTCCTGCTTGTTGTGTCTCTGATGCTGTTCTCCGTCCTTCCGCTGGTACTCAGGAATGCACTCCTGTAGCTGGCTGCCCCTCCGGAAATGCTTGATGTTTAAGTCTCTAAACTCATCTAGTCTCTCGTTAATTTCTCTCAGCATTTCCATAATCCAGGGTAGCTTGTTCAAAAATCACACATATTTCACAAAAATTATTGTCCAAATTTCCTTTAATCTTCCTTAGCCAGGTTTCTCTCGGGGTTTTGAGAGAGGGGGCTCTTTAAGGACTTGTAACAAAAGTTTCCCCCGTTGTGACTGTTAGCTTTCGCTTCCGCAACAATGTCTCCTGCTTGTATTTCCACCCAACTGCCGGGATCGACCTCCAAATATGCGGCAATGGCGGGGAAGGGACCTCCGTAATTTCATCCCACGCCTGTCCAAATTAGTTCCAAATTCCCTTCCTTTTCCTACTCACAGTTCCAAATCAGCAATTTTGGATAAATCGGCGCGCTCCACGGGGATGGTCTGCGCAGCTTCGCCCGACGGGGAGTTAGTGGACCCTGGGGCTCCGCCGCCTGCCTGCCTCGGGAGCCTTGCTCCCTGGGGGCAGGACCGGCGTCTGAGCCCGTGCGGGTCCTTAGACCCCGGGACGCCCTTCCCGGGGGTTTTGGGGGTCGCGGCGCTGTCGCGATCTCCCCTTTTCCCGGTCGGGCAAGGGAATGTCAGGAGCGACATGTCCCCCCGACCATCCTCGCCGGCACGCCGACCGGAAGTCCCATGAGTATCTTTCATGTCAATTATCTCTTTCTTAATTTTATCTATTTCTCCCCTGTTTTCTCTACTCTCTTTCTGTACTTTCCTTACACCCTCTTCTAAGCTTATTGTTTTCCCTTTTAGATCTTGTACAGACTTTGTTATTTCAAGATTTTTAACCACTAATTCATTCATCTTCCCTGTCATTTCCACCACCATCTTTGCATTCTCATAAATCTTTTGTCCCATTTGATCAAGCTTATGGCCCGTTGATCTTTTGTTTTCAGTCATCTCCTTTTTAATTTCTGCCAAGTCTTTTTTCAGCCCCAAGAGAATGTCCTTCATTTCCACGTTCTTGTTTAGCTCCTGGTTGGAGTTTCTCCTGTTGAGGTTTACAGTTGAGGGTGATGGTGTAGAGTTCGTAGGTTTATTATTCACATTTGGCATAGCAGTGTATTTTTATATTTATGAAACTGTTTAACACTAACAATCTGTCTGCTTATAGGGCATCAAATAAATTAAAACAAAAAACAGAAAAACAAAAGAAACAAAGAAACAAAAAAAAAGTAAAGAAAAAGAAGAGGGGGGAACCAAAAAAGAGGAGAAAAACAAAGAAAAAAGAAGGGAAGAAAAAGGGGGGAAGAAAAAGGGATAGTTGGCGGGGAGATAGTAATACTTATAATAAAAATAAAAATAAAAAACTAAAAAGGGGGTAGGGGAAAAAAGAGAAAGGGAAAAAAGAAAATAGAGATTTTGTATATAAGGAGAGGGCAGTGCTTCAATCTCTCCTGTCGTACACACAAGAAGTTATTTAAATACACCAGCTGTAAGCAGCAGCCAAACACGCATTTGTTCCATCGGTGAAAGTTTGGAGTTTATTTAACAAACAAAAGGAAAACAACCAGCCTCAGGTCTGGAGCCCCCTGCTCTACAAAACTCACTGCTACTCGGAAGATGACTCATCTGCTTCCACACCGTTGGTCCTGCTGCTTTTAACCCCATGTGAGAACACCTCCCACCTCCCTCTGACGTCGCTTAATTGACGTTAACTTCCCCTTCTCTTGTAACCCACCCCTCCTACGCTCCTGCATGCTGAGGGGCGGGTTATCAGGCTCTGAGAAGCTATATTCTGATACGTCCTGTGTCTCTCTGAGCTGAGCCCTCCATTCTGCCCCCCGTCTGCAGCTTTCTTTCTTTTTTCCCCAGAAAGAATTTTTATTAACAAATTGCATTACATGTGTCATTAAAATTTACATTTCATATTACAATAAAGCGTCTTTTTGTTATACAGTCAAGTTGTCTTATTTGTACTATAAACAAGAATTCCATAATTACCATGCAAATCCCGTCCTTCCCCCTCCCTTCCTCCCCTATCAATAAGATGACTTTAATTATATCAATAGAGTGTACCTTCATATACCAATCTTCATCCCTTAAAATGTAATATATAAACATTCTACCTCTCCCTCCCTCCTCCCTCCTTCCCCTCTCCCCCCACTCCCTCTTGCTTCTCAGCTCGTACTATATTGCATTTTGTACATCCTTATCTAACTACACTCCTATTAGTCATATTACTCCTTTTTACATTTATTATTCCTATTGAGTCTTTAATTTTCTGCCAAGAGGTTTGGCTTTTCTACTTGTTTTTTGTTATATTCGCTAAATGCCTCCCACTCTTTATTCCTCTCCTCATCTTTTATGCCCTTGACTTCACTGTATTTTATTGCTAAATTATAATAATTTATCAATTTTATTTGCCAATCCTCTTTTTTCGGAACATTTTGTGTTTTCCAATTATTTGCTATCAGGAGCCTGGCTGCTGCTGTTGCATACATTATTATAGTTACAAACTATAGCCTAATACAAACATTTCCGGTATTTTTTAAAATGAATATCTTAAATATCTGCAGCTTTCTTATCAGTCCTCCTTTGCTGTTCTGGGCTGACATCCAGGTCCGGCAGCTGCGAGAGCTCACTAGGTTGCTCTGACCTGACACCAGCACCACTATTCAGTTTAAATCCTAGAAAGTACAGAAGGAGATTAGCCTTAGTCGTTTATAAGCAAAAAAGAGAGCAGAAGAGAGAGTTGAATTTTTTCCTGCACTCTCGGTTTTGTCCACTGGGTGTCAGCTTTCGCCTTGTTCCTTTATCTTCATGAAAGGCTGCAGTTTTTCAATCTCTTTTGTAGCTCTTTTGTAGCTATTATGGCTATGGGGTTAGTTTCCCCTTCGTTCCCGTGAAGGGGGTGATGTCTCTTGTTAACCAAGTCTTTCACCTTCTCCCCTCTTTAAATAGTTCAATAGTTCAAACGGCCCGGCGTAACCCTTCTGAGTTCTGTGAGATATCGCTATTACCCGTTGTTGTTTTATCAAAATTCTTAATTTATCAAAGTTCTTAATTGCAGGAGAGTGTTCCAGCCACCTTTAAACCGTAGCATGTATGTCCACTGTCTCTCTGTCTCCGATATCTCTCTTTCTCACCGCTTAAAAGGGCCCCCTTCCAATCTTTCAGGTGTAGCTACTTTTTTCTTTTCCAGTCCTAGCAGTCTTTGATTATTTAGATTCCTTTGGTTACTGTGGAGAGTTTGACTCTGGGGTTTGGGGCAGTCTAAATCACTTCAAGCCCATTTCCTGCTTCTCTCCATAGCTTCTGCAATTTCGAATTTCTGTTTAAAGGGATAGTCCACCTCTGACGTTCCCCTCTATTTTATATTTCCTTCTTTTCAACTTGAATCAAACCATGCAGCCAAGAAAGAAAATTAAAATCTCTTCCTTATATTCATACTTCCAGAGTTATACAACAAAAATGCCCAGGGATTTACCCCCTCTTATCTTTGCATATTTCAAGCACCCTGTATATCTTCTTTGTTCCGTTTAACCTCAAAGAGTCTGTCGCTGGTCTAAAGTACTTAAACCTTTCAACTTATTTTGTTTCGACAGGAACTGAAAGAGGTTTTTGAGGTTTTTAAAGGTTTTTAGTTCTTTGAAACTAACCGTTTACATTCTTTTCCTGGCACCTTTGTCTCTTTGGAGATTTTACTGTCAGATCACTCCCAGAGTCAGGCTTTCTCTCCGCGGGGGGAGATCGCTGGCTCGGCGTCTGTGGTCCCCTTTGTGTCCGGAGACTCCTCCAACGCCTCAGCTTATCCTTTCTGGATTCAGGAAACCCTCCTGGTCCTTTTGGGGGCTGTGAAGCCCAACGAGCCCCTTTTTTTCACCCCGTCAGTGAGTACTTGCCTTCGGAGCTCCGAGGCAAGCGCCCGGGAGCGATCCGCGGAAAACCAGAAGTCCCTCAGATGTCTTCTAAAGGTCTGGTAGTTGTTGTTCTCTTTGACATCTGGAGGGAGGGCGTTCCACAGGGCGGGTGCCACTACCGAGAAGGCCCTCTGCCTGGTTCCCTATAACTTGGCCAGAAGGCCATCGGCACTGGACCTCAGTGTCCGGGCAGAATGATGGGGGTGGAGACGCTCCTTGAGGTATACTGGACCGAAGCCATTTAGTGCTTTAAAGGTCAGCACCAACACTTTGAATTGTGCTCAGAAACGTACTGGGAGCCAATGTAGGTCTTTCAAGACTGGTGTTATGTGGTCTCGGCGGCCGCTCCCAGTCACCGATCTAGCTGCCGCATTCTGGATTAGTTGTAGTTTCCGGGTCACCTTCAAAGGTAGCCCCACGTAGAGCGCATTGCAGTAATCCAAGCGAGAGATAACTAGAGCATGCACCACTCTGGCGAGACAGTCCGCGGACTGGTAGGGTCGCAGCCTGCGTACCAGATGGAGCTGGTAGACTGCTGCCCTGGATACAGAATTAACCTGCGCCTCCATGGACAGCTGTGAGTCCAGAATGACTCCCAGGCTGCGCACCTGGTCCTTCAGGGGCACAGTTACCCCATTCAGGACCAGGGAGTCCTCCACACCTGCCCGCCTCCTGTCCCCCCAAAACAGTACTTCTGTCTTGTCAGGATTCAACCTCAATCTGTTAGCCGCCATCCATCCTCCAACCGCCTCCAAACACTCACACAGGACCTTCACCGCCTTCACTGGTTCTGATTTCAAAGAGAGGTATAGCTGGGTATCATCCACATACTGATGAACACCCAGTCCAAACCCCCTGATGATCTCTCACAGCGGCTGCATGTAGATGTTGAAAAGCATGGTGGAGAGGACAGAACCCCAAGGCACCCCAAGAGTGAGAGCCCAGGGGTCTGAACACTCATCCCCCACCACCACTTTCTGAACATGGCCCAGGAGGAAGGAGAGGAACCATTGTATAACAGTGCCCCCAGCTCCCAACCCCTCTAGACGGTCCAGAAGGATGTTATGGTCGATGGTGTCAAAAGCCGCTGAGAGATACAGCAGAACTAGGATACAGCTCTCACCTTTGTCCCTAGCCCGCCGGAGATAATAGACCAGTGCGACCAAGGCAGTTTCAGTCCCATGATAAGGTCTGAATCCCGACTGGAAGGGATCCAAATGGTCTGCTTCTTCAAGGCATGCCTGGAGTTGTTCAGCAACCACTCGCTCAATCACCTTGCCCAAGAATGGAAGATTTGAGACTGGGCGATAGTTGGCCATATTGGCCGCATCCAAAGATGGTTTTTTAAGAAGTGGTTTGGTAACCACCTCTTTTAGCGGGTCTGGGAAGGCTCCCTCGCAGAGAGAAGTATTCACCACCCCGCAAAGCCCATCGTCCAGCCCTTCCCGGCTCGCTTTTATAAGCCAGGATGGGCAAGGATCAAGGAGACAGGTGGTCGGTTTCACTCGTCCAAGCAGCCTGTCCACATCCTCGGAGGTAACAGATTGAAATTGATCCCACACAACTGAACTAGACAGGACTCTAGCACTCTCCTGCCCTGACCTTGCTCCCACGGTGGAGATTATCAGTACGCTTTCGATGATGTTGATACTCTTGCTCACACAATCTACCAGTCACGTAATTCACATTCAGCTGGTCCTCTGGCAAACCTTGTAAAGTTAGTACTAAGTTTTCATACTCTGCATGCAGGCTGCTAAGCAGGGTATAAACTTTAATATTTTCAGGAAAATTCACGCCTAAAGACGACAACCGGTTAAAGTATTCAGTCATCTGTGACGTGTGCTCAACCACACTGTCCCCTGGCTTCAATTTCAACTCATACCGTACAAAGCACGTATAATATTCACATTTTCTCCGGGCATGGTTCTATGGTGAATACGCCTAAGGGCTTCCCAAATTTCAAATGCCGACCTTAGGTCTTCAACATGGGGTAATTGAGAGTCCTCTATCGATACCATCAAGGTAGAACTAAAATACCCACCGGATGAAGTTAAACAACAGATCAACAGAGCCAGACTGATACCCAGAGAGAACTTGCTGCAAGACAGACCCAAAAAAGAAAATAGCAGAACACTACTAGTAATCACGTACAGCTCCCAAGTTAAAACAGCACAATGCATCATCAGAGATCTAAAACCTCTCCTAGACAATGACAATTCTCTTTCTCAAGCTCTGGGAGGAAGACCTTTCATCGTCTACAGACAGCCACCCAATCTTAAACAACTCCTCACCCACAATAATACTACAACCAGACTTAACACAGACACTGGCACCAGAGCCTGCAATAAACCCAGATGCCAACTTTGCTGCCACATACACCCGGACAACACCATTACTGGCCCCAACAACATCAAACATACCATCTCAGGACTATTTAACTGCTCATCGTCTAACATTGTGTATGCCATCAAATGCCAACAGTGCCCTTCAGCTCTCTGTATTGGACAAACAGACCAAACTCTACGCCAAAGGATAAATGGACATAAATCTGACATCAGGAATCACAAGACAGAGAAACCAGTAGGAGAACACTTCAATCTCCAAGGACACTCTATGCAAGATCTCAAAGTAGCTGTCTTATTGCAAAGGAATTTCAGAAATAGACTGGAAAGAGAAGTTGCTGGATTGCAACTCATTACCAAGCTTAAAACCATGGAGAGACCTGGTCTGAACAAAGACATTGGATTCTTATCTCATTATTCATGACTAAGCTATTTTTAACCTTCTCACCCCTTGCTTTTTCCTGTAAGACTAATTGCAGTCGTTAACAGTCATCAACAGGTTTACCACAGCTATCAGCCTATCACCCATTCCCACCACCCTTCTGAGTAATACCCCTCCCACCCTCTCACTATATATAAGGGTCTGGTGACTTCTGTTTCAGTGTATCTGAAGAAGTGTGCATGCACACGAAAGCTCATACCAAGAGCAAACTTAGTTGGTCTCTAAGGTGCTACTGGAAGGATTTTTTTATTTTATTTGATTTGAGTTGGGGGGAAAATAATGTAAAATTTATTAAAGCTTAGGGAATTCATTATAGGTTTTTGGAATTTATCCAGGAAATAGGTTAATTTTAAGCTGTTATTGAAAGAAATATTGGTTAAGATGGTAATTTTTTAGAAACTGCCAAAGAAGATTAGGGAACTGAAATTCAGAAAGGGGGGGGGGGTTGGGGGAAGTCACTTATTGATTTAAAGAAAAAGTTATGTTATTGCAAGAAGAATCTTTTTTATTTTTTCATGTCTTTTTATGCTTTATCTTTCTATCTTTCTTATAAAATGAATAAAAATTATTTTAAAAAAATATTGATGGGGAATGGAGGCTTATTTTGGTATGGTTTGTGGTGCACAGCCCTGTCTTGTCTTGTCCTCTTGTGTGTGTGTATTTTTCAAGGGCTTTTTGCTTGTTCATCGGGATCCTTCAGAAGGAAGAGACAAAAGAGTAGTGGCATTTTAGGACAACATAACAAAAACCTATGCAGGCATACCGTGTTTCCCCTTTTTTAAGACACCGTCTTATAACTTTTTTTCCTCAAAAAAACACAGGGTGGCTTATTTTCAGGGGGTGTCTTGTTTTTTTATTATGTCAGGAGCAGCGGGCCTCTCGCTCGCTGGCTCCTTGTGCGCGAGGAGCAGGCAGGACTCGGGTGAGAGGCTGTCTTCCCCCCCCCCGTGCCTCTCACTGGCTTGCTGGCTCCCTGCGGGGCAGGACTCTTAACTGAAAGAAAAGGGCAGGCAACAGCCACCGCCAAGCACCGTGAGAGAGAGAGTCTGAGGGAAGGGAGGTGTGTGCGTCGCCAGCGTTGACTTCCAGACCTCTCTCCCCAGCCCTGGGATGTTCCGAGGGGAGGGAATGGCGGTTAGGGAGGGAGGGAGCTCCTCCGAAGGGCTGCTCTCTCTCACTCTCTCTCCTCCGAGGGGGGGGGGGCTCGCTTAATAGCAATCTGCTACACTGGAGCTTCTTAAATTTAAACCAGTATAATGGAATCTACCTGTGTGATGCAGTCGTAGCAGTAGCCTACCGTATACCGGTATGTAAAGTGCCACACACTTTTCTGTTCCTCTCTACCAGCCCAAGACTTATTTTTGGGAATATATTCTTTATTAATTTTTACACATAAAGACATATGGACACATCTACACAAATACACATATAGAAACAAACATATAACCCTCCCCCCATCTGTCTATAATTTCCAACATTATATAGCATATATTAATTTCACCTTGATTTCCAATCCTCCTTACTACGTATATCTATATTTGTCAAATCTTTAATTTCTCGCATTTTCATTCTTTTTTCCTCTTATACCTCTCCATATTCCTCAATTTAGAACTTATTATTCACCTTTTATTTTCAAACTTTCTGCTCATACAATTATTCATTATATTTTACCAGCCCAAGACTTAAGACCCAAAGTGTAGCAAACACTGATAGCAAACAGGCTACCGGCTGAGTACAGAGACAATGAAAACAAAGAAGCCAGCTGAGCAGCAATTAAGATTGCTGACTTGGTAAATGGTAGCAATTAAGGAGCAAATGAGCCAGCAGGAAAGCGGGAAAGCAGGAAAACTGCCCTGTCCTTTACCCACAAAATGTTAACTTTTGTGAGCGTTAGCAGCTTGCAAACAGCAGCTTGCAAACAGCGAGAAGGAAACAACAATCAGACACGTGGATCGGCAGGAGGAGGGCATTCTCCAGCGAGTGAGGAGGGCTTGAGGGGAGAGAAAGAGAGGACGCAGGAACTCTCCTTTGCTTTCCAGACTACTACAAATCCTTAAAGGGGCAGCTCCACAGACAAGCAAGCGGCACAGAAAGAAAAAGAATCCTCATTGCAGCAGGCATTTTAAAAGGCTGCTCTCTGCCTTCGGTAAAAAAGCAAGGAGACAATCAGACACGTGGGAGAAGGGGCCGTTTCCTGCTCTGCGCCTCACAGCTGATCGGCAGAAAGGGAGGAGGGCATTCTCCAGCGAGTGCGGGGAGAGAAAGAGAGGACGCAGGAACTCTCCTTCGCTTTCAAAGCCCCCCCCCCCGCGCCTATCACTATGGCTTATTTTCGGGGTATGGCTTATTTCTCGCAAATGTGAAAAAACCCTGCTATGGCTTACTTTATGACTACGTATTAAAATAGGGGAAACACGGTAGCCTATTTCATCAGAAGCATAAAGGAGACTGAGGAGGTTGATTGATAGTTCGAGGTATTTGTTGAGGCCAAGGCACCTGAAAAATGATATCACCCCTTATATACCAAATTGATCGCTCTGCTCTGCAGATGACGGCTTCCTGCAGGTACCATCTTATCGGGGGTCCCTTCTCTGCTATCTTTTCTTAATTATAATTTTTATTCATTTTCTCATTAAACAATAATTTCACTTTACAACACCAATCCAATTTTTCCACGCTCTGCCGAGCTCAAGACTTCCTCCCCCCCCAAAACAGGCTTTCTATTACAAATCTGTGTCTCGCATTTATAACTTAAACTATAAAGTCCACGCCGTAGGAATTATTTTAGTCCTGTTAGTGTCTTCAAACTTTTGCAATGATTATTAATGTAGTCAATAAATTTACTCCAGTATCTCTGGAATTTTGAGTCCTCCTGGTTCCTGACTCTCCAAGTCAGTCTTGCTATTGCACCAGGCCTGAATAAGGGCCTAGCTCAAAAACCACAGACGCAGGTTTGGAGAAAAAGAAAGTAAGAAAAATTTATTGTTGCAAGCAACAGAGACCCAGTGGAGTGGTCTCCCAAGGACTGGGCCCCGAACCATAGGGTTACATAGTTTTTATACCCAATTTGACATCACAGTTTACATCACATAGCAATAAAATCAAACCAATCACCTTGGGCATAGCCCTTCCTATAGACCAGTGATGGCTAACCTTGACACTCCAGATGTTTTGGAACTACAACTCCCATCATCCCTAGATAACAGGACCAGTGGTCAGGGATGATGGGAGTTGTAGTCCCAAAACATCTGGAGTGTCAAGGTTAGCCATCACTGCTATAGACCATATAAAGATTACTTCTGCTTTAGGTTACAAGTCCCATATTAGGTAGTGCTCAATAGTGATTTCCGTGTATTTGGCTTTATCAGCAAAGCAAAGCTAAAAAATCCCCCCGTGACCTTTGCTGTGTAAATTCCCTTTTATCAGACATCCTGGAACATCTAAATGGAGAGTACCCAAGTTTCATATCCTGCTTCATAAGACATCATGTCATCCTGACCTGGGTGTCTATGAAGAATGTTCCTCTTTGCAAATTGCAGATGCAGCTAAATGAACGTACAACTTCATCCTAAAATCAGCTTTTTCTAAGCATAGTGAGAAGTTCAGTAAACAGCAATATGATTTCTTAAGCTACATACTTGGAGAGTAAATAATCAATACTGGAAATAAGGTACCTTTTGCATTGAGTATCTAGGTATAACTATATAGGTATAACATATTGGGGTTTTACCCAGCGGCCCTTGCCACATTCCCCCCTTTTCAAGCGTAGAAACAGATTAACAAACTGTTTCTTCAGCTTGAACCTCATGGTGGACGTCAGCATACACTACTGTACCTTCTGGGGGTAATTCGGGAATCAATCGGGCATAGTGGCCATCCTCTTCATCCTCTGGGACGGGAGGCAGTGCGCGATATATAGATATAATCTGTGTTTTCGTGAGATTCTGAATACTGCGAGATACCATTGTTCTGACCAAGGATATACAGCAAGGGGCAATGCAGAGGAACAGTAGTAGTATCAGGTTCCCCACGATGAAAGCACTCACAAAACCATGCAACCATTCGGGTCCCGGGATCCAGGACCACATCCAGTCCCATGGAGACTGACTGAAATGATTGTCATGTATGAGGGCCTGTAACTTCTGCAATTCATCCTCAATGGTTTTGTTAAGATCATGGACTCTCACCCTACACTTTTCTTCTGGTACCACCTTACAAAATCCACCTGATTTTGCCAAGAGGTAGTCAAGAGCCAGCCTATTGGCAGCCGTTATCTGATTAAGGTCCTCAACTTCAGCTTGGAGCTGCCAAAGGACATGAGATGTAGCATTGGCAGTGTCAGAACCCCACTGGGCTCCTAGTTTTCAGCTGGGCATTCAAGCAGACTCCGAGAGATAAGCCATCAAAGCTTTATTGCTAGCTAATTGGTTTACAGCTACGAGCACATCGTAAACACATCAGTCTCCTTCCCTACCAGTTGCTTTCAACTGCCGGATGTTGCGTTTTCCCGGGCTTTCTAAAGCATCTCGGGAAACGGAAGCAGCTGGTACTTCTCCCCCTCTTTCCTCCTGGTGCGGAGCGATGGCTTTGAGATGCTGTTGAAAGCCCTCCCACCGCTTCCTCTTCCTCGGAGCTCCCTCCGGACGTTCCGCTGGAATCAGTCTCCAGAATTGCTGGCTGTTCCCGATATTCGCTCAACGCTGGAAAAGCAGGAGGCCTCTGCTGTCTCCTGACAGAGTTTTCTCCAAGCGACATGCTAGGGCAAAAAGGCCTTGGCGATTTTGTTCAGAGGTGACTCCGGGCAATATATTCAAAGTTAATATACTAAGGAAACCACCTGCAACCGCTCCAACTGAATGTGTTAGGTATATTTCATCACTGCATTGCTCCCCTTGTACCTCCCTTTTCCTCAAATTCCCTTGTCCTGGTTTGGCTTCAAAGAAAGGGGTTTCAGCTCTAGTGTCCACTGTTACAGGGAATGTGAAAGCTCCAATCCCAACACACTGGTAATTTCCAGGGTGGTAATTGGTAGCTAGACCATTGTACAGGAACCACAGATTGGGGTCCTTAATCATCCACCCAGAACAGATGGATTCCCTACCATTGAAAGTGACTGGATGTTCAGGAAAATAAGGATATAGATCCGAGGCGGTGGAGTTCCCTTTGTAAGAGGCATTGAAAGAACCCCAAAGCCAAAACCTGTTTGTGCAGTGGGTGTAATTCCCCAACCATCCCTTTTGTTGGTGGCAGTGGACTTGAGACCAATCTTTCCATTGAGTGTTTCTTACCCCAGAGGCATAACAACAAAAGCATAGTCCTTGGGTAGTACGAGAAAACCTAAAGTACCGATATGAGGTTTGATTCATTTCAAGAGGAGGGACTGCAAAAAGGCCACTTCGATTATATTGTAGGCCTGCCAAGACTATGTCAGGGTCCTTATTCAGTCCTGGGATAAGGGACATGTCAGCCACCTTCATTGGGTGTTTGTAATACAGGGTGACATTTGTCCCATGTGCCTGAAACATAGCTTCAGCATGTCTTACAAACACATTGGCTTGTACTTTGGGGTTGTGTAGTTTGTACAGAATCAATACTGAACACAGTGCCAAGATTATCTTGGAATTCATCCTCAAACTCTAAGTCCAGATCCAGTGACCCTAAGGATATCAGGAGATTTCTGGGACTGGCTCTGCCAAAAAAGAAATGTCTGTACATATAAAAGAATATGAAAAGGAGAATGGTGAGCACTATGGCGAGAAGAATTGGTACCCACCAAGGCCAGATCATTTCCTACAAGGGTAGCCAAATAGGAAAGTGTTCCCCATTGAACCTTACTGAATGAAGATTTGTCTCGTCTCTAGCGCTACCTGCTTGAATCGGGGTGGTCAGTTCGCACTAAATGTACTCGCTTATACAAGGTCTACTGGGAGTTGAGGAAGGCAGGAAAACTACCATGGCCAAGGTAGCTTCAGGAAACGTACCTGGAGGTGGAGGAGCCGAAAATGACCATACTACTTTCCTCGGCTCCCCGGGCATATATGTACCTTATTGGGTATTTATTATGAGATGAGACCTGTGTATCCACCGCGGTGGCGGGTAGCGACCCCTAGATGCCCAAAAACAACAGCCACACGGATACTTTTGCTTGTCAGGGATGTAAGGTAAAGGAGCTACGTTGTACCACCTATCTATTATAGTTCCCCAGGGACCCTTGCGACTATATGTATATATTACTTCTGCGTGACGGGGGTGAGGATCTCTTGGAGTTAGACCAACTCCAGGCCTTATGCAATTGCTCAGTCTTCCCATCTGGTGAAGAATCTTCAGGTGTGCACAGGTTAATCGGCTCCCGGTGCGATTACAGCAGACCTTGTTGTCCCATTGCCCGTGTCCTTGCCTTTTCCTGGTCAAGCTAGGATCAAGGGTTTTTGGTGATCTTCAACTTCAGGGGCTCTGAGGGGTTCAGCTCACAGTTCCAATGTCCCTCAGACCTCTTCAGATGAGAATGATGAATCCAGGGGGTCACCTCGGTCACCTTCACCGCAGTAGGTGTTGCAAGCAAGACGGTGTAAGGACTACGCCACTTAGGAGCTAAAGGATCGTTCTTCCACTCCTTCACCCACACCTCGTCTCCAGGCTGGAATGGGTGTACAGGTTCAGCCAGGCTGATTGGCGTGCGTTCGAGGGCCCACCTGTTAAGAGAAATAAAAACACGAGAGACTGTATTTGGTCAGAGGTGATCTGCCCTCCCACCTGAACCAAATCTGCCCTTATTTCTGTGGTCAAGGGAGGGGGTCTCCCATACAGAAGCTCGAATGGGGAGAGCTTGAGTCTTTTGGTGGGAGCATATCTGATCCTAAACAAGGCTACAGGGAGCAAATCCAACCAGTTGGTGTGGGTTTCCTGACACAACTTGGCCATCTGGGTTTTCAGGGTCCTGTTCATTCTTTCGGTTTTCCCTGAGCTCTGGGGCCGATAAGCGGCATGTAGTTTCCACTGTATCCTGAGGGCCTGGCTCACTCCCTGGACTATTTGGGCGATAAAGGCTGGTCCATTATCGCTGCCAATACTTCTGGGTAGTCCAAACCTAGGGATGATTTCTGTGAGGAAGCGCTTGGTAACTTCTCGAGCAGTCTCAGTCCTTGTAGGATATGCTTCAGCCCATGCTGTGAGAGTGTCAACAAAGATCAGCAGATAGCGATAACCTCTTGCCCTGGGCATTTCAGTAAAGTCCACAATCATATTTTCCATAGGTATCAGGCCTGTCTGCTGCACTCCTGGTGGTGGCACTGGTCCCTGCCTAGGGTTATTGTGGGCACACAGCAGACATGCTCTTGATACTGCCTCAGCCAGCTGAGAAAGCCTGGCGATATAGAATTGCCAGCCTAAGCCCTCTCGCAGTGCTGTGGTTCCATAATGAGTAGATTCGTGGTATCGCTTTACAACTACTGTAACAACCACCTCTGGGCAAGGTAGCAGCAAAGGCTGTCACACACTGTGACAGCTTAGATGAGGTAGATTGGCAGAGGCTGCGTCGCAAATGGTGGACTCTCATGAAAGGAACGAGACAGACCATTGCCAGAGTGCAATCAGTCGTGGGATGAGAGCAATGGATACTCTCGATCACCTCATATTTATTGGAATATAATACACATGCATAGATACAACAACCAATCACAGGCATCAGCTAATCACAGCCAATCATTATTTTCCGCCCATCTAACCTCATCTTTGCAGCATCCAATGGTAAGGCAGGATGCATCAGTGCTCGCATGTGCTCTGATCTACGTCATGTATCTATCTATCATATCATACATCTATCTATCATAGTTCAGCATGGTTTGCTTATTGACACATCATTTAACATGGCTTGTGTATTAAATCAGGGAGTACACCTTTGAGGAGTGTGTTCATTTATCATGGCTTGTGCATTAGGACATGCATCCATCATAGTTCATATATTAAACTAAGGAGTGAACCTTTGATAGTTATTGTGTTTGAGGTATGCAGACTTGGGAGTCATAGTGCTCATGGGAGAGGTATGTGCAAGTTATGAGAACACGGACTTGGGGTCATGCAGTCGTTCTGCCTAGCCGCTCTCAAGTAATGTTTGCTAGAGTACTCCATCTGCATTGTCAGGTCCCCTCACCCCATGCTTCCATGTGGTGTGGAGACAAGAACAGGGCAGACTGTACTTTGTAGGTACGGCTTGCATTATTCCCACATGTCCTCTGTTTTAGTTTTTTGGACGCTCAGAGAGCTGGTCCGAGAAACCTCTTCCCATGGATCGAGAGCAAGGAGATCCTCCACGGGGGAGGGAGGTGGAGCACAAGGCTGCTGGGCAAGGATAGTCAGCACTTGGGCAGTAGCTTTGCGTTCTGCAAGCAGTGATAAGCTATTTGTAACTACTTTCATCAATATAGGTAATATACAGGGAATCAATATGCATCCCATAGATATAAAGCCAATGAGGGCCACAATGGCCTGAAGGCCTGGAAGCTTCAGAAACCATGATCCGAAAGCATCATGTAAGTTAAGGCCTTTCCACACTTGATCTGGATTGTGTGTCAGCTGTCGTATTTCTGTGGTGAATGTTTGAACCACCTTACCAACTGGATTGATTTGAAGACAGCAATTAGATTAAATTCACCACATACCCATTCTGGGGGGCTGCCCAAGGAATGAGGGCAGAGAAGTTCAAAAAAAGAAGGAGGGATATGTTATACCATGGGGGGCACTCATGTCGCTGGGGGAGGCCCATGAGGTGTAAGTGTTGTCCCAGAGACCCAAACAAATGAGATCACCCACGGGGATGGAACCGTTGCGAGTAAAGCAGTTATGTCCAACTAGGTTTGTGGTGAGAGACCAAATCATGTCTTGGTTGGTGAGGCGGGATGTAATGTTACCTGCATTGGACATGTTGTTGTATGTTTCTGGGGAGGCTTCAAGAGATTCCCATGGCCATTGTTCCCCCATGTTTGTCCCCCCACACACAAAACAATTTTTAATGCTGAATTCTTTTGCAATATCTTCTGCTAATTCTAAAAACAAGTTAGTGACTTTTTGGCTTATTTGTAACGGGGTATTGGTTAATTTTGTCAAAGAGTCATAAACCGACCAATGTGAAGAGTGCTGAGACCCCTCAAATATTTCAGAAACAGTCACTGTAATGTACGTGAGGGGGTCGGAGCCGGTGCCATCGATGCCAAACCCATGGGCTAACGACTGGTGGGTGGTTTCTGCTGATGGATAAGGAGACCACGTTGGCTTGAAACCTACGGAAGGAAAAAATGTGAGGGCAGCCGGCGAAGCCGCCACCAATGTAGTCACACACACATTGCCAGCCGTTGCAGCGGGAAGAGCCGGCACAGGGAAGCCAAGCCTGGGGGGAGCCATACTGCCATTACAGATTGGTGGCACGCAGGTACTTGTGGTTGGTGGCATATGTGGTGACCCAGGAGGCGGCACCACAGGGGATGCCGTTACCCTTGGAGAGGGCAATGCAGGAATCAAATGAGAGAGAGATTTCCTCTTTTCCTTGTTTTAAGGCTGCTGTGGAATTCAAATAATATAGGCGGCCATCACCAGCAGGGTTGGGGCGAGCAGAGGTTTTGGCTAAACCAGCCCATATAGTGACGTTCAGGCGAACAGGAGTCTCTGGACGGTAGCGTACTGTTCCAGAAGTGGAGTTGCAGAGGTGATACATTGTGGAATTATGTAGGCAGGTACGATGAAGAGGGCGGCAAGCACGAGGCTGTTGGGTATGGTAAACCAAGGTGGATGTAAGCGTGCTGCCTTTTCGTGCCATAGTAATGCATTGACGGCAATCATCAGTACCTGCAGAAATGGAATCAAGGGGAGGGGGAAGGGGCAGGAGAAGGAGAAGGGGGAGTAGAGGAAGGAGGGGGGTGATAGGGCTTGACAGCCCGGGCAGGAACCCATATGACTTCATCCTGGAACTGGACCGTGGCGTAGCCTCTGGCATGTGTGATGAGTTCTCCAGGGCCTATCCACTTCGGATCCGGTAGATGGCAAAAGAGGACCAATGGCTTGATAGGCCGGGCTGCTGGGGGACTGCGATTAAGTAAACTGTATTAATCGCAAACAAAGAAAATGATCAATAGAACTAAGGCAACTGCTTGAAGTTCTTGATCTCTCCCAGGAAGGGCCAACTCAAACACTGGTTCCATGGGGCCTACGCACACAAAAATTACACACAAAGGAAAGGAAAAATATAAGTAAAGAAAGTAAAATGTCCACTGTTAATGCAGAATCAGAAGTGCCCCCTCAGTCATGGATGGATTCTGCTGCCTCTCGTAAAGATGCTTGCTTCCTTGTCTGGCTCCTGGTAGTGACACCAACAGGGCGGTCGTCTATCGAGACGTTGTGATCAGGCGAGCTGTCATCTGGCAAAGTGGCAGGAGGTCGATCATAGCACCTTGCCTGGCCAATCGGCAAGAGCGGCCTGAAGGGCTTCTGAATTGATAAAAAATGTGTCCCAGATAGTCAAGGAACAGGGAACAAAAAGGGTTTCAGGTTCACATCCAAGAAGAGCTTTTGCACGAAAACAGCCTTTGGTGCAAAGCTGGGCAAAGCGGGAAGGTTTGGGATTAATAGTGGCTCGGGGGGTGTTCAGAAGTATGAGAGAGAGAGAAAGACATTGGAAGCTGCACAATCCACCCACTTGGTTTGCAAGGCTTCCTCAATCAAATGAACAGCGTGCCATTGGGAGGAAGTAAGAATAGTGGGGCCAAAGGAAAAATGAGGGAAGGAGGGGATAGCAGCAGATGCAAGGACCTTATGTCCCAAATAGGAAAAGGGAGGGGAGGATTGAACCTTTTCTGGGGTAATGACGAGGCCTGCCTCATGGAGGATGTCAGTGAGCTCAGGCAGGGCGCGGCAAACTGTGCCAGGGGGCCCCGGTGCCGCTGTCAAGATGTCATCCATGAAATGATAAATCAGCCATGAAGGATGGGCCTTGCGAAAGGGTGCAAGGGCTTTATCAACAAAATATTGACACATTGAAGGACTATTAAGCATTCCCTGTGGGTGGGCAGGCTGTTAGTGAGAACAGGAATGGTGAAGGCAAAAGGCTGCCTGTCTTCAGGATGAAGGGGGATAGTAAAGAAACAATCCTTAAGATCCACTACCATCAGATCATAAGAGGCAGGGATGAGATTTGGATTTGGGAGACCGCACTGTAGCGCCCCAATGGGTTGAAGAATGGAATTCACGGCTGTTAAGTCCTGAAGAAAGCACCATTTTTTCCACTTTTTTTTTATTATTAAAAAAAACCCGGAATATTGTATTGACTGAGCATAGGTTCAAGATGCCCTAGAGACAATTGTTCCTCAACTAGAGAAGTGAGAGCAAGCAATTTCTCAAGGGGAAGGGGCCATTGATAAAAGGCGCATTGGGGAAGGTTAACTCCAAAGATTCAGCCGCCAGGACCTCTAGAGGTACCGGCGATGACGGGATCGGCTTTGAGCCTTTGCTAGGAAAGATGGGGTGGCAGCCGTTAGAGCGGGGCTGGCTGCATGCCCCAGGATCAGTTTCCCTCGTCCTTGGATGAGCCAGACGCATTATCAAATCAAGTTGAGCCTCAGAATTAGATATTTGACGTTCAATAGAATGTTGGAGACACTCAATAAAAGAAGAATATGGCTCTGAAAGGCCCAGAACAATATTAAAACGTGATTCAGTAGCCTTTTCAGCATTCTCTAAATTCGCAAAAGCTTGCAAGACAACTGCGTTGATGTGAGCAAAGAGCGCAGGGGGGAGGAGACCCTGAGAAGCAACAGTTTCAAATTGTCCCGCACCATAAAGATGGTCTGGTGTGAGGGAAGGATATCGCAAATGCAAGCGATTGGCCAAATCAAAAGAATTGTGACGATATTCCTGGTCCCAAATCACATTCTGCGCACCTGTTAGGCACATGCGGGCCAAATCCTTCCAATCTTGGGGAAGCATGTAAAAGGTATTTGCAATGTTGGTAAAAAGGCCCTGGATATAGGGGCTGGTGATGCCATATTTGGTACAGGAAGATTTAATCTCCTTTATCATATCTATAGGGATTGGCTCCCAAAGGGCGTCACACTTACGGGTGGTGGGATTGGTAGAAAAAGTAACGGGAAAGACAGAAGACGCAGCCAGCTCATCAGCCAAAAGACTGCCATCGCGAGCGGCTTTAAAAAGAGCTGCTCTAACGTTCCCAACGGAATCACAAGGAGGGTCTGACACAGAGGGATTTGATGCAGGTAGACAAAAAGGATCAGACACCTTTGCAGGCGTGATTGGAGCGCAAGGGGGGTCAGGCGCAGGGGGGTGTGAGGCAGGCAAGCAAAAAGGATCAGAGACCCTGGCAGGATTGAGCGGGGGGGGAGAGGTGGAGGGGGTGGATCTGGAGAGGGGGGTGCCTGAGCAGGGGCTGACGAAGCACCAAGGATAAGGGTGTCGGAGGGAGCAACAATGCGGACAGAAGAATTATAGGATGGGGGGTCTAGCAATGGTTTAATAAGAGAATGGTTATGAGCCAGAAGGCATTCAAAGACAAACTTCCAGGCGGTAAGAACTTTAGGTGGTGCACGTGGAGAGGTATGGAGAAAATCACCAACCTTTTCCCACGTCTGCGGCTTCAAAGATCCGCTTTCAGGATATGACGGGCAATGATCCCAAACATATCTCAGCAAGGAGGCAAGTTCAGATTTAGAGATGGAATTTTGAAGGAACTTGCCATTAGATTGAAATAAATAGAGGTTTTTCCTGGTTAATTCACGCAGCTCAGATAAATGGTTCTGTTGGAATTGCGAAAAAACCTCTCCCATACTCACGAGGGGATCACGATGACCAACGACGAGATCGGTGCACAGCCTGTTCCAGGCGGTGGATACAGGAGGGCCAGGGACGTCCCAGTAGAAGGCACGAAGGCACGAAGAGGGCACGTCGGGGTTCACCAGATGTAACAACCACCTCTGGGCAAGGTAGCAGCAAAGGCTGTCACAAACTGTGACAGCTTAGATGAGGTAGATTGGCAGAGGCTGCATCGCAAATGGTGGACTCTCATGAAAGGAACGAGACAGACCATTGCCAGAATGCAATCAGTCGTGGGATGAGAGCAATGGATACTCTCGATCACCTCATATTTATTGGAATATAATACACATGCATAGATACAACAACCAATCACAGGCATCAGCTAATCACAGCCAATCATTATTTTCCGCCCATCTAACCTCATCTTTGCAGCATCCAATGGTAAGGCAGGATGCATCAGTGCTCGCATGTGCTCTGATCTACGTCATGTATCTATCATATCATACATCTATCTATCATAGTTCAGCATGGTTTGCTTATTGACACATCATTTAACATGGCTTGTGTATTAAATCAGGGAGTACACCTTTGAGGAGTGTGTTCATTTATCATGGCTTGTGCATTAGGACATGCATCCATCATAGTTCATATATTAAACTAAGGAGTGAACCTTTGATAGTTATTGTGTTTGAGGTATGCAGACTTGGGAGTCATAGTGCTCATGGGAGAGGTATGTGCAAGTTATGAGAACACGGACTTGGGGTCATGCAGTCGTTCTGCCTAGCCGCTCTCAAGTAATGTTTGCTAGAGTACTCCATCTGCATTGTCAGGTCCCCTCACCCCATGCTTCCATGTGGTGTGGAGACAAGAACAGGGCAGACTGTACTTTGTAGGTACGGCTTGCATTATTCTCACAAACTACTCCGCCCAAAGCTTCTGGTACAAAAACTCGCTGATCTGGTAGTATAAACCATCCTTTCTGTGGGTGCACCCTGGTTGCCCCTTCCTGGTGAGCCCATTCCTTCTCTCCCTCTGTATACACAGGTTTCATCTCCTCCATGTTAATAACTGTTGGCAGTAGGGAGGCTACGATTGTCTCTGGTGGGGCCACCTCAAGTGCTGCCGCTCTCGCTGCTTTATCCGCTAGGTGGTTGCCCCTGGCTGTTCTGGTTGGCTCTCTGCAATGGCCCCTGCAATGCATTACAGCAATTTCTGTTGGGGCCCACACTGCTTCTAAAAGAGTCTCTAGTTCCGGGCCATATTTAAGACCTTTGCCTTTCGCCCCAATGAGTCCCTTTTCTCTCCAAAGGGCTTCATGGGCATGTAAGGTTAGAAAGGCGTACTTTGAATCAGTACAGATGTTGGCTCTGCAGCCTGCTGACAGCTGGAGGGCTCTAGTTAGTGCCACTATCTCTGCTTTCTGAGCTGATGTCCCTAGTGGCAAAGGCTGAGACTCCACAATATCCTCAAGGGTCACTACAGCATACCCTGCCTTTCTTTTCCCTTCCAGCACGTAGCTGCTCCCATCTGTTAAATACTCCACATCAGGGTTCTATAGGGGCTCATCTTTTAGGTCAGGGTGGCTAGAATACACTTCATCCATTATTTGGAGACAATCATGAGGCTCAATGTCTTTTATCTCGGGGATAGGCAACAAGGTGGCAGGATTCAAAGTATTTACTACCTGCAGGTGCACGTGGGGATTCTCACACAAGAGCCCTTGGTACTTGGCCATGCGATCATTAGACAAACAATAGCTTCCCTTGTATTCCATTAGAGTAAGGACTGCATGGGGCACATTCACATATATTTCCTGGCCAAAGGTAAATTTGTACGCCTTCTTTACTAGCAAGTCTGTGGCTGCAACTGATCGCAAGCAAGGAGGTCATCCCTTTGCAACATAGTCCAATTGTTCTGACAAATAAGCTACAGGGCGCTTCCAACTTCCCACAGTTTGGGTCAGGACTCCTGCTACCACCCCCCTTTGTTCATGTACATAAAGCTGGAAAGGTTTCTCGGGGTTCAGCAATCCTAGGGCAGGGGCCTGCATAAGTTTGCATTTTAGCTGTTTGAAGGCTGCCTTCTGTTCTGAGCCCCATTCAAAGGGGTCTTGTTCCTTCCCTTTTGTACTCTCATGAAGGGGCCTAGCAATGTTGCTGTAATCTGGAATCCAAATGCGGCAGAATCCTGCAGCTCCTAGGAACCCAAGAAGCTGCCTCCTAGTGGTGGGTTCTTTAATAATGCAAATAGCCTCCTTTCGTTCAGGTATCAGGGCCCTTTGCTGGTGGGAGATATCAAATCCTAAATATCTCACAGTCTTTGGGCATATTTGAGCCTTTTTGTGGGACACCTTCTACCCGGCCTCCCAGAGCAAATGTAACAGTTCCTCAGTGCCCTCCTTACAGGTCTGGTAGTCATGGGCCGACAATATCAGGTCATCTATGTACTGCAGAAGCACCTTTTTACCTGGCTCGGAGGGGAATTTGGTTAGATCCTGGGATAAAGTCGTTCCAAATAAAGTTGGAGAATTTTTGAACCCTTGTGGCAGGCGAGTCCAAGTCAACTGCCCTTTTGTCCCTGTATGAGGATCTTCCCATTGAAAGGCGAAGATCTCTTGACTTTGCGGTGCTAGCCAACAGCAGAAGAAGGCATCCTTCAAATCCAGTACAGTAAACATGGTTGCCTCTGCTGGTATTAATCCTAGAAGGTTGTAGGGATTTGGGACATTAGGATGCAAAGTCTCAACGGCCTTGTTGACCTCCCTTAAATCTTGTACAGGGCGAAAATCTTGGGTTTGAGGTTTGCGAACCGGCAAAATTGGGGTGTTCCAGTATGATTGACATCTTTTCAACAGTCCATGTTCTAAGAATCTATTTATGTGAACTTGAATCCCTTCTGCTGCTTGCCTAGGGATTGGATACTGCTGAACAGCCACGGGCCGTGCGCCTGGTTTTAAAGCTACCAGAATTGGGGCTATTTTCTTTGTCATGCCGGGAGGATTATCCTCTGCCCATACTCCTGGAGGGGCTTGCAAAGTTTTGGGTAACTGCTGGGGTTTCTGTCCTTGGGGTTTTGCTGTTGACAAGGCCATCATCATCTGCCATGCCTGCTCTCGGGGTACAGTCACTGTTAATATTCCTGTGTTTTTTAAAAAAATAATATTTATTGGCTTTTACAATTTTTTTAAAAGCTTACATCATCTTGGTTAAACTTTCTTGGGCTCCTCCTCTCTCCCTCAGAGGAGCCCATTTACATCAATTCAACCCCCCCTTTCACAGAGGAATATAATTCATTATTTCGTTTAACCTTACAACATTTCTAATCTTGCCTGTTCTTGACCCATTCCCTTGGGTCAAGTTATCTACGTCCTTAATATTGGTTTAGACTTCCCCGTCTCCCTTACATTGGTTACATCATTGATTCTTGTTTCTCAGGTTTCTACATCATCATTTAAAGCATAAAACATAGTTATTTATCTGATATCTTTAAATCTAATTTTATATTCATTTAAAATCATCTTATCCAATCTTAACTTCTATTTCAGCCTTAGCCATTTTACCCTTCTGCTCCTTATCTAATATTTGTCTTCCCCCTCTCCCATTCCCCAGAAAAGAAAACTTGACTTAACATTCTACTTCATTATTAATAATCCAAATTATATTCTAAATCACTTATGCCATATCCTTAAACCATACCTTGTTTTAAACCATCAAGAAAAGAAAAAAAAGACCGTCCTTTTAAAACACACTCTCTCCTTTCAACCCACACCCCGTCTTTCCTTGGTCCAGTACCAAGAATTATCCAGTCTGAAATGATCCATTATTTCTTCCACTTTTTCCTGCAGTTTCTTGCCTGATTTTTCATCTTTTCTTCTTTGCAATTCATCAGTCCTTTATCTCTTGATATATTCCCTGCAGGGCTTCTTCTCTTGTTTACACTTTCTCTTTTGCAGATGTTTAAATCTCCTGGTTCCTCTCCTCTTTATCCTCCTCTTTCCCACGGTCAGTGGTGTGTGATCATTGTAAATCTCATGACTCTCTCTGTCCTTCTGTTGTTGCTTAGGAATGTACTCTTCCTGTAAGTTGCACCCCCCCAGGAGATGCTTAATAATTAAGTCTCTTAGTTCATCCAGTCTCTCATTGAAATCATCCAGCATTTCCATGGTCCGGGGCAACTTTTTTTTTTTTTTTAAAGTTACACATATCCAAAAAGTTACTTTCAAAGTTCCTAAAAACTTCTTAGCCAAATTTCTTCCGAGGGTCTGAGAAGGGGGGCACTTTTAAGCTTGTAACAAAAGTTTTCCCCAGTTGCTGTTAGCGTCTTTGCTTCAGCTACAATGTCTCCTGTTACTTCCTCCCCAACTGCCGGGATCGACCTCCGCTTTTTAGATCCCAAGCCTCTTGCCAAGTTGGTACAAATAAATGTCTTTTTACTCACTTCTTTAATTGCAAATTCTTCTTTTGGAGGAATCAAGCCGCTCTGCAGGGCTGGTCGTGCAGCTTCGCCCTAAGGGGGATAGATGGTATTCGATCCGCTGCGCTCCGACTCTCCCATTCCCGGGTTTCCTCGGGAGTAAGAGAGTCGTCCGAGCGTCTGCCAGATCCGCCGGTCCCGGGATGCCCTTCCCGGGAGTTTTGGGGGCAGCGGTGCTGTCGCTGTCACCCCTTTCACCCCTTTTTCGGGCAGGGAACTTCAGAGCGAAGTTCCCCCCGACCGTCTCCGCTCGCGGCTTGACCGGAAGTCCTGTTAATATTCCTGTTGCCCCGTGTGGTAGTTTCAATTCTGCTCCTTTGGGGGTGAAAGTTATTTGTGCCTGTATTTTTGATAAAAAAAAGTCTCGTCCCAACAATGGCATGGGACATTCTGGCACATAAAGAAATTGGTGGGTTAAAGTTTTCCCCCCTATTTGACATTCCTGGGGCTGCAGAAAGGGTTTGATGGAGCGATCACCAGTAGCTCCTATGATTGTCACAGCTTGGTTGCTTGTAGCTTTAAGGGGTCTGGTTAAAACAGAGTATTGTGCCCCAGTATCTATCATAAAGTCTATCAAATGGCTCCCCACCTTTACAGAGAGCATGGGCTCTTGGGAGCCTAGTGAAATGGCTGAGCCCGCTCTGTCCTATGCATTCTCGTTCTCATATTCCTCAATGTTTGCTAGTCTGCGCTGTCCCCACTGTTCCTGGCATATCGTCCTCCTTGTATCCTTCCCCGTGGTCCTCCCCATCCTCTTCCTCTTTGTCCTCCAAAACCTTCCCTCTGTTCTGCTCCTCTTCCTGCTTCAGGGCAGTCACGCTTCCCGTGGCCATCTTTCCGACAAATTGCACACTGGTTTCTTCCTAGCGGCTGTCCCCTTCCTCTTCCCCTTCCCTGGTATAAACCTCCTCTTTGAAAGCTTCCTTCAATCACTGGCCCTTGGCTTATGGCCGCCGCCAAAAATGCTGCTTTCTTCTTCATCTCCCTCTCCTTTTCTTTCTTTGCCTCAGTTTCCCGGTTTGTAAAGACCCTCTGAGCTAGCGTCATTAATTGTTCCATATTCATACCCTCGAACCCGTCTTGTTTCTGTAGCTTTCTTCTAATATCAGGGCACTCTGGGCCACAAAGGCTGTATTTATCATTTGCCGGTGGGCTTGGGCCTCTGGGTCAAAGGGGGGTATAAATGCGATAGGCCTCCATTAGACGTTCTAAAAATTCAGCTGGCGATTCATCAGCCTTCTGAATCACTTTTGTCATATTGGTGGGCTTTCTAGCTGCCCCCTTTACACCTTGTAATACTATTTGCCGGTAGGTGCTCAACTGCTTATTTTGGTTCTCGTCATTGGGGTCCCATCCTGGGTCCACCAAGGGGTACTCCTTCCGCACCCATTCTTCTACATCATTAATGGCAGGTGGGGCATTTCCCCTTAAATACTTCTGGGCTGCCTCATCTATCCTTCTCCTTTCTTCAGTGGTGAAGGTCAGTAGGAGCGTCCTACAATCCTGCCATGTGGGCAGGTGGGTTACCATAATGAAGGTCATAAGATCCTGCATTGCTTGGGGCTTTCCAGAAAAAGGAGGGGTGTGTGTCTTCCAATTTAGGAGGTCAGTGGTGGTAAAGGGAACATATTGCATAATTACTGGTCGGGATGCCGGGGCAATTTTTTGGCCCTGGTCATCCATTTGAGCTGGTTCCTGACTTCCTTGAACTGCTCTCAGGGGCATCATTGGGGCCTGATCTCCTTCCCCGCCTTTAGTTTTTGCTGAACGTAGCCTCTCCTTTAAAGTGGGGCTCTGCAAAGGGCTTTCCTTTCTGATTTCTTCCATTATTTCAGCTGTCTTTCTGTTAATCATTTCCATAGTGTCCATGTGGATCTTTACAGGGGTACTCTCATAAGGTGGCAACAGCATGGAGCTTATGGTTCTATCGGCCGTGCCTCCTGTGGCTCCCTGTGCTTCGAGCCCTCTTCGCCCCCTTTCTACGTCAAACAAATCTGGGCTTTCATCTCCTTCCTTTCTGGCAGCCTCCCTCTGTAGAGAATGCAGCAACTCCTTATACATTTCCCCTGGAGATTTTGAGGTACTGCTGGTTCCACTAGATGGCGGGGTAAAGCTAGCTACCTCCAGTACGCTTGTATCGTGGCTAGCGGAGCTGCGTTCTCTTGATTTACGATCTCTCGAAGAAGATCTTGGCTGCTCCCAGCCATAAATCACAGACCTGAAATGTCCAGCTGCTTCCCTGTGCTCCTGCTTCAGTCTGTGTAAAAATAGTCCAGCAGAGATAAATCCACGCAGCTTCAGCTTGAAGTCTTAGCTGAACGTTTGTGCAATAAATCAGACAGTTCCCGTCTCATTTCAGAATGAAAGTTTTATTTACAAAGAAATCTCCGCAGCCCCGGAGAGGACGCAGCCATCTCTCTCCAGCTATGCACCTTTCTCCCGAGTCTGGGAAAAGCAAAAGCAACATTGAGAAGTCACAGGCTTCCAGTCTCCCGGAAGTGACCCCTCCTTCCCTGTGGACACAGGACGTACTGCTGAGCTGTTAACCCTGTAAGCTCAACTCCTCACATATTCTCTTAGTGGTGGGCCTTGCTGGCGTCTCTAAGGCTTGTCCCAGGAACACAGTTGGGGCCGGTGGCGGTGGGGCAGCTTGTGGTTGACGTCTAGGTAAGGCAGAGGCTGCTGGTGGATTCCAAGGGGTATACGGTGGAGGGTACAGAAAGTCTTCCTCCTCTTCATGGCCTTGGTATATTGGTTTGGGAGGTGCGGAAGGTTTGGGTTTAGTCATATTCTTCTGAGCATCCTGCTTGACTGCAAGGATTTTACATGCTTCTCCCTTGCACCTTTGCATCTAAGGGGGATTCTTAATGGAGGCACTAAACCACTGATCAATATAAGGAAATTGATCCAAATGTCCTCCAGGATTCTCCTGCCTGAGTGCCCACAGGACCTCTCCCTGCCTTTCTCCATCTGGCCCAGGGCGGGGCTTGATGGGCCTCAAAAGGACTGCAACCACGGCTGCTGCTTGTGAGGCTGCCCAGGATTCTCCTGCCTGAGTGCCCACAGGACCTCTCCCTGCCTTTCTCCATCTGGCCCAGGATGGGGCCTGTTGAGTCTCAAAGGGCTGCTGCTACTGCTGCCCAGCAGAACCTATTTCTGCTGGGCACAGAGTTCTTTTTAGAATGTTTTAAAATGTTTTTTGTTTGTTTGTTTGTTTGTTTTAATTCTTTCTGGTAGGGTGGGTGGGATGGACTTTTAGTTGGTTTGGGAAGTTGTTTAATTGTGTTATATTTGTAGCTTTTATTGTTTTTGGTTTATATAGTTTTATTGTTTTTTTGCTTGTTAGTTTTTGTTGTTGTTTTTTATATAGGTTTTACTTTGTTCTTAAGGGGTGGGATCAGGGCTGCCCGGGAGTGGGTCCCAGCCAACAGAATGGCTGGGGCAAGTTCCACAGGGGGGGATGCACTGGGACATCCGATCTCAGTGATCATGGGCAGGAGGAGGAGTCACGCTAGGACCAGACCATGTCATTACCGAGGAGGCAGGCTTAGTCGTTGTTTGAGGACTATCCCTGCCTCCGGGTCTGGCCCTGACTGGATGGGTACTGGAATCAACAAGGGATACCCACATGACCTGAAAGTGTTGCTGTGTAATGCCAGGTCAATGATGAACAAAACAACTGCCATCCACGACCTGATTGTGGATGGAGGATTTGACCTGGCATGTGTGACAGAGACTTGGTTGGATGAGGCAGATGGGCCAGTCCTTGCCGCTGCGTGTCCACCAGGTTTCTCTTACGCACAGCAACCCAGGCCATCTGGGCGGGGAGGGGGGGGTTGCAGTGATTTTTAGGAAGTCATTAGTTTGCACCAGGCGTCCTATTGGAAAGACCAAGTTTTCTGAGTGCATGTTCTGGAAGTTGGGCAATAGGGGCAGTACAGGATTCCTTTTGGTGTACCGACCTCCCCGCTGCACCAAGGATTCCCTGCCCGAGCTGCTTCAGGTCGTGGCGGACGTGCTCCTGGAGACACCTAGCTTGGTTGTCTTAGGAGATTTTAATATCCATGCCGACACGACCTTACAAGGGGCTGCTCGGGACTTCGTGGAAAGCATGGCCTCCATGGGGCTGTCCCTGAATAAGTTTGGCCCAACTCATAGCCGAGGACATGCCTTAGACCTGGTGTTTACCTCTATGGATGTGGGTGATCTGACACTAAGTAAAAGCGAAACAAAAGAAGTGCCATGGTCAGATCACTTTCTGGTGCAACTAGACTTCTCCGCGACCCTTCCCCTCTGCCGGGAGGTGGGACCGAGTCGGATGGTCCGCCCCCGCCACTTAATGGATCCAAATGGTTTCCAGAGAGTGGTACAGGATGTTTTATCCCATGTTGATGGCCTTTCAGCTGATTCCCTGGTGGCCCGCTGGAATGTGGAGTTAACCAGGGCTATTGAATGTCTGGCTCCGAAGCGCCCTCTCCGATTGCATGGAGCCCGGACAGCCCCGTGGTTTTCCCCGGAGCTGAGGGCGATGAAACAGTCGCTGAGACGGCTAGAGCGCCGGTGGCGGAAAACTCATTCTGAATCAGACCGGACACGGGCTAGAGCTCAACTTCGAGCCTACCAAGTGGCAATGGCGACGGCGAAGAGGACCTTCTTCACCGTTTCTATTGCATCTGCAGAAAACAGCAGCAGGAGACTCTTCCAGGTGGTTCGCAATCTAGCAGAACCACCTTCGTCATCGGGGTCTGGTAGGGACCCCAAGATCTCCTGCAATGCTTTTGCAAAGTTTTTTGCAGATAAAGTCGCTCAGATTCGGAAGGAGGTAGACTCCACCGTGGGAGCAGATCCGGGGCGGGAGAGTGCTAGAGCTCTGTCTAGTCATGTTTCATGGGATCAATTCCAATCTGTTACTTCCGAGGATGTGGACAGGCTGCTTGGACGAGTGAAACCGAACACCTGTCTTCTTGATCCTTGCCCATCCTGGCTAATAAAAGCTAGCCGGGAAGGGCTGGGCGATGGGCTCCGCGGGGTGGTGAATGCTTCCCTCTGTGAGGGAGTCTTCCCAGACCCGCTGAAAGAGGCGGTCATTAAACCGCTTCTTAAAAAAACATCTTTAGACCCGGCCAATATGGCCAACTATCGCCCAGTCTCAAATTTACCATTCTTGGGCAAGGTGATTGAGCGGGTGGTTGCTGAACAACTCCAGGCACGCCTGGAGGATACGGACCATTTGGATCCCTTCCAATCCGGATTCAGGCCTCATCATGGGACTGAAACTGCCTTGGTCGCGCTGGTTGATGATCTCCGGCGGGCTAGGGACAAAGGTGAGAGCTGTTTCCTAGTCCTGCTGGATCTCTCAGCGGCCTTTGACACCATCGACCATAACATCCTACTGGACCGCCTAGAGTGGTTGGGATCTGGGGCCACTGTTATACTTTCCCTTTCTTCTTCAAAGCAGAGATTTTCACAGCGGAAAAGTTCACAGAGCAAGTTGTCTCTGTATTTAGTTCTGACAATAAATCACAGCAACTCCAGCTTAATTAAGAAGATTTATTGTTTAAGGGCTCTAAGCCAGGAGACGTTACCCCATCCTGGCTGGAAGCCGGAAGACGAACTGCATAGCAGCCGATACACAGATCACATTACACAGATACAAAAAACACATTACACAGACATCCGTACATAGATAGACCCCGGACGTGTGTAATGTTTTCCCTGTGGGCAGGGCGTCAGACTGAGCTTGTTACTCAAAACCTCACACCCCCTCTCGTCCTGCACCACAGGGGAAAACGTAAGTACCGGTAACTCCTTACGTCAGATACAAACCATCACAGTATCCTCCGTGACGTTGGAAACACAAAGGTTTGATAAACCCACCTGCCAAATTTTCCTGGCTTGGACAGTACTCCAGCTTTACTAAGCCTGTCTGGATACTCTGACACTCATTTCGGAACCTAAGGTTCAGATGTTTAGTACGAGCTTTGAACTGCTCCGTCTCTGCCAACTTCAAGCAGGGTTGGTTGTCCTCCCATTCAGCGATGGATAAGCAACACTCCCTGTTGATCTCATGGACTAAACACCTATAGCACTCCAGTTCTCTACAAAGCCCTGACAACTCATTGTATCTGGCTTCTGCAGAGGAACGAGCAATGAGGCTCTGGTTCTGGGACTTCAGTCCGCCCAGAGCTGCTCCAAACATCCACACAACCAATCCAGACTCAGATTTCCTGTCCCCGGCATTTGCCCAACAACTGTCGCACCAGCACGTGAGCTAGGGCTCACCGGCATCCGACAACCTCAGGCAAAACACCTTTGTCTTCTGCACTTTCTGAATGCCATTCCAGGCATGCACATTGAGCTTTGTAGCCTCCTTGCTGAGCAGATTTACAGCAACTGCTACACCAGATCTGCTTGACTGGGAAAGAAACAGCTTCCCTAGAACTGACTGAAACACCTGGGGGCTCTGGAACTCAGAGTGTTCCCCGGCCTGACTGTCCTTAACGAGACAAGTCTCCATGGGTGTGCTGACACTATCACATTCAGACATCTTGAACATCTTCAACAACTGCACTATCTCACCTGTCTGACTGAGCAAGATATTACCGTCTACCTGCAGTCCTAGGTAAACACCAACAGGGACCAAGTTCTTGAGCTTGAAATACTGACCAAGCTCCACTGTGAACAGTTGCACCTGTTCCCTGGTCTTTGCCAGGTAAAGGAAGTCTTCTCCTGACCGGAAAACTAACTCCTGCTCTTGACCTATTCCTGTCAGAAACAGGCAGCTATCAGCATGACTCTGGCTGAAACCTATATTTTCCAAAGCATCTTGCACGCATGAGGTCCAATCTGTGACCGACTCCTCCAGGTCATAGATTGCCTTGTGCAACTTCCACAATTGACTTGGCCTGTTGTCCTCGAACCCTGGCGGAGGTACCTCGTACAACTCCTGATCCAGGTCTGAATCCAAACAGCCATCCAAACCAAAGTGGTTTACCTCGAAACCCCTTCGAGCCGTGACAGCTAATTGCATGCGAGTGGATCTGCTTCTAGGAGTGGGTGTGTCCTTTACTTCGGGACAATGGACCCCCTTCTCCTGAGTGAAACCTCCGGCTATTGACCTAGCCTTGTACCGCAACTCTCTAGTTGCTGCTGTCTTACCTGCTCTTCCATGGCATCACGCCATTCCTGGGATTCTCCTTGAGGCACCCTTCGAACCTTCTCAAGGCTCCCTGGTTCACACTGAGCCAGACCAACACTCACGCTTGTGACTGTGAACCTTTCAGGCAGAATCTCTTCAGTGGTTCGTGCAAACTGCTGTGACACCACTTTAGGTTCCCCCTCTGCTCCAGCTGCCCTGGAACCTGCCTGTGCGTCCTTGACGTAAGGTATGTCACCTACTGACTTGCTGCGCCTTTGCACCCTAGCTGACTTACCTAAGGATGACGTTGGCGCACCTGTGGACTCCTCCTGCTTCACCGCTGGAGAACCCCCCTCTTGCTCCGGAATGAGACCTTGATTAGGCTCCCCCAGAGAAGACTTGTTGCGCCTAGTCTTCCTCCTAGACTCTGGAGTTGTGGCTAGATGCGCTGCGCCCTGGTCATGGCTGGGAACTTGGCTCAAGCCACCAGCAGGTGCTGAAACCACAGCAATACCCCCACCCGGGGCTGGTCCACTACCTGGACCCCCGCCACCCGCAGATGGCGTACCTGCCTGTCCAGCAGTGTCAGGACCATCCTGAACATCTGAAAGAACATCAGCAATTCCAGGAATGCGTTCCCATTCATTCTGCTCACAGAATTCAGCACTCCTGCTGACTGGAATCGGGGATTGAACCCAATTGGGGTAAGCAAACCCTTTCATGCTGGGTTCATACCCACCTTCTTTGCGCTCAGTGCGTGGTACGCAGACCACCGCTTGAGAACCAAAAACGCAAAAGAAGTATACCTTGGGCTTCTTGCCATGCAACAGAAAATAGGGTGTGTTCTCTACATCAGAACAAAAAACCCTGTTAAAAACAAAACAGATAGCTCTTTGTGACTCCTCACAAACGTTACTGGGTAGACATGCAACAGAGAGCACGGCCTCAGTGGCTTCCTCAAGCGTCCTATTCCGACGCTCCGCAAGACCGAGTACCTGTGAAGAAACTGAGTTAGTCATTCTGTGCTTAATCTCCCTCTCATAGAAGAAAGCTGTCAGCGAGGACCTAAGGAACCCCTCGCCACTGTTGACTTGAAAACAGCCAACTTTGGTAACCCTTTCGGACCTTGGGTAACTGGGCATCTTAGCTTTGACATTGCACTCCCTGCAAACAAAAACTTCATCACATGCCCTTAACTCGTACCCTTCAGAAAACTCAGGTTGTTTCTGCACATTCCCCCAATGGCTATGCGCCATTCTCCTGTGCCCCAGATGCACGCACAGGTGGTGCGTGAGCACAGTGATGCACTGAGCCTGTACCGCATCAGTGCTACCTCCACCTGTACCTGCTTGAGGTGTCTCAACAGCAAACACCCTGTCTTCACTGCATTCCATGCGAACAAGCAGCCTTTCGCCCCTGGAAATACAAAAGGTATTATTCTCAAAACAGACTTTAAAACCATCAGACATAAGGGTTGACACATACAATAAACACATGTCCATGCCAGGAACCACATAAGTGTCCCGTTCTGTCCCTAGGAAACTGGCATAAACTGTAGCAACAGATTCAAGCCTTGACTTGCTTCCAGCAGCCATCTCTATGAACTGCTCTGTGGAAATGTACCTGCAGTTCCTCACATGTCCACCAGGTGGCACGATGTGGTGGGACGTCGCTCTGTCGATCACCCATCTCGAATTTCTGGTGTGTTGCTCCACTGTTGCCACAGCAGCTGAAAAACCAGCACTATTTTGCTTCTGGTTTTTGTAGCTCTCGCGATGTCCAAGTTCAACGTCGTGCGTCATCCGAGAAGTGACCTTGACACTATCTCCTTCTGGGCACTGGCACAACAAACTGTCAGGTGACTCACTTCCAAAACAAAACTTTGCAGCGTAGGCCTTCATGATGTCATCAGACTGGGAAAAAGCTCCACCATTTCTAGGTGCACAACACTGGGCTGCCTGACCCCCTGCTTTCTCTGTCGTCGGTGCTCTTCAGCAGCAAAACGACCCGACAGGACAATGAGCTCATCTGGGGGCAGTTCTTCCACAACCTCTTCAGCTGATCCCTCTTGGACCCAGGCTAGAACTTTCCACTCCTCATAGGCACTGGCCACACCATCATTGTGGTGGTTTTGGGATGCATCAACGCTCAGAGCCTGCAATGAAGGTGGTGCTGTCTTTACACAGCCACACAAGCCTTCCTCTTGTACCAACGGCTGTTGGATGGGGACGCCACAACACCCATAGTCTGTCTCCATCTTCCCCCAGGGCTGCAGCGTACTCACGATACTGTAGCTTTCCAACCCGGCTCCGAAGATGAGGGTTTCACCAGAGAGGTGCCACTGCCGGCTGCAGGACCTCAATCTGGGCTTTTTGCAGCCTTCTAGCTGCAGCTTGCAAACAGCCAAGCCATTTAGCAGACTGCTGGCTTCCTCTGCCAGCACAGGAACAATCCCTGGATGCTGCAACTCAGCCTCAAGTCCAGAGAGACTTCTGTCATCTTGGCACAAACGTTATGGATCCTTCAGAACTTCCTCAGAACTAATAGAACTTAATAAAATGCAACGGTCCATAACCTGACGGAATAACTCTCAGTTATTTAACGCAGCCGAGGTATAATGTAGATTACACTTATACCCACAGACTATTTACCAGATGCATCACAAGTTGTCCGCACGCTTCCTTGCGTGTTTTTGCTTTTTAAAACCTTTCCCTTTCTTCTTTAAAGCAGAGATCTTCACAGCGGAAAAGTTCACAGAGCAAGTTGTCTCTGTATTTAGTTCTGACAATAAATCACAGCAACTCCAGCTTAATTAAGAAGATTTATTGTTTAAGGGCTCTAAGCCAGGAGACGTTACCCCCATCCTGGCTGGAAGCCGGAAGACGAACTGCATAGCAGCCGATACACAGATCACATTACACAGATACAAAAAACACATTACACAGACATCCGTACATAGATAGACCCCGGACGTGCGTAATGTTTTCCCTGTGGGCAGGGCGTCAGACTGAGCTTGTTACTCAAAACCTTACAAATTGCAGACGCACTTAAATGAACTTACAGCTTCATCCTAAAATCAGCTTTTTCTAAGCATAGTGAGAAGTTCAGTAAACAGCAATGTGATTTCTTAAGCTACATACTTGGAGAGTAAATAATCAATACTGGAAATAAGGTACCTTTTGCATTGAGTATCTAGGTATAACTATATAGGTATAACATATTGGGGTTTTACCCAGTGGCCCTTGCCACATTGCCAGTTCTGCATAGTCCATTTTCGTCTGCCACTCCATAATCGTTGGTATTTCCTGTAATTTCCACTTTTGGGCTAATAAAGTTCTTGCCGCAACTGTAGCATACAGAAATAGTCTTTGGTCTACTTTTGCGATTTCTTCCCCCATCAACCCCAGCAAAAATGCTTTCGTTTTTTGGGGGAAGGTATATTTAAACATCTTTTTAAGTTGATTATATATAAACTCCCCAAAACATCTTATTTTGTCACATGTCCACCACATATGATAAAAATCTCCAAATTCTTGTTTCTTTCCCAAACCTCATACATTGACGCTCTTATGTGATTTGTGAAACCTCTATGAACTTTAACTTTGTCATGCCAGAGATAAGAGTGCCATCCAAATCTATTGTCATAACCTTCAAAATCTAATAAATCTGTGTTTTCCAGTGTTATCCATTCTTTCAACCAACATAAACAGGACGCCTCATACTAAAGTTTCAAGTCTGGCACAGAGAATCCAACTCTTTCTTTTTTATCTATTAACAGTTTAAATTTTATCCTTGGTTCCCCCCCCCGCCAGATAACTTTAATCTAGTCCATATTTCCTTTTAAAAATATTTTTATAATACATTTTTATTAAATTTTAACATATTTTCCAAACATCATTTAACATCATTTCACACCATCCTATATAATAAAGAGCCTATGTCCCTGCTTTTCCGTGTGTCACGGAAGTGCGTTCTGCGCATGTCACACGGGGACGCAGGGATTGGAGGGGGCGGAGAGGGGGGCGGGACGACGCAGAGACACTTCCGGCCGGGCAAAACTGCGCCACCGCCATTGCTGCCGCCCCGCCAACCCCGCTCCGCCCGCTGCTGGTGAGCTTCTCCCTTCCGCCTTCCGCCCCCTTCCCCTCCAGGGTGGAGCAGCTCCTCCTGCTGCTCCGCCGAGGCGGCGTCGGGCTGGGCATGTCGGCGGAGGCAGCGCCGGCGGCGGAGGAGCCGGCCGGGCCAGTACCGGCCCGTTTTTAACGGAGGCTCATACACATGTTATAGATTAAAAACTTCCCTGAACAGGGCTGTCTTCAGGCATCTTCTAAATGTCAGATAGTTGTTAGTACCTTTGACTTCTGATGGGAGGGCGTTCCACAGGGCGGGCGCCACTACCGAGAAGGCCCTCTGCCTGGTTCCCTGTAGCTTTGCTTCTCGCAATGAGGGAACCGCCAGAAGGCCCTCGGCGCTGGATCTCAGTGTCCGGGCTGAACGGTGGGGGTGGAGACGCTCCTTCAGGTATACAGGACCGAGGCCGTTTAGGGCTTTAAAGGTCAGCACCAACACTTTGAATTGTGCTCGGAAACGTACTGGGAGCCAATGTAGTTCTCTCAGGACCAGTGTTATGTGGTCCCAGCGGCCACTCCCAGTCACCAGTCTAGCCGCCGCATTCTGGATTAATTGCAGTTTCCACGTCACCTTCAAAGGTAGCCCCACGTAGAGCGCATTGCAGTAGTCCAAGCGGGAGATAACCAGAGCATGCACCACTCTGGCGAGACAGTCTGCGGGCAGGTAGGGTCTCAGCCTGCGTACCAGATGGAGCTGGTAGACAGCCGCCCTGGACACAGAATTAACCTGCGCCTCCATGGACAGCTGTGAGTCCAATATGACTCCCAGGCTGCGCACCTGGTCCTTCAGGGGCACAGTTACCCCATTCAGGACCAGGGAGTCCCCCACACCTGCTCGCACCCTGTCCCCCAAAAATAGTACTTCTGTCTTGTCAGGATTCAACCTCAATCTGTTAGCCGCCATCCATCCTCCAACCGCCTCCAGGCACTCACACAGGACCTTCACCGCCTTCACTGGTTCTGATTTGAAAGAGAGGTAGAGCTGGGTATCATCCGCATACTGATGAACACCCAGCCCAAATCCCCTGATGATCTCTCCCAGCGGCTTCATATAGATATTAAAAAGCATGGGGGAGAGGACGGAACCCTGAGGCACCCCAGGGGTCTGAACATTCATCCCCCACCACCACTTTCTGAACACGGCCCAGCAGGAAGGAGCGGAACCACTGTATAACAGTGCCCCCAGCTCCCAACCCCTCTAGACAGTCCAGAAGGATGTTATGGTCGATGGTGTCAAAGGCTGCTGAGAGATCCAGCAGAACTAGGAAACAGCTCTCACCTTTGTCCCTAGCCCGGCGGAGATCATCAACCAGTGCGACCAAGGCAGTTTCAGTCCCATGATGAGGCCTGAATCCCGACTGGAAGGGATCCAAATGGTCCGCATCTTCCAGGCGTGCCTGGAGTTGTTCAGCAACCACCCGCTCAATCACCTTGCCCAGGAATGGTAATGGGCGATAGTTGGCCATATTGGCCGGGTCTAAAGATGTTTTTTTAAGAAGCGGTTTAATGACCACTTCTTTTAGCGGGTCTGGGAAGACTCCCTCGTGGAGGGAAGCATTCACCAGCCTGCGGAGCCCATCACCCAGCCCTTCCCGGCTAGCTTTTATTAGCCAGGATGGGCAAGGATCAAGAAGACAGGTGGTCGGTTTCACTCGTCCAAGCAGCCTGTCCACATCCTCGGCAGTAACAGATTGGAATTGATCCCATGAAACATGACTAGACAGGGCTCTAGCACACTCCCACCCCGGCCGTGCTCCCACGGTGGAGTCTACCTCCTTCCGAATCTGAGCGACTTTATCTGCAAAAAACTTTGCAAAAGCATTGCAGGAGATCTTGGGGTCCCTACCAGACCCCGGTGACAAAGGTGGTTCTGATAGAGTCCGAACCACCTGGAAGCATCTCCTGCTGCTGTTTTCTGCAGATGCAATAGAAACGGCGAAGAAGGTCCTCTTCGCCGTCGCCACTGCCACTTGATAGGCTCGAAGTGGAGCTCTAGCCCGTGTTCGGTCTGATTCAGAATCAGTTTTCCGCCACCTGCGCTCTAGCCGTCTCAGCGACTGTTTCATCGCCCTCAGCTCCGGGGAAAACCACGGGGCTGTCCGGGCTCGATGCAATCGGAGAGGGCGCTTCGGAGCCAGACAGTCAATACCCCTGGTTAACTCCACATTCCAGCGGGCCACCAGGGAATCAGCTGAAAGGCCATCAACATGGGATAAAACATCCCCTACCACTCTCTGGAAGCCAATTGGATCCATTAAGTGGCGGGGGCGGACCATCCGAATTGGTCCCACCTCCCGGCAGAGGGGAAGGGTCGCGGAGAAGTCCAGCTGCACCAGGAAGTGATCTGACCATGGCACTTCTTTTGTTTTGCTTTTACTTAGTGTCAGATCACCAACATCCATAGAGGTAAACACCAGCTCTAAGGCATGTCCGCTGCTATGAGTTGGGCCAAACTTATTCAGGGACAGCCCCATGGAGGCCATGCTTTCCACAAATTCCCGAGCGGCCCCTTGTAAGGTCGTGTCGGCATGGATGTTAAAATCTCCTAAGACAACCAAGCTAGGTGTCTCCAGGAGCATGTCCGCCACGACCTGAAGCAGCTCGGCCAGGGAATCCTTGGTGCAGCGGGGAGGTCGGTACACCAAAAGGAATCCTGTACTGCCCCTATTGCCCAACTTCCAGAACATGCACTCAGAAAACTGGGTCTTCCCCATAGGACGCCTGGAGCAAACTAATGACTTCCTAAAAATCACTGCAACCCCCCCTCCCCGCCCAGATGGCCTGGGTTGCTGTGTGTAAGAGAAACCTGGTGGACAAGCAGCGGCAAGGACAGGCCCATCAGCCTCGTCCAACCAAGTCTCTGTCACACATGCCAGGTCAAGTCCTCCATCCACAATCAGATCGTGGATGGCAGTTGTTTTGTTTGTCATTGACCTAGCATTACACAGCAACACTTTCAGGTCATGTGGGTATCCCTTGTTGATTCCAGTATCCGTCCGGTCAGGGCCAGACACGGAGGCAGGGATAGTCCTCAAACAACGACTAAGCCTGCCTCCTCGGTAATGACATGGTCTGGTCCTAGCGTGACTCCTCCTCCTGCCCGTGATCACTGAGATCGGGTGTCCCAGTGCATCCCCCCCTGTGGAACTTGCCCCAGCCATTCTGTTGGCTGGGACCCACTCCCGGGCAGCCCTGATCCCACCCCTTAAGAACAAAATAAAACCTATATAAAAAAACAACAGCAAAAACAAACAAGCAAAACACACAAAAAAACAATAAAACAATATAAACCAAAAACAATAAAAATTACAAGTATAACAAAATTAAACAAATTCCCAAACCAACTAAAAATTCATCCCACCCACCCTACCAGAAAGAATTAAAAACAAACAAAAAACATTTAAAAACATTCTAAAAAGAACTCTGTGCCCAGCAGAAATAGGTTCTACTGGGCAGCAGGAGCTGCAGTCCGTTTGAGGCTCAATAGGCCCCATCCTGGGCCAGATGGTGAGAGGCAGGGAGAGGTCCTGTAGGCACTCAGGCAGGAGAGTCCTGGGCAGCACCAACAGCAGCAACCGTGGCACAGTCCTTTTGAGGCCCAACAAGCCCCGCCCTGGGCCAGATGATGCGAGGCAGGGAGAGGTCCTGTAGGCACTCAGGCAGGAGAATCCTGGGCAGCACCAACAGCAGCAACCGTGGCACAGTCCTTTTGAGGCCCAACAAGCCCCGCCCTGGGCCAGATGATGCGAGGCAGGGAGAGGTCCTGTAGGCACTCAGGCAGGATAGTTATAGTTCTCAAATTTCTTCCAATCTTCCAAAAATCTCTGATCCCACCGGTTTCGAATGCTTCCTGTCATCTATCCAATTCTGCGTAGTCCATTAACTTCGTCTGCCACTCTTCCAATGTCAGTAATTCTTCCTGTTTCCATTTCTGTGCCAATAATTATTCTTGCTGCCGTCGCCACATATAAAATCAAATTTTTATCTTGTCTAGAAACATCTTCTCCTACAATACCCAGTAAAAAGGCTTCTGGGCTTTTTTTATAAATGTATATTTCAACATTTTCTTCATCTAATTATATATAATTTCCCAGAAGCTTTTTACCCTCTTACACTCCCACCACATGTGATAAAACGTTCCTTCTTTATCTTTACAATTCCAACATTTATTACTCATTTTATACATTTTTGCTAGTTTCACTGGTGTAATATACCATTTGTACATCATTTTCATTATATTCTCTTTCAATGTTACACATGCAGTAAATTTTATTCCTTCTTTCCACAAATTTCCCCATTCCTTTAACTATATATTATATCCAAAGTCTTTGGCCCAATGTATCATGCCCGATTTTACCTCCTCATTTTTCAAATGCCATTCCAGCAATATTCTATACATTTAGACAATATATTTTAATTATTATTCAATATCTGTGGTGATTGTATCCCCCCCTGTATTATTCTATTCCACTGAACCGGCTGGAACTAGCTACAAAACAGGAGAAGAACTTTCACTCTTTATTCAGTCTCAAAACACGGCCAAAGGGTAGCTGCCACCCCCCCTTCAATTTAGGAATTCAAAGCGAGAGTCTAAGGGGGCCGACCCCCACTAAACAGGAAAAACCCCAAAGTCCGTCGCTTTAACGCGGCAGGCAGATATGCAATAGGTAGAGCTCGGCACACAACCGTAACTCAGTTCAAAAGAATTCACAAAACGGTAGGTGACGTGGGCAGTAGGCACTGGGTTGGTTTTACCCACACAAAGGCAATAAATCAAAGAATCAAATCTCGTTTTCCAGGATTTATTTATAAAACAAAACACTTACAAAACTCATGCACACTTCTTAGTAAAAAGGGTTACAGACAACTAAAAACAAAAACATTGTGTAGTCTCACTTGCTAAGTACTTACAAATTGGCATTTGGTTCAGCAAGGCAGGCATGACAAAAGAGCTGGCTTCAAAAGATCACTTGCCCGGAGGCAAGAAGCCATGGCAGATTGCGCATTGCATCCCAGAAAGAGGGACCCTTATACAAAAATCCCAAGCGGTGTTCTGATTGAAAGCCAATCAGCAATTTGTTCTAATTAACCAAGATCCAATTAAAGGATGTGTATCCCATAACTCACAGTGGTCAGGTGATTGACCCAGCTCCAAGCCTGTTTTGTCTCTGAAGTCCTGAGAAAGGAAACTCCCTTCCTCACACATACCCAAGGATCTTAGATTGTGACTCTGATTGATCACAATACACACTAGGAACCCCCAGCTGTAAATCAGAGTTAATCAGATAAGAGCTTGTCTTTTCTTTCCTGGGTGGAGGCACTTAACCCTCATGTCTGGAGCCAGGAAGGCTGGGTAGGCTTCTCATTAAAGGGGCCCAACAATCAAATCCTCAGAAGGCCTTGAGGTTTTATTTTTCCCGTCAGGCCATAGCCCAAGAGAACCAAATTCTGCATTCTAAATATCCTTATTGGAAAAGTGTCACAATTTTACCAAAAATATAAGATTATCCAATTCTCTCAAAAATGGTGCAAAAGTGTTGCAAATTCTCCCCTGAAAAGTTTGTCTGTCGAAACAGAATCGTTTTTTCCAAAGCCAGAAAATCAGGCCTTGGCGACTTAACCGGCGGAAAATCTTTATTGAAAAAATATCACAATTTCACCAAAAATCCAACGTTATCCAATTCTATCAAAAATGGTGCCAAAGTGTTGAAAATTCTCCACTGAAAGATTTGGCAGTGGAAACAGAAGCGTTTTTATCTTTGGCCAGAAAATCAGGCCTTGGCGACTTAACCTGTGTCAAAGCCTTATTGAAAAAGTGTCACAATTTTACCAAAAATATAACGTTATTCAATTTTCTCAAAAAAAGGTGCCAAGGTGCTGCAAATTCTCCACTGAAAGGTTTGGAGGTGGAAACAGAAGCGTTTTTATTCTTGGCCGGAAAATCAGACCTCGGCGACTTAACCTGCGGAAAAACCTTATTGAAAAAGTTTCACAATTTCACAAAAAATCTGACGTTATCCAATTCTCTCAAAAATGGTACGAAACTGTTGCAAATTCTCCCCTGAGAGATTTGTCAGGTGAAACAGAACCGTTTTTATCCTTGGCCAGAAAATCAGGCCTCAGCGTATTAACCTGCAGGAAAACTTTATTGAAAAAGTGTCACAATTTCACCAAAAATATAACGTTATTCAATTCTCTCAAAAATGGTGCCAAAGTATTGCAAATTCTCCCCTGAAAGGTTTGCCGGTGGAAACAGAAGCATTTTTATCCTTGGCAGAGGGGTCAGAGGACCAAGGAGGTGGCACTTTAGGGTGCCAAAACTCTGGTATTGGCACCACAATCGGAAAGGGGCACTTCCGGATTCTGCTAGCGACTAGGTGGTCATGTACATAGTTTGCACAATAAAGATAGTTCAAAGACAAGACGGACTTGGTCTTTACTCACGAGCAACTGTTATGGAATCTGACAATATTGATAAATAGAGGGTGAATTGAATGGGTGGATGGGTGGGGGTTGGAGGAGAGGCGGAAAGAAGAGCTAACTTGTCAGTGGCTAGGGGGCGCAATCTGGACGGTTCTGCCAGGGGCGCAAGATCACCTAGCTACGGCTCTGCGCCTCTGGGCCAATGCAGGGGTGGATGGTGCTCACTGGGACTGGTAGGGTGGAAGGGAAGGAGGCCAACAGTAGGTGGCACCAGAGCCAAGGAGTGGCAGAGCCAATGTGTTCTGTATCTGAGATGGAGTGGAAAGGGGCTGGCAGACACCGCAGCCATCCACTGTCTGCCCTCATGGACCGGCCAGAATCCACTGGGCAAATGCTCATCTTTCCAGAGTCTGGGTCTTCTGCCCTCAACGTACAGAACTTCTGCTGTTGCTCTCTCAGAAACCGTGCCCAGGTGGGATGTTTCGTTTTTCTTAGCTGCTTCATCCCTGAGGAAGTTGTAGGTGAGGCAACTCCTGCATCTCTTACGTGGGAAGGATTGGGGGTATAACAAATTCCACCCTTCTTCCTTGGCTCCATGGAAAGAAGGCATCTTTACATTTTGTGTGCACTTCACAGGCCAGGAGCCAAGTACCCCTTCTTGAGGGGGAGAAGAGGCCCAGAAAAGGTGAGCCGTTCCCAGCCAAAAGGCGTTCCCCTGAGATTCAACTTCTGGGCTATGGCTAACCAGGTTAGGAGCAGGAATATTGGGAGCGGGAAGGAACTGATTTCATCTGCCAGAGCAGCTGCCTAATTGAAGGGAATGAGGTGATAACAAGGCTTTCAAATCTTAACTCTTGTTTGCAGTTGATTAGGATAGAGGGAGGTGGAGTACAACAGATGCAGACTCTGGGTTTTTTTAATATATATTTTTTAATTTATTATTTATACCCCGCCCATCTGGCTGGGTGTCCCCAGCCACTCTGGGCGGCTTTCAACAGAGCATTAAAATACAATAATCTATAAAACATTAAAAGCCTCCCTAAACAGGGCTGCCTTCAGATGTCTTCTAAAGGTCTGGTAATTGTTGTTCTCTTTGACATCTGAAGGGAGGGCGTTCCACAGGGCGGGTGCCACTACCAAGAAGGCCCTCTGCCTGGTTCCCTGCAACTTGGCTTCATGCAGCGAGGGAACCGCCAGAAGGTCCTCGGCACTGGACCTCAGTGTCCGGGCTGACCGATGGGGGTGGAGACGCTCCTTCAGGTATACTGGACCGAAGCCATTTAGGGCTTTAAAGGTCAGCACCAACACTTTGAATTGTGCTTGGAAACGTACTGGGAGCCAGTGTAGGTCTTTCAAGACCGGTGTTATGTGGTCTCAGCGGCCGCTCCCAGTCACCAGTCTAGCTGCCGCATTCTGGATTAGTTGTAGTTTCCGGGTCACCTTCAAAGGTAGCCCCACGTAGAGCGCATTGCAGTAGTCCAAGCGGGAGATAACTACAGCATGCACCACTCTGGCGAGACAGTCCGCGGGCAGGTAGGGTCTCAGCCTGCGTACCAGATGGAGCTGGTAGACAGCTGCCCTGGATACAGAATTAATCTGTGCCTCCATGGACAGCTGTGAGCCCAAAATGACTCCCAGGCTGCACACCTGGTCCTTCAGGGGCATAGTTACCCCATTCAGGACCAGGGAGTCCTCCACACCTGCCCGCCTCCTGTCCCCCAAAAACAGCACTTCTGTCTTGTCAGGATTCAACCTCAATCTGTTAGCCGCCATCCATCCTCCAACCGCCTCCAGACACTCACACAGGACCTTCACCGCCTTCACTGGTTCTGATTTGAAAGAGAGGTAGAGTTGGGTATCATCCGCATACTGATGAACACCCAGTCCAAACCCCCTGATGATCTCTCCCAGCGGCTGCATATAGATGTTAAAAAGCATGGGGGAGAGGACAGAACCCTGAGGTACCCCACAAGTGAGAGCCCAGGGGTCTGAACACTCATCCCCCACCACCACTTTCTGAACACGGCCCAGGAGGAAGGAGCGGAACCACTGTATAACAGTGCCCCCAGCTCCCAACCCCTCTAGACGGTCCAGAAGGATGTTATGGTCAATGGTGTTTAAAGGTGTCAAAAGACGCTGAGAGATCCAGCAGAACTAGGAAACAGCTCTCACTTTTGTCCCTTGCCCGCCGGAGATCATCGACCAGTGCGACCAAGGCAGTATCAGTCCCATGATGAGGTCTGAATCCCAATTGGAAGGGATCCAAATGGTCCGCTTCTTCCAGGCGTGCCTGGAGTTGTTCAGCAACCACTCGCTCAATCACCTTGCCCAAGAATGGAAGATTTGAGACTGGGCGATAGTTGGCCATATTGGCCGCATCCAAAGATGGTTTTTTAAGAAGCGGTTTAATAACCGCCTCTTTTAGCGGGTCTGGGAAGGCTCCCTCGCAGAGAGAAGCATTCACCACCCCGCAAAGCCCATCGCCCAGCCTTTCCCGGATAGCTTTTATAAGCCAGGATGGGCAAGGATCAAGAAGACAGGTGGTTGGTTTCACTCGTCCAAGCAGCCTGTCCACATCCTCGGAGGTAACAGATTGGAATTGATCCCACACAACTGGACTAGACAGGACTCTAGCACTCTCCCGCCCCGGCCCTGCTCCCACGGTGGAGTCTACCTCTTCCCGAATCTGAGCGACTTTATGGGTAGTTTGTTCCTTTTCTTTGTTCGGGTTCCTACGTCACACCAGCAGTTTAAATGGCAACACTCCTGTGAGAGGTGTGTGGTGTCTTCTCAAGAGTAAGCATCCACGCACGTTTCTTGCTAAATTAATAGCTTTATTTACAGCATCAAACATTCAAGCATTCAGACTTCATCATCCGTCTCATCCGAGTCAGATACCTGGAGTGGCGGCTGGCGACTCCGCCCCCAGCATAGGAGCTTCGGGAAACCAAAGCGCCGCCTACCTTCCTTCCGCTTCCTCCCTCTGGACCTGAGCGGGTTGGTGCTGGTGGCTTCCCCCATACTCCCATCCTGACCGCTGGGCGTCTCTGGGGCTCTTGCAACATCCCAGAGCCCCTGCTCCCCTTGGTCCACCTCCATTTCCTGTCCCCCACTTTCTGGCTGCACTGAGACTTTGGTGACATCCCCTAGCCCTCCTCTGCTTCCTGCGGACCAAGCGCTTCAGCCTCATCCCAGAGCCTTAGCACCGCTTCCGGTGTGAGTGGGACTCTAGTCTCCTCCTGTTCACTGCTTTCTCCCTGACTCTCCTGTGAGTCGCTATCTGATCTAAACTCCTTCCTTTCCCTCCAGCTGCCTGTGCCTTCCGATCCTGCCTTGGGGATGGACCCATCCCTGACAACTCCTTTGCAAGATTGTCCGCCTTTTAAATTGTTTGTTATGGAAAATCAGTAAAATGATAAGTTGGCCCTGCCAAAGGGTTGCATGCCATCTGGCTGAAGACTTTTGGTTAAAGTTCAGGTGTGCTAAAAGTTGATCCTATGCTGGGGGGGGGTGTCCATGTGGCCGCTTCTAGCCACCTGCTGAAATCAGGAGTGGGGAGGAAAGCCCTCTTCTAACCTTCTGAACTTTCTCATGCATGCTTCAGCGGACCACACATAATGGCGCCATTCTGTTGGACCTGGAAATTAGCCAAGCTTTCCCCCAATTCTGGGGACATTAGCTTGTCTCCCTTCCAGTCCTTGAGCTGGGGTTGGGTGGACTCCTCATCTCTTAACTCCCGGGCTTCAAAACATAGAAGGTGGGTTTTGTACCCTTTGAATCTCTAGGGTTTGTGTTATGGACTGAGTTGAATAGGATCCAAAATACAGTAGTCTGATTGGTCCTAGAACAATAGGATTCAGAATGCAGCCGTGTGATTGGTCCTAGAACAATAGGATTCAGAATGCAGCCGTCTGATTGGTCCTAGAACAATAGGATCCAGAATGCAGCAGTCTGATTGGTCCGCAGGAGCCACCCAATCCAGCTCCAGGTGGAAGTGAATCCGCAACCTGATTGGCCTACAGGAGTATCCCGGAATTAGCCAATCACGTGGGGCCCATTGTGTAAATAATGTATATAAAGCAGTTACAGGTAGGTAGCCATGTTGGTCTGTCATAGTATATAAAGCAGACGTTTTGGGAAAACTTGCATTCCTCGCTACTATGAGCTGAATAAACAGCATGAAATCCATACTCGACTCTGAGTATATTTCACTGGCGACGAAGGTGGGATTCCGCTGAGCTGACCACCACACACACCACCACAGCACCGCCACCTGCCGCACCTTGTATCCAGGCTTCAGCTCCAGGACCCAAGGAACTCAGAATGGCAACCGACAGCAGCTTCTCGCCATTCAACCCAGCATCAGGAACCTGGGAAGGGTACGCCTCCCATTTCACCTTCCTCCTAGAAGCTAAAGGGGTCACCAACGACGCCAAGAAGAGGGCGATATTCTTCAGCGTCTGCGTGGAGGAGACGTTCAAAATCGCCTGGGCTCTCCTTGTGCCGGAAGATGTCGCTACCGTTCCCTACCAAACAATAATGGAAGGACTGAAGGTGCACTTCTCGCTGCAGCCCTCAGTGGTGGCTCGTCAAAATGCTTTCTATTCAAAGCGGCAAGCCCCCGGGGGAACCATAACTGGGTTTGTGACCTCCTTCCGGCAAGCCGCTCGGTTCTGCAACTTCTCAGAGTTGGAGAACATGCTTTGTGACCGCCTCGTTGGTGGCTTGAGGGATGAGAAGCTGCAACGATGCCTCTACGCCAAGAAGGACCTAACGTTCCAGGTCGCTTTGGAGGAGGCCCTGACAAGGGAAGCCGCCGAGAGGTCGACACAAGAGGCACAGCCGAGCCTGCCTTCCCAACCAAGGGTCCACCATGAGGACCTCACCGACGACTCAGGATCTGACAGGGAGGAGGTGCACCATGGGCGTAACCCAGGGGGGCAAGGGGGGCATCTGCCCCCCTAGAAGCAAAAATGATCAGCGTCTGTTCAAAGCAAACCTGAACGACCATGGCTTGCCCCCCCTAGTTTTGATCCTGGGTACGCCCCTGAGGTGCGCAGAGTACAGCGGCGCACTCAAGCATTGCACACACCACAGCTGCCTCGACCAGAAGGAGGGAACTGCGCAAGCTGTGGGGAGAATCATGAGAGGAGGACCTGCCGTTTCCGCAACGCAGAGTGCAGGCAGTGCAGAAAATCAGGTCACATTGTCCAGGTGTGTCGGGCTCAGCCCACCCGACGCCAGGCATCAGATGACCGACCCAACAGCCCCAGGGCCCAGGGCCCAACGCACCAAGGCAACTCGACGGAGATCACGGATTGCCAGGTATACCAGTTGCCCCACCCCAACATAGAGAAAATTTATGTAGAGGTACAGATAGAGGGGCCCCCGTGCTGCATGGAGCTTTACACGGGTTCAACACTATCCATAATCTCGGCACGGACCTTAAGGAAACTGTGCCCTAGTGGGGGTCCCACACTCAGGCCGGCCCCATTCACCCCCCGGGACTTCCAGAAACCTAAGGTCCGCACAATGGGGGTGGGGACCTTCAGGGTGCAATATCGAGGGCGGACGCGGCAACTGGACTTGCTTGTGGTCAAGGGCCCCTACGTTAGCTTACTGGGATTGGCATGGTTTGGACCACTGGGGCTAGCCGTCACCGGGGTGAACTGCACTAGCTTACAAGTGGACGTGGACGCCATATGCAAGGAGTTTCCAAGGGGTTTTGATGGGAAATTGGGACAGTACACGGCCCCCCCATTGCCCTACAGCTTGACCCCGCAGTACGATCTGTCAGGCTCAAGGCCCGCCGGGTCCCGTTCACCCTGAAGCCTCGTATAGACGAGGAATTGGACCGGCTCGTGGAGCAAGGAGTGCTGGAGCCTGTGCCTAATGCCCCCTGGGAAACCCCGATAGTCACACTTGTCAAGCCTAATGGTTCGGTCCGCATCTGTGCAGACTACAAATGTACCATAAACAAGGCCCTCAGGGCCCACGCATACCCAGTGCCAGTGGTCAGCCATGTCCTCGCCACCCTGGCTGGGTCAATTTTTTTTGGCAAGCTGGACTTGGCCCAAGCCTATCCACAGCTGCCAGTAGATGAGGCCACAGCAGAGGCACAGATGATTGTGACGCACAGAAAAGCGTTCAAGGTAAAGCGGCTGCAATTCGGTTTCAGCATGGCACCAGGCATATTCCAGAATCTAATGGACTCTCTCCTTAAAGGGATACCCGGCGTCACCCCCTTCTTCGATGATGTGTTGATTGCCGGGCTCACGCCAGAGGAGTTTGAGGACCGCCTCCTCACCGTTCTGCACCGTTTCCAGATGGTGGGTCTCAAGGTGAAGCGGGAAAAGTGTCTACTAGGAGTGCCTCAGGTGGACTTCCTGGGATTTATGGTGGACGCAGAAGGGGTCCACCCGACTGGGGACAAGGTACGAGCCATTTGTGATGCCCCAGCGCCCAAGGGCAAGACTGAACTTCAGGCCTTCTTGGGACTATTGAAATTTTACCATGCCTTCCTCCCCCATAAGGCAACGGTAGCGGAGCCCCTACACAGACTCTTGGACAAGCGGGCCCCTTGGGTGCAGGGCCAGCGCCAGGAGGCCGCATTCCAGGCAGTCAAGGACATGTTCGTCTCAAACTCGGTCTTGGCACACTTCGACGAGAGGCTGCCGGTGGTGCTAGCATGCGACGCCTCGCCCTACGGCATCGGCGCTGTCCTGGGACACAAACTCCCAGATGGAAGAGAGGTGCCGGTGGCATACTTTTCCCAGACGCTTGCCGCAGCCGAGCGGAACTACTCGCAAATCAACAAGGAGGGTCTGGCAATTGTGAAGAGAGTAAAAAAAATCCATGATTTCTTGTATGGGCGGCCCTTTACTGTGGTGACTGACCACAAGCCACTGCTTGGCTTGTTTGCCCCCGAAAAGCAGACCCCCCAAGTGCTGTCTCCTCGCGTCCTCAGGTGGTCAATTTTCCTTGCGGGCTACCAGTATGCACTGATTCACCGCCCTGGGAAGGCGCTGTGCCTCGCGGACGCCCTCAGCAGGCTACCACTACCAGAAACAGGCCCCGACCCAGCGTCCGCGCAAGAGGTTATGAGCCTGGAGCTGCTTCCCGACCGCCCCATTCAGGCACAAGAAGTTGCACACCATTCCAAGAAAGACAGGGTCATCTCCCGGGTCCTGGACTGGGTGTGGAGAGACTTCCGGTTGAGTGCCGGAGCTGCCGGTCGGGGGGATTCTTGCTCCGAGATCCCCGGCTTGGCGAGGGGGGGGGAAACTGCACCAGCGCTGCGGTTTCCCGTCAAAAACCCCGGGAAGAGCGTCCCGGGGGCAAGGCGACCTGGCGGGGGCTCCAGATGTCTCCCTAGCTCCCCGGCAGCCCTAATAAGAGCTGCCAAGAGAGAGCCGGGTAGAGACGGAGCCCCATTAGGTCTACTGACATTCCTCGCCGAGTGAAGCTGCAGGTACCGGCAGCTCTGAGCCCTCAATTTCTCCGTAAAAAAAGGATTAGATCTGCAAAATCATGAGTAAAAGAACAATTTGGACATAATTTGAAGGAGGAAGGGGTTTAAAATACGGAGGTCGGCCCCTTCCCATTGGAACAAGGAAACAGTGGAACTATGTAACCAAAGGCAATTGCAAAAGTGAAAGTTAAAAGAAGAGAAACTTCTGTTGCAGTTTATGGGGAAGTAACTGTTACAAGTATCAATTGGAATATAAAAAACTACCTTTTTTCCCGAGGTTTAGGGAAATTTGGCAAGGAATGTACAATTTGGAACTTCCGGTCGGAATGTACAATTTGGACTATTGGCTTATGATTTGCTGGACTGTTGTAATTACAAAGTTGTTTTTTAGCCTTGAAAATGGAGGAAGGGAGCTCTGACTTTGTGAGAAAGGCACTAGCCATATTGGATGATATCACACAGTTTCTCAGAGCAACAAACAAAGCTATGGGCAACTTTGATGACAAGGGAAATAAAGAGCCGGGCTCAGAGGGAGTATTGCAGATGGAAGGCCTGGAAGAAATTAATCCCACCAAAGATGTTGTCCTAAAGGATTTACAACAAATAAAAAAGAGAGACCTTAAATTTGGATTAAAAGAGCTGACATGCAGAGAGGCGCCCACAGAGGTAAAATACAATGGACATGCTAAGAAGAAGAAGAAAAATAGAAAAAAGATGAATAGACCTGACAACAAGAAGGGAAAGTTGACCAGGAAAATGAGAAAGAAGAGGAAAGCAACGACAACAAATGGACCATATTTGAACAAGGACGAAGCTAGGAAGGGCACTGAGATGCAGAGAAAGAGAAAAAAAGGCCTCAAGGTTCTAGATGACTTTTGGGAATGGTCTGATGAGAAAAAGGGGGTGGGCTGAAAGGTTTAATTTAACAGGACTTTTGTCTTTCTGAATTATTGGACTAAAAGGAATGGAATATGGTTACCGGCTTAAATGAATGTAAGTTTGAAGTAGGAGTTAATTAAAGGAAAGTAAGCTAAAAATCCCGAGACCATAGGGAGGTAAAGGTCTAAGAAATTTATTTATTTATTTTTTAATTTTTTAAAAAAATAAAAATCCTTTATTATTCTTATAGCAAACCAAAAGAAAAAAGAAAAAATACATAGCACACATCATAAATTATACATTTCAAACACTCCTTACACATATATCATACCTCCCTTACATACAAATATCCCTTACATACATCTCTTACATACAAATAGCAAACATACAACCTACTTACATACAATTCCTTACGTTTATCCTCTCTTCTACAAACAAATTACATTCACCCCATCTCTATCTTACATATACTCTACATTCATATCCTGCATTCATATTCTTCCTTGCGTTACGTTACCTTCCTTTACATTCATTCCCCCTTTTTTCTTTCCCCTCCCTTCTTCCTTTTCCCCCTCCCTCCCCCCTACCTGTTTCCCCCTTCTACTCCTACCTTTAAAAAGTTTCCCTCCTACAGTTCATCCTCATGTGTACTGTTTATTACCTTCTTTCCTTTCTTGCGTTCTCTTCTCTTACTTCCAAGTTTTTATTACTTACTTAGCCTATTTGTTAACATAATTTATTTTTCCTATTCCTACACTTCCTCTATTCTATATGTCACTCTAAACAAATCGTTAACTCCATTTTTATTCCTTCTTTTCTTTGTCCAGAAACTTGGGTTGGTTCTCCAGAACCAGCAATGACGCCTAGCACGTTTCCAGTTGTGCCAGGAACTCCCCCCAGTTTCTAGGCTGTTAGCAGAGTTATTTTTAGATTCACTCACGCAGCAGAAGATGAACGGTGTGTAAGGGAGTTGCAGCAATTATTCACTGGAGCCAGCTTCTTCTTTCTTATCTTTAAGCATTTATTTATATACAGCAGAAACCCCGGGAGAACGCCAAGGCATGGCTGACTCCCGGCAACACATAACAGAAAATGCCGACACACCCAGAGTAGATAACCCTTATATAGACCCACCCAGAATACAGCACGTGACACAGAAGAGCAATTTAACCCTGTCAGCTCTGATATAGCTCACACCCCCTCTCGTGCTGTATCGCTTGGGTGTATGTAAGTTTAACCACTTACTCAAAACATAAACATAACCCTTTACAGAAATTCTCATGCTTTTGAAAGCTTAATGGTTTAGTAAAACCATCTGCCAGGTTCTCTTCACTGGGACAATATTGTAGCTTAACCAAGCCTGTCTGGATGGTTTGACAGACATTTTTGAAACGAATGTCCAAATGTTTGGTTCTGGATTTAAATTGCCCAGATTCAGCTAATTTTAAACATGGCTGATTGTCCTCCCAAATAGTCACGGGTTTCTGGCAATCCCCACAAATTTCTTCAACCAAACATTGATAGTACTCTAATTCCCTGCACATATCAGACAAAGCGCTGAATTCGGCTTCTGTGGATGAAAGTGCAATAAGTTCTTGTTTCCGCGACTTCCAACCAACTAGAGACTTTCCAAATTTTACCACCAGTCCAGACACTGACTTTCTGTCCTTCAGCTTCGCCCAATCACTATCGGCCCAGCATGTGAGCTGTGCCTCACCCTCAGCTGGTAGTTTGAGACAAACATCCTTGGTAGCCTGTAGATATCTGAGAATTCTCTTGATTCCGTTCCAGGCAACCAAGCTAGGCCTTGAAGCCTCTCTGCTGAGCAGATTTGTTGCGAACGCTATGTCTGGTCTACTCCATTGGGAAATATATAGTAGACTTCCCAGAGCAGATTGAAAGATTTCGGGATTGTCAAAATCAGACCTTTCCCCAAATTGACTGTCTTTCACATAATTTTTCTCCATGGGCGTTCTAGTGCCTTTACACTCTGCCATTCCAAACTTTTTAAGTATTTGCTCAATCTTGGGTGTTTGACTGAGCATAAAACTCCCACCCTCAGTCTTATCCACCTAGACACCAAGATAAACCTTGACCGGCCCCAGACTCTTGAGCTTGAAGTGTTTCTCCAGTTTCTTGGCAAATTGTTGCCCCTGTTCTGGAGTCTTTCCGGAATGGAGAAGATCGTCAACGAAGACCAACATCAATTCCTGTTGCTGTCCTGAACCTTTCAGGTACAGACAGCTATCCGCTTGACTCTTTGTGAAACCAATGCTCTCCAGAGCACTGTTCAGACACAAGTTCCAGTTCCTGGCCGATTGCCTCAGGCCATAAATGGACTTGTGCAATTTCCACACTTGCCCTGGTACGCTGCCCTCGAACCCTGGAGGTGGCAACATGTAAAGTTCCTCCTCCAGGTCCGAGTTCAAATATGCAACGTCCACGTCAAAGTGATTTACCTGAAAACCTCTCTGGGCGGCGACTGCCAAAAGCATTCGCAGAGTTTCACTTCTGGAGGTTGGTGCATAAACCTCGGTGTAATGGAGACCTTTCCTTTGCGAGAAACCTCTCGCAACAAGCCTTGCCTTGTATTGTGGCTCCCCTGTGATTGTTTGTTTGATTCTGTACACCCAGCGGCTTCCTACCGCCTGTCTGCCATCCGGCAGTGTTGTGGTGGTGTACACTCCCAATGACTTCATGGAGTTAAGTTCTTTTACCATTGCCTCGTGCCATTTACTGGCTTCTTCTTCAGGCAATTGTAAGACCTCCTTGAAACTTTCAGGCTCGCACTGCGCTAAACAAGCCCAAACACTGGTTGTAGTGTACCTTTCTGGGGGTTTTCCTTTTGTGGTGCGTTCAGAACGTCTCAACACTTGCTCAGATTCCCCCTCTGACTCAGATGTACTAGTACCAGAATGTGCGTCCCTGGCATCTGGAAATCCTCCCAGTGACTTACTGCGTTTTCTTGAATCTCCTGGGCTAACCACGGGAGATGTGGGTGACCTGCTACGCTTTCTGTGTCTTCCAGGTCTCACCACAGGGGATGTGGGTGCACTCTTAGGCTCTTGCTTTGCAGCCTTTTGAGATGTCCCCTGTCCTGGATCTTGTGCTCCAGCAGGTGCCACTGCTGGTGCCTGATCTTCTTCATCAGCCGAGTCATCCAGACTCTCTGATAGAACATCAGGATTGCCATGAATGCGAGTCCAGCCACCTTGCTCGCAGAACTCGGCGCTCCTGCTAACCAGAATTCTAGTCTGATTGCCTTCTGGAAAAGCAAACCTCCACCCCTTTGTCCCTAATTCATATCCACAAAAAATCATTTTTCGGGATCTGGGTTCTCCTTTCCGGCGTTGAGCTCTTGGGACCAGAACCCAAGCTTCAGACCCGAAAACACGAAAGAAATCCACCTTAGGCTTTTTCCCATGCAAAAGAAAATAGGGTGTGTCACCTACAGTGGAGTTAAATGTCCTGTTCAAAGTAAAATTTGCAGTTTTCCATGCCTCCCCCAAAACTTTGGTGGAAGCTGTGCATCGAACAGCATGGCTTCTGCAGCCTCCTGGAGGGTGCGATTGCGCCTTTCAGCCACCCCGTTTTCCTGAGGGGAAAACGCACAAGTTAACCTGTGGCGTATGCCTTTCCTGCGGAAAAAATTCTTTAACATAGAACCCGTAAATTCTCCGCCACGATCGGACTGCAGACACTTAACTTTGTACGGTAACTGGCGTTCCACCTCAACAATCCACTCCTTAATAATATTGGCGGCTTCACTCTTCTCTTTCAGAAGAAAAATCCACCCCATCCGGGTGTGGTCGTCAATCAGAGATAGAGCATATTTAGATCCGCCCACACTAGCAGTAGACATTGGCCCACATAAATCTGCATGAATTAATTCAAAAGGTTTTTCAGTTACCCTGTCAGACCTGGGATAACTACATGTTCTTACTTTTGCTCTTTTACATGCTCGACAATCCAGGAACTTGGAGCACGACTTCATGTCGCATCCATCAGCACACACCTGCAACTTCCTGACATAGCCCCAGTTGCAGTGTGACATCCTTCTGTGCCAAAGATGTACACACATATTGTGTGTGGGTACATTAGCACACTTTACCTGTGCTCCCACAGACTCTTCCAGGACAAATAACCCATCCTGACTTGCAACATTGACAAGCTGCTTACCTTCCTTGGATATTGTACATACATCATTTTCAAAACTGACTTTGAACCCGTCTCTCAGCAGAGAAGAAACAGATAGCAAACAGCTTTTCATGCCCTGTAAAATATAACCTTCAAGATTAGCATTCAAACAGCTTAAATACACAGTGCCAGATTTCTGCAACTGTTTTTGAGTGCCATCAGCCAAAGAAACAAGTTTTGACTCAGTAAGTTTCTTGCAGTCCTTCAGTTGGCCACTAGAGGTCAGTAGATGATGACTCGCCCCACTGTCTATGATCCAGCGTCTACTCGGCCCCTCCTTCACGGTTGCCATAGCAGCTAAGAAGTGAGAACTGTGATCAGCATTTCTGCCTCCTCTCCGGCCTCCGCGAAAGTCTTGGCCTCTCCTCCCACGCGTCTGTCCTTTGCTCCTTGTCTCGTCGCCCTGGGAAACGTCCTTCCCAGTCTGGGGACAGTTCCTCTTTAAGTGTTGAGTTGATCCACATCTGTAACAGCGCCTGGTTGTAGCAAAAGCTTTTACAGTGCCTTCCTGCCTTTCTGCTTCTCCGCTCTTTGCACAACCCCCTTCTCCAGGGTGTCTGCTTCCTTGTCTCTGCCTTTTTACTTCTTCATCCGACAGTCTTCCAGAGACATACGCAAGCGTCAAATCAGCAGGTGGCATGGATTCCAGAGTCAGGCACAGATTGGAATAGCTTGCATCCAATGTAGACAACAAAATATAAACTTTCACGTCTTCCTGGAAATTTATGCCCAACAACCTGAGCCTGTTAAACACAGCAAGCACCTGTGCTATATGGTTCTGTATCTTTTGTCCTGGTTTCAACTTTAACTCGAACAGGTTCCTCATGGCATGAATTTTAGTTCCAGCTGTAACTCTTTGGTGTACACGTTGTAGAGCGACCCACACATCGTGCGCATGTTCCAGGCCCTGAACATGAGGGAGTTGATTCCCATCTATGCTCATAATCAATGCAGAATAAGCCCTTTGATCCTTGCGCACGGCAGCCTCTCCAGCACCTGGTAAATTCTGTGTGGCTTTCCACAACCCTTTGCCAGTCAACCAAGCTTTGCAGCGGTGGCTCCATTCCTCATAATTTTGTCCATCTAAGCGGTCAAAAGGAACAGTAAAATGTTCATTGTGTTCGGCCATCTTCCCTGGGGGGTGCAGCCCACTTACTTCCTTTCAGTAGCCTTCCCTCCCAATCTGAAGATGCCTCCAGTCTACTCTTCAGCCAGTGAGTTTAAACTGCTGTTTTTCCCTTTAAGAAACAGAGCAAAAACAGTCTTCTCCAGCTGGCCCCCTCTGCCTCCACAGACTTGGCAGAGCACACTGCATTCCTTAGATAGTCACCATGGCAACGGAGCTCAGTCTCCGGCAACTGGCAGTCTCTGTAAACGAAGCTGCAAACTTTCACAGACGTCCTCTGCTTTCATCTGGCTTTCTAGATGCAGACCAGACCATGCAGGACCCCCATTAACCTGGGGTTCAGGCTGTGACCTCCCTTAACTTCTGGGCCAACCCATAACCTGTCCAGAAACTTGGGTTGGTTCTCCAGAACCAGCAATGACGCCTAGCACGTTTCCAGTTGTGCCAGGAACTCCCCCCAGTTTCTAGGCTGTTAGCAGAGTTATTTTTAGATTCACTCACGCAGCAGAAGATGAACGGTGTGTAAGGGAGTTGCAGCAATTATTCACTGGAGCCAGCTTCTTCTTTCTTATCTTTAAGCATTTATTTATATACAGCAGAAACCCCGGGAGAACGCCAAGGCATGGCTGACTCCCGGCAACACATAACAGAAAATGCCGACACACCCAGAGTAGATAACCCTTATATAGACCCACCCAGAATACAGCACGTGACACAGAAGAGCAATTTAACCCTGTCAGCTCTGATATAGCTCACATATTCCTCCACGTAAAGCCATTCTTCCCTGATTTTTTGTTTGTTTGTGTTTCTGATTGCCGCCGTCATTTTTGCTAGATTCATATATTCTACTAACTTTAAATGCCATTCCTCTATTTTCGGGGTCTCTTCCCCCTTCCAGTGCTGCGCTAAGAGTATTCTCGCTGCTGCGCTTGCATAAAGAAATATGTTTTTCCTATCCTCTGGAATATTACTTGGTGTTATACTTAGGACCAGCGCTTCGGGTGTTTTGGCGAAGGTAAACTTTAGCATCCTTTTCATTTTTTCGTAAATTAAGTTCCAATACTGCCTTATCTTGGTGCATCCCCACCAGCAGTGGAAGTAATCTCCTGTTTTTTCTTTACACTTCCAACAATTAGGTTGGGTTTTATGTATTTTGGCTAATTTCGCTGGGGTTAGATGCCACCTATAAATTACTTTTAACATATTTTCTTTTATGTTTGTGCAAGCTGTGAATTTTATATTAATCTTCCAAATGCTGTCCCATTGTGCCCTATAAATATTTTTCCCCAGGTCCTGCGCCCATTTTATCATTACTTCTTTTACTTCTTCGTCTTTCAGCTCCCATTCCAATAAAAATTTATAAACTTTGGCCAGAATTTTATCTTTGTTTTCCACCACCAATTCTTGTAATTTAGATTTCCCCTCATTAAATCCAATTTCTTTATGTTTTGTAAATAAATCCTTAATTTGCCAATAATTGAGCCAACTCATACAATGCTCCTTTATTTGATCATATGTTTTTAATCTCCATTGTTCCTCTTCCCTTATTACTATATCTTGATATGTTAACCATTTTTCCTCACTTTTTTTTGTTACAGTTGTTATCTCGAATGGGGAGATCCACCAAGGCATTTTGGGTTCTAAGATGTTCTTATGTTCCCTCCAGATTTTCAATAAAGATTTTTTGAAAATGTGGTCTCTGAATTCTTTATTACTTCCCTTTTCCTGCATCAGGTAACCATGCCAACCTACTACATTTCTGAATCCCTCCAGCTCTAGCAGTTCTTTATTATCCAATAAAATCCAGTCTTTGATCCAGCATATCCCTGCCGCTGCATGGTACAGTTTTAGATCAGGTACACCCCACCCTCCTCTCTCCCTCGAGTCTGTTAATAATTTATATTGAATTCTTGGCCGTTTCCCTCCCCAGATGAATTTGCTTATGTCCTTTCTCCAATTATCAAAATTTTCCTTCCTTTCTACAATTGGCAGCATTTGGAACAAAAATAGAACCTTCGGCAAAACTGACATTTTAATCGTAGCGATACGTCCCATCATAGATAGGTTTAGAGCCTCCCATCTTCCCAAGTCCTTTTTTACCTCTTTCCATGTCTTGATATAGTTGTCCTCAAATAAATTAACATTTTTGTCTGAAACAACAATACCTAAGTATTTAACTTTTTTCACTATCTCCTAGTCTGTTTTTTTTACCAATTCCTCTAATTCATTCCTTATCATATTTTTAGTCATTATTTTCGTTTTTGCTCCATTAATTTTCAATCCTGCTACCTCTCCAAATTGCTGTATTGTTTCTTTCAAATTCGAGATCCCTTCTACCGGATCCTCCATCATTACTATAATGTCGTCGGCGAACACTCGTATCTTATGTACATTGTTTCCCACCCTTATCCCTTTTATTAAATCTTCCTGTTTTATGTCTTCAATCAGACACTCTATCGCTAATATGAATAGTAAAGGTGATAGTGGGCACCCCTGTCTAGTCCCTTTTGATATTCCAAATTCCTCTAACACCTTGCCATTCAAAATTAATTTTCCCCATTGCTGGCCATATATTGCTTTAATCCCTCTTTGAAACTCCCCCTCAATTCCTCTTTTCTCTAATACCTTTTCAAGGAAGTTCCATTCTAAATTGTCGAACGCCTTTTCGGCATCCAAGAAGATAAAGGCAGCTTTTTTGCTTGGCTTCCATTCCAGATACTCAATTAAGTTTATTAATATTCTCATATTATACGACATTTTCCTTTTTGGCAAAAAACCCTGTTGATTTTGTCCTATTATTCTATTCAATAATCTTTAATGCTTATAATTGTCCTTTCTTTCTGTTTCTTTCTTAGCTACCAAGCCAGTAATTTTCCTACTTTGCCCCCTGATTCAAATGTTCTTTGTTTCATCCACTTAATTTTATTTTCTATTTCACTTCCTAGGATGGTAGACAATTCCTTTTGTAATATTTTAATTTGATTGGCCAAATCTATCTTTTTTGGGTTCCCTGCCAATTCTTTTTCTTTCTTCCCTATCTCTTCTTTTATTCTATTTATATTCTTCTCCCTCATTCTCTTCACATAATTTCTTTGTTGAATATATATTCCCCTTATAAATGCTTTATTGGCTTCCCAGATTGTTACTAGGTCTGTGTCTTTCTCAGTGTTATTCTTAAAAAAATCTTTCATTAAGCCCTTACACTTTTTTACAAAGGTCTCATCATTCAATAAACTCTCGTCCATTCTCCATCTTATCCTTTTGACCTCATTTTCTCTTATCTTTAGCATAACCGGGTTATGATCCGATACTGATTTTTCCATTATTTCACATTTTTTTACTCTTGTCATCAATCCTGTAGTTATCCAAATTAAATCTATCCTTGCCATTGATTTTTTTGCGTCCGAATAGTGTGTATATTTCTTTTCTTCTAAATGTTTTTCTCTTCACCCATCATGCATTTCATAATATTCCGAAAGATCAAAGAAAATGTTAGGCAACTTCCCTTTGTTACCCTTCCTCGTACTTGTTCTGTCCCATTCTGGTTTTGCTACACCATTAAAGTCCCCTGCCCACACCATTTCCTCTTCATTTACTGTTTCATCTATCAATTTTCTTAACTTCTGAAAAAAATCCATTTTGCAACCATTCGGTGCATAGACATTAATCACAATCAGATTTCCTTTTGTTGTATATATCCTAGTACCCACTATCCTTCCTTCATCATCCTCAAATATCTTTTCCCCTTTGATTCCATTCCTTACATACGTTACTACCCCTCTCTTTTTCTTTTTATCCAGTGCCATAAATTCTTTACCCATTGTTTTATTACACAATTTTTTTCATGTTTTTTCGCTACATGGGTCTCTTGGAGACAAACTATGTCCCATTTTCCTTTTCTCAATAGGTGTTCCACCTTGTTTCATTTCCCCTTATTATTTAGCCCGTTCACATTCCAGGAAATAATGCTTAGATTCATACCTTTATTTAATTAATCCCAACTTATATATATATATAAAAATAAAAAATAAAAGAAAAGGGAAAAAGGAAGGGACTTTCCTCCACTTCCACCTCTTTGATCCGGACAACTATATCAGTCAATTCTTTTAGTGAAAGACTGTGTGTTCAGTACTGCACAAACTCAAAATCAGGGTCTACTGACTTCCTCAAAGTCTCTCCTCCTCCTCCTCCTGTCCCTCTTCTCTTTGGTCTTCCCCTTCTAAGCAGAGTTCTTTTTTATACCTTTTGCAGAACCTTTCTGCTTCTTCTGCTGTCTTAATTTTATTCTTTCTCTCTTTGAAAATAAATAAAAATAAGTTGGAAATTAGGTTAAAATAAGGGAAGAGGATTCGAACGTAAGGAAAAAACAGAAGTATTAAATAATAAGATGCTGAGGCTTCCGGTTTTACCGCTGGTTGCTGTCGGGTGAGCCTCGAGTGAACCTGCTTCCACGGGGCGCCCGCTGAGGAAATGGGGGAGAACTAAAGCCAAGTACCCCTCAGAAAAGGCCCGGGAGGCGATCCCGGTCCGATAAGTCGGTGGTGTCTGGAAGGGAACCCTGTAATCCTCGCTATTCTGGTAGCAGAACGGGAGAAGGAGAGAGGTCCCCTAGGGCACTGAGACGCAGCGAAATCAAATTCCCTCAGCGGAAAGGCTTCAAAAACCGACGCAACAGTGACGGTAAAATCTTCTCTGTCTTTTTTTTACCCGAACTTTATAACTGGGACGTTTGGGATTGATATAAGGGGAAAATAAACACCGCCCCCGTAACAACGGAAAAGCTGTAAGCCAACAAGCGAAGCCAGCAAACCAAGTAAAAATCAAATGGGAAAAGGTGGAGAACGGGGGGGAAGACTACTTCAAAATTAACATTAGAAGACACAAGCGCAGTAACGTCGCCAATAAACAATATCAATACAAGTTAAAAGGAAAAAGAGGCAGGGGGAGCCATGGTAGTGCGGTAAAATCTACGCGTATACATCAAGCTAAGCCTAGAAAACAGGGATTAAAGAAAATAGAGAGAGAAAAAACCGGACAAGATATTAAATAAATAAAAGAAGAAAATACTCACCTTTTGAAGCGGAGTAGTATGAGAAGGAGTTAAAATGGAGGACACCCTGCATGACTAAGCAAAAGATAAAGGAGAAGGAGGAAGTAGAGGAACAGGAAGCAAACTGTGGGTGGATCAGAGACAAGAGACACTGAGCAAAGTGCTAGTCTGAGCACGGAAAGGGAAGACAGCGACCGCTAGTGGAGGAAATAAGAAAAACACCCTAAAAAAAAAAAATTGCGACACCATGTGGATGAAAGGAGCGCTGCGGCAGGGTAAGGAAAAACGACGGAAAATGGGAGATAAATCAAAGAAATCCTCAACTCTGTCAAGCTCATCCTTACTTCCAAGAAGAAACTCAGCAGCGGGAAGCCCATCAGCGGGAAACTCAGTGACTATGACAGGACAGGAGATGGACTTAAAAGAACTCATCCTATCGCTGAAAGAAGACATGGGGGAAGTAAGAAAAGACCTTGCCGAAATTAAAAAGGAAATGAACGAAAGAATAAACAGTCTGGAGAAAAAAGTGGAAAAAATTGAGGAGAAATTGGAGACTAACGATAAGGACAAGGAAGGAATTAAAAAATGTCTGGAAGAAATAAAGAAGAAAAATGAGGAAATTAAAGTTACAGTGGAAAATAATACGAAAAAATCTAACAAAGAAAAAAGAGAAGGGAAGACAGAAGTGATTAAAATAAGAGAAGAACTGCAAGCGTGCAGGGCAATACAGGAGGCAGAAGGTGACGCTCTAGCCATGTTACAAATGCAGTTACGGGGAAAAACGTTGAGATTTAGGAACATCCCAGAGAGAGAGAACGAAGACACGATTAAAATGATAACGGAAGAACTGGCAAAATGGCTAGAGATAGGAGAAGTGGAGGTAGAAGAACGTATAGAAAACGCCTTCAGAGTGAACTCAAGGAAAGCTAGAATTAACAATTGGCCGGGTGACTGCCTAGTAACCTTTAATACAACATGGATGAAAAACAGAGTCCTGCAAAGAAAAGGCAAGAGAAAGCTGAAAATAGAAGGAGTGGAGATAGCAATAATGAAGGAGATCCCTCCAAGACTGGTTCAGAAAAGGCAGAAATACAGATTTTTAACGAAACCACTGTCAGAAAAGAAGATCCCCTTTCGATGGGAATTCCCAGAGGGACTCTCATTTTTCTACCGAGGTGTGAAAAGGAAGTTCAGAAACGTGCCAGACGCAGACATGTTTTGGAGGAAATATCGGCAAGAGTTAGGAGGTAAAAAAGTCAAAGAAAAAAAAAGAATGATTCAAGAACAAGAAGAGGAAGTAAGAGAAGAGGAAGACAATGCGACAGGAACTGGAACCCAGACGGACGAAGAAGAAGGCGAGGCATCGGAAAGTGAAGAAGAAGAGAGAGAGGAAGAGGAAGAGACTTAAGAAACACACCCTCTCCAAAAAGACTCAGACTTTTCGTTTTTAAACCAAGGTTTATATATTAATAAAGTAGATGAATCTTAAAATAATATCTTGGAACATTAATGGCTTGAATGATAAAAAAAAAGAAATAGAACTGGTCACATCCTTAAAAAATTAAATTGGGATGTGATCTGCTTACAGGAAACCCATGTAAATAAAAAACATGAAAAGGTATTAATTAATGAAAAATTGGGGATGGAATTTATAACAGCAAACGAGAAAAAAAAAAGAGGAGTGGTGTTATATGTGAAAAGGAAATGGGAACCAGAGCTGATTTGGAAAGACAAGGAAGGAAGGGTGGTAATTGTAAAATTAACGGTAGAAGGAGAACAAATAATGGTAGCCGGAATTTACGCTCCAAATGGAAGTAAGACAGATTTTTTCAAAAATCTAGAAAGCAAACTGCTAGAAAACTTAAACATGCAAATTATTATGTTGGGTGACTTAAACGGGGTCACAAACCCAGAACTTGATAGATCAAGTAACAAGAAAAAAGGAAGGCAAAATAAACTACCCAACAGCTTTTTTGATATGGTAGACAATCTTGAATTAAATGATATGTGGAGACATAGTTATCCAATCCAAAAAGATTATACATATTATTCGGAAACACACCAATCCGCAAGTAGAATTGACGGGATTTGGGCGACAAAAGAATTAATAAACAGAATAGAATCAGTGGATATCAGACCTAGAAGTATATCAGACCATAGTGCTGTGTCAGTAATAATTAAGGAGAAGGAGAAATATATCAAAAATTGGAGACTGAATGTATTCTTATTGAATGATGAAAAAGTAATTGAAGGAGCCCGAAAGGCAATGAAAAATTATATGGATTTGAATATGAATGGGGGAATAGATATTGGAACAGTGTGGGATGCGGGGAAAGCAGTAATCAGGGGATACTTCATTCAGCAAGGAGCCATTAAGAAAAAAAAGAGAGAACAAAAAAAGCAGGATTTGTTAGATGAAATAAGAAGAAAAGAAAAATTAATGTACAGAACTAAAAGCAATAAGACAAACCAAGAGTTAAAAATTTTAAGGACTGAATATGAAAATATAATTGATAATGAAATAGAACAAAAAGCACAATATTGGAAGTATAAAAATTTTGAGTGGGCTAATAAACCAGGAAAACTGCTAGCGTGGCAGGTTAAAAAGAAAAAAAATGAAAGAATAATTAACAGAATTAGATTAAATGATCGGATTATAAATAAACCATCAGAAATATTAAAAGCATTTGAAAATTACTATACAAATTTGTACAAAAGAAAAAACGAAGATGAGAAAGAAATAGAAAATTATATAAAAGATTGTAAATTACCAAAATTGACGACGGAAGAAGTGAAAAGTTTAAATAAGGAGATCACAGTGGAAGAAATAAAAGAGGCTATAGGCAAACTAAAAAAAGGAAAATCACCAGGCCCTGATGGGATACCAAATGAATATTATAAACACCTAGAAGAAACCCTGACACCACTATTATTTCAACTAATGAATAACATTTTAAAGAAAGGAATACTACCCCAATCTTGGGGAGAGGCGATGATCACCCTGATACCGAAAGTGAATACAGAGAAAGAGGAATTGGGTAACTACAGACCCATTAGTCTATTAAATTGTGATTACAAATTATTTGCGGCAATTATAGCAAAAAGAATAAACAATATATTAAAATCAATAATCCATAAAAATCAAGCTGGCTTTATGAAGGGCAGACAAATCAAAGACAATATAAGGAATATCCTAAATATTTTGGAAAAGTTAGAAAATGACAGAGGAAAAGAAGGGGTAATTATGGCAGTCGATGCAGAGAAAGCGTTCGACAATGTTTCATGGAAATTTATGATGAAATCCCTCCAGGAATTAGGAATAGGAGAACAAGTATACAAAGCAATTAGTGCGATATACCAAAACCAAAAAGCAAAATTGATTATAAATGGAAGAATGACAAAAAATATAGAAATATTAAAAGGTACAAGGCAAGGGTGCCCCCTCTCACCAACTTTATTTATAATAACTTTAGAAATTCTACTTAGAAAAATTAGAGAAAACAAAGACATCAAGGGAATAGTGGTGGGTAAAAAACATTATAAAGTAAGGGCATTTGCTGATGATGTCATTATAACAACGGAAGACCCCCTTAAAAGCATCCCGAAAGCACTGGAGATAATGAATAACTACGGCAGATTGGCAGGATTTAAAATTAATTATAAGAAAACAAATATGTTGACAAAAAATTTGGAACCAGACCAAAAACAAAAATTGCAAGAGATGACAGGGATAGAAATTAAAAAGAAAATAAAATATCTAGGAATAAATATGACAACAAATAATCTAGATTTATATCAAGAGAATTATGAAAAAAAATGGAAAGAGATAAAATTGAAATTAACAAATTGGGCCAAATTGAATCTATCTATGATGGGAAAAATATTGATAATCAAGATGTGTGTATTACCACAAATGATTTATTTGTTTCAGTGTCTACCTATTTTATGTAAAGCTAAATGCTTTCAAGAGTGGAGAAAAGATCTGTCAAAGTTTGTGTGGAGTGGAAGGAAACCTAGAATAAAATATGAAATATTGATAGAGAGGAAAGAGAAAGGAGGTTTCGGACTACCAGACATGGAGAAATACCACGATGCCGCAGGCCTAGTCTGGCTAAAAGAATGGATGGAGTTGAAAGATGATGAAGTTTTGGATATAGAAAGCGTAGGAATGTATTTTGGCTGGCATAAATATTTAATGGATGGGAAAAAGCATAGCAGTTTCACCAACAATTTAGTAAGAAGATCTTTGTACAATATATGGATGAAATATAAAGAAAGATTGGAGCCAAAGACACCAGGATGGATCTCCCCTTTGGAGATAATGGCGGTTAAAAGAACCAATTTGGAGGGAATCTGGCCGACTTATAGAATATTATTAGAAGAATCAGAGGGTAATTTTAAGTTGAAAGACTATAATGAAATTGAACAACTCTTGAAAGTCTGGCTAGAATATTTTCAAATTAGAGAAAGGTTTCAAAAAGATAAAATAATTGGTTTTGACAAAAAGAAATCCAAATTGGAGGAGATTCTATTAGAAGGAGATGGAAAATTTATAGGAAAATTGTATGAGGTGTTATTAGATACAAAAGTAGATGAAGAGTATGTTAATAAGATAATGAGTAAATGGAATCAAGAACTGGGGACAGTAATAAGTCAGCGGAAATGGGAAAACCTTTGGTTAAAAGACATTAAGTTTACCCCAAATTACGATTTAAAGGAAAACATCTACAAAATGCATTATAGGTGGTACTTGACTCCAACCAGAATTGCGAAAATGTTTAAAGGGAGTGATAATACCTGTTGGAGGTGTAACGAAGAACTAGGTACATTCATCCATATTTGGTGGAACTGCAAAAAAAATTAAAAGCTTCTGGGAAAAATTATATAATGAAAGTAAAAAAATTGTAAAATACTCCTTCAAAAAAAATCCGGAGATATTCCTGCTAGGGATGTTAGAAAGTGAAATAAAGGAAGAAGATAGGTGCATAATAATGCACGTAATGACGGCAGCGAGACTTCTGATTGCTAAAAATTGGAAAAGCAGTATAGTGCCGAGTATAGAAGAATGGCAATTGAAAGTAATAACATATCAAAAAATGGCAATGAAGATTGGTGAAGTTAGAGGGGTTTCAATTCAAAGATTACAGAAAGACTGGGGAAAATTTAAAGAATATATTGGCAAGATGATAGAGAGAGACAATCTTCTGTAACGTACAAAAGGCTATAGCATGAATAAGTAATAGGATTAGTGAATTGGATAAGGTATACAAATAAACATGGGTAAAAAAAAGACACCGCAATATCAGATAGGTTGGAAGTATTTTATTAGTTTTTCTCTTTTTTGTGTATCATTTCCTTGCTTGTATGTTTGTTGTTTTGAACTGTTTTTTGTTTTTTGTTTGGATGTATTAACTGATTTTAATCAATAAAGTTTGATTCTTAAATAAAAATAATAATAATAATAATAATAATAAGATGCTGAGGTTGGAAAAAGATTTGTCTTAAGTAAATGGATGTTTGTAATTTATTATGTTTTTTAAATTTAGAAGTATGTAAACTGGTAGGAAAGAATGACAATGAATCCAATGGAGGGGGGTTTGAGGAAGTCAATCAAAAGATGAAATAGAGGAAGGTAAGATTGCCTGGCACACAGAATTGTGCCAGGCCCAAGCAATGATATTAAAAATGTATGTAAGGTTAAACGTACTATGATTTGCCATCCCTGTGAGAGAGGGGTATGATTGTCGCTTTCCCTGGTGAGAGGGGGGAAGCATGAAAAGTTTAGCCGATATGTTATTTGCTTAAAAAATTGTAAAAACCAATAAAAAAAATTGGGGAAAAATGGACTGGGTGTGGAGGGGATGGCCCAGCAACAGCCCCGGGCCAGAATTCACTGGCTACACAACCCATAATCATGAACTGTGGGCCCACAAGGGGTGCCTGTTATGGGGAAGCAGGGTCGTCGTTCCCCAGCCCCTCCGCAAAAGGGTCCTTACAGCCCTACACGAGACACACCCAGGGGTAGTGAGAATGAAGGCCCTGGCCAGGAGTTATGTGTGGTGGCCGGGGATTGACGCAGAGATAGAGGCCTGGGTCAAACACTGCCAGGCCTGCCAAGAATCCCACCCGGATCCCCCAAGGGCCCCAGTCCAGTCCTGGGAGTCCGCCCGAGCACCATGGTCACGCCTGCACGTGGACTTTGAGTGTGATGGATTTTTCTCACTCCAGAGCAGTGTGTGTGTTAAGCTGAAGGTCACCAGGAACTCACATGAAGATTGTGGTCATACATGTGTTGTCTCCGAAGCAAAATCCCTCGTGTTCAGCAGGGCTGTGTATTCACCATTCCACCATTCCACCCCCTCCAAAAAATCCTAAGAACCTTAGTTTTCCTTTCACAGTGCTACGATTCCCAGCACCCTTAACAAACCATTGTTCCCAGGACTTTTTGGGTGTGGGTGGGAGGACATGTGCTTTAAATGTGCGGTGTGCAGGAATCTCGCAGCACATGTGTGTGGGGATTCAAGACTAACTCTTATGCTTTTCTTCCTTAGACCAGCTTGACGTTAATAACAACAACAACAACAACAACAACAACAACAATAATAATAATAATAATAAATTTTATTTATACCCCGCCCTTCCCAGCCGAAACCGGGCTCAGGGCGGCTCACATCAGTAAAATTACAATAAAGTATAAAAAGAAAAACCGTTAATTAAAATACAGGTTAAAGGACAATTTCAAATTTAAAATGCCGCTTCATTTATCCCCCCCCCCCAAAAAAAAACCAAGGGGAGGAAAACATCAGACTGAGTCCAACCTGAAGGCCAGACGGAACAGCTCTATCTTGCAGGCCCTGCGGAAAGATGTCAAATCCCGCAGGGCCCTGGTCTCTTGTGACAGAGTGTTCCACCAAGTTGGGGCCATTACTGAAAAGGCCCTGGCCCAAGTTGAGCCCAGTCTAACAGCCTTGTGGCTCGGGACCTCCAAAAAGTTGTTATTTGTGGACCTTAAGGTCCTTTGCAGGGCATACTGGGAGAGGCGGTCCCGTAGGTACGAGGGTCCTAGACCGCATAGGGCTTTAAAGCAGTGTTTCCCAACCAGTGTGCCTCCAGATGTTTTGGGACTACAATTCCCATCATCCCTGACCACTGGTATTGCTAGCGAGGGATGATGGGAGTTGTAGTCCCAAAACATCTGGAGGCACACTGGTTGGGAAACACTGCTTTAAAGGTCAAAACCAGCACCTTAAACCTGATCCTGTACTCCACCGGGAGCCAGTGAAGCTGGTAAAGCACTGGATGAATGTGGTCCCGCAACAAGGACCCCGTAAGCAACCTCGCCGCAGCATTCTGCACCCGCTGGAGTTTCTGGGTCAGCTTCAAGGGCAGCCCCGTGTAGAGCAAGTTACAATAATCAAGCCTGGAGGTGACCGTCACATGGATCACTGTGGCCAGATCAGGGCGAGAAAGGTAAGGGACCAACTGCTTGATACGTCGAAGATGGAAAAATGCCACCTTTTCTGTGGCTGCAACCTGCGCCTCCATGGAAAGGGAGGCGTCAAAGGTTACACCCAAACTCTTGACAGAAGGCACTGGCACTAATTGGGCCCTCGCAAGAGATGGGAGTTGGCCCCCCAACCCCATGTTGTCCTGACCCAGCCAGAGGACCTCTGTCTTCGAAGGATTTAACTTCAACCGGCTCCCACGCATCCATCCAGCCACAGCTTCCAAACACCTGGTCAGTGTGTCTGGGACCGAGTCAGGGCGGCCGTCCATCAACAGATAAAGCTGGGTGTCATCAGCAAATTGATGACAGCCCAGCCCAAAGCTCCAGACAATCTGGGCAAGGGGGCGCATAAAGATGTTGAAAAGCATCAGGGAGAGGATTGTGCCCTGCGGGACTCCACACACCAAGGAGTGCCGCGGCGACAACTCCTTCCCTAGCACCACTCTGTCCCCGACCTGAGATAAAGGAGCGTAGCCATTGTCAGACTGTGCCCTGAATCCCCACGTTGGCAAGGCGGTGGTCCAAAAGTTCATGATCGACCATGTTGAAGGCTGCTGACAAATCTAAGAGAATCAGCAGTCCCGACCCGCCTCCATCCAGCTGTCTACGGAGATCATCCATTAGTGCGACCAAAGCCGTCTCGGTCCCATAACCAGGGCGAAAGCCGGACTGAAATGGATCCAAAGCCGATGTTTCCTCCAGAAATCTACCAAGCTGTTCAGCAACCGCTCTCTCAATTACCTTACCCAGGTGCGGAAGATTCGAAACCGGGCGGTAATTGGATAGACCTAAAGGATCTAGAGATGTTTTCTTTAAGAGCGGACGCACCACTGCTTCCTTCAACTCCCCTGGGAAAGTCCCCGTGCCAAGGGACAAGTTGATAATCTCACCCAGGGGGGCCCGCACCTCGTCTGGACATGCTCTAATCAGCCAGGAAGGGCACGGGTCAAGGGAGCAAGTGGTGGGCCTTCCAGCTCGGAGGAATCTGTCTACATCGGCAGGGGGTATCCAATCAAAGTGGTCCAATACTGGACCCGAGGACAGTCGAGGGGCCTCTAGTTCTGTTAATGTATCCAAGTTGGCAGGGAGGTCACGGCGGAGCAGCAAGACTTGCTCCGCAAAAAAGCTCGCAAATGCCTCACAGCTATGAATCAAATTCATATTTAAATTTGGCTGTTCCTCTAGGGTTGTTAGACACCTAATTATTCTAAAAAGTTGCACTGGGCAAGAGCTAGCCGATGCAATGGTAGCTGAGAAGTAAAACTTCTTTGCAGCTTTCACTGCCATCTCATAGGTTTTCATAAGCGTCCTATAAGATGCTCTTGAGGCTCCGTCGTGAGCACGCCGCCATACTCGCTCTAGCCGTCTGAGGTCCCGCTTCATTTTCTGGAGATCCTCGGTAAACCAGGGGGCCCGGTTTCAGCAGGGTCGCAGAGGGCGCTTAGGTGCGATCTCATCAATGGCCGCCAAGAGCCGGTTATTCCAGTTCTCGACAAGCTCATCTAGTGAGCCGCCAGGGGGGGGCAGGGTCCCGCAAGGCCTGACGAAATCCATCAGGATCCATCAGTCTTTGCGGGCGAGCCAAAATAGGCTCGCCACCCAAGCGGGGTTGGGGCGGAAAGTCAATCCTGGCTTTCAGAGCGTAGTGATCAGACCATGGCACTTCCACAATTGAGGACATGATCACATCTATACCCGCACCAAAGATCAAATCCAGCATGTGGCCTGCTTGGTGTGTGGGACCCAAAACAAACTGGGAGAGCCCTAATGTCGCCATGGAAGACACCAGGTCCAGAGCCTGTGAGGAGGAGGTGGCATCAGCATGGACGTTGAATTCCCCCAAAACCAGTAGGTTAGGGAACTCCAAGGCCCAGCCTGCCACCACCTCCAGCAGGTCTGACAGGGTGGCTGCTGGTGCGCTAGGTGGTCGGTACACCAGCCAGACAGCCAAGCTCTCCTTGGTGCCCCACACTAGGCCAACACATTCCATGCCGGTGAGTGATGGTGATGGCAGAGCCCTGAAAGAGCAATCCTCCCGGATTAACAATGCAACCCCTCCCCCCCGACCCACAGTTCGCGACTGGTGGAGGACGGAGAAGCCCGGGGGTGTTATCTCATGTAGGGCAACTACTTCGCCTTGACGCACCCAGGTCTCCACCACACAAGCCAGGTCAACCTCCAGCGAGATAAAAAAGTCTCGCATGGTGGCAGTTTTATTGCCTATAGACCTGGCATTGCACAACACCAGTGATGGAGGTGGCATAGCTGTCAACCCTCCCTTTTTTTGGTGGGAAACTCCCTTATTCCAATGCCGTTTCCCGCTGCTATCCCGGATTGTTGATATCCCTTAAATTTCCCAGATTTCAAAGGAAGTAGCTCCTCTCCCTCCCTGCCAGCCAGGGAGGCTCCTCAGCTGCGTTGCTTGGCTGCCAATAAGGAGTCTGAGACCGACTGGGTGCGGAGCTTGCATGCCTTGTGCAGCCAGATCCTCACGCCCAACCAGCCAGCCAGCCTGCCTGCTGTCTATGCGCTCGCTCTTTCACTCACCCATTCGTGCGCAGCCTCTGGAGCGCAGGGTGGCGAGGCTACTTGGTGCCATTGCACCGCTCTCGCGGCATCCCTTATTTTCAAATCCAAAAGTTTGAAAAAATCCCTTATTTTCAAATCCAAAAGTTGACAGCTATGGGAGGTGGGTAATCCCTGCTCACCCTACCCTCGTCCCTCGGGATGGGGCGTAGATTGGAAGGGATTCGGGCATCTCCACATCTCAAAACCCTTCGCCTGTAGTATCTACCCCCACCGCCATACCTCCCTCGCCCTTCAACAGTGGTGATCCCAAACCGCGTGTTGGCCTCCTCTATAAAGGGATGATATCCCCTCACTAACAAGTCCTCAGAGCTTTTTAAAAAACTTTTCTTAAACACAGTTTTAGCGGACCTGCTGGATATAATTTTATCAGTCAGAAAGATTTAAAGCACTTTTCTACTTGTTCTACTTGTTGCCTGCTCCCTGTTCCTCCCTTATTAGTCGGCTGCCCAAGGTCAGGGGGAGTCGACGCTGGCAGATGTGAGTTCTCCTGCATTGGAGTGAAAGTACAGCCTCCCTGTTTCTGACTGCACATTCCAGCCAGTTGCCAGATTACACTTGGAGAACTGAGAAACCGAGATATGGGAGGAAAGAAGCGTAGGAGACGGCTTTCTGAAAACTCACCCAGATCTGCCAAGAAACAATTGAAAATAAGCACCTTTCTATTGGATGCGGACCTTATTGAAACTCTTAAAGGTATACCAACAACGAATAAATTTGAGAACCTGGAGGTGAGTCCAACCTGCACCCCCTTATCGGTAAAGCTCAAAGGTTCGGGTCGCGTTTTGGAATGTCCGGACACGCTGCAAGATTCTCAATCTTTTCTATCGTGCTGCTTGCAGGGAGACGTACTAAACTCCACTGCTCAGTCCAGTGCAAAAAATCTTCCATCTAAATCAGCAGATGGAATGACTTTATTGGCCCAGCAAACGGAACTAATTTTCAGAACAATATCTAATTTGTACAATCAATTGAATACAGTCCAGATAAAATTGGAAGAAGTTCTTAAAGCTGTCTCCTCCTCCCCAAATGAACGAAATACAAATGGCACTAGTGGGAGCCCCAAAACCAAGGTACCCAAGGAACAGGTTTCTTTGGCAAAGGCAAAGGCAAATATTTGCCGTTCTCCACCACAAAAGGCATTGAATAAGCAAGTTTTAAATAAAACTTATAAATTTCCTAAGTTAAATTTGATGCTTCAGAACCAAAAAGTGGTGGTTTTAGTAGGTAATAATACGGATAATATTAACAGGTGGGGTAGTAAATGGGAGATAATACAAGCACTATCGCAAATCCTGCATTGCAAGATTTCACTCTCCGAACTGACAGAAATCACCTGGTTATCAAGGGACATTTTTTTGAAAAGGATAATTCTTACCTTCAGCTCCCCTATTCTTCCCTCTCTTTTAATTCAAAAGAACTTTTATATGAGAAGATGGAACATCAGTTTTAAAAGATATTTTAAAGACAGTAACATCAAACCTCTTATTGACCCCATAAAGAGTACCAAGGCTTCCAGATCTGGGTTGGAAATTACACCACGGGAGCATGCTTTACCAAAACGATTAGCAACAACAGGAAATACACAGAGAGATTTGCCAGCTCAGCGTTCCAACTCAGGCTCTCTGATCGATCTTCACTCTTCTTTTACGCAATTGACCAAAAGGCCAGCAGCGGACAATAGCACCAAGCTGACAAAAATAGATGACAATGCCCAGCTGGTAAAGACACATAAGGTGGATGAACTTTTAGCAATGTCATGGTCTTCCTTGCCTGAATTGGAGTGCTCTTATGATTTTAATCGTTCTGATGATGTAAACAAATCTAATGGAAATGTGCTCCCTCCATCGGACTGACCATTAATATTACCAAATTATAGATCTCTGCAAACTTTTTCTATAATGTCCTGGAATGTAGCTGGACTTGTAGGTAAATTAGCTGACCTAGATTTTAAAAATTTTCTGGATACTTATGATATAATCCTTTTGCAGGAAACTTGGTCTCTTAAACCTTTAGATATCCCTAATTTTATCATTTACAACCTACCTGCCACTAAAATATCAAAAAAAGGACGCCCCAAAGCCGGCTTGATTTGCGTGTGTAGGTCACCCAGCCATTCCCACCAATAACTCACACTGGAAACATAATTTTTGGTTTGGGTTTTTGGCATAATTTTGGCCACAACTTTTATTGAATACAAATCACGTGAGTGGTTGCGCAGGCATTGGTTCACACTGTCCACCAGACAGAGCTGACTCCTAGTCAGCGAGACTATCTGTCCACCGGACACAGCTGACCACTGGCCAGCGATTGGGGAAACCATTAGCTGGGGAGAGTTAACGGAGCCTGGTGAAATCAGTGACTCCCCCTCCCCAGGGGTCCTCAGGGGCTCTTGCGTGGCCCTGCAACCCACCGGGTCCGGACAAGCATATAGAGCCCCTGGCTTCCTTTAACGGAATTCCCATCGCCATCATCACTTCTTGGAGGGCACCGCCCTACCATACCACAGAACCAATGCCTATCCGCCAACCTTACAAGTTGTGACTAATTGCTGTATAGTAGGTGTCAGGGGGGAACTCCAGACCACCCCTGCCAGTAAAGCTCTTAGTCAGTACAGGCAGCAGCCAGAGCTTCTGTCGACAGACCCCTCCTCCTCTTCCTCCTCCCCTTCTCCATCGGGAGGGAGTGGGGAAGAGGACGTGGGAGTGCTGAGGCTTCAGCCAGCATCCCGGGGGTCGTGTCAGATTTCCAGGGGAACCAGAAGAAGGAGGGACCGGAAGCTTCGTTTTCCCCGGTGTTGCGACTGGCGGGAGAGTCGCAGTTCATACGGGAGTTCTGCGTCAGACTGAGCAGACATGATTAATGTTCTCTGTACATGAATGTAAATAACTCAGATAAAAGCCTTGAGCAGAATGAGCTTTTGTCTTTCTTGGAACGTCCAGCCAAGGGGGAAGGGAACCCCCTGCGTGCGACAGTAGGCAAAAACCAAGTGGCACGGCCAATCAGCCAATGGAAAAATTCCTACTAGGCCTCTCAATCGGAGACGACCCCATGACAGGCACAGCAAGGTCAAAGCACCATCCTATACCAGGGAGGGGGGGATGGGAGATCCGAAGCTCCAGACAAAAGTGACCAGATGGTTCACGTGCAGATCCATTTAAAGGACGCTGGGCTGTCAATCACTTGCAGCATGCAAATTTGGCCATTCCTACCTGGTCAATAAACTTCTGTGGCCACAAGCCCTTCCCCCAAACCAAGAGGAATGGCTTCATGCCCACCCCGCAACAAAGGCTCTCTTTGAGAACCCCCTTTTGTGGATTTGTGGAATTAATCAGTCTACTGACCTTAAAATTAATTACATTAGAAACATGCACAATAGAAACTATGCACAATTGTTATCACTCTCGAATGTACACAAGGATAGTCTTATTTTAAATATCTACTGCCCTCCCATAGAGTCGGAAGCTAGACCAGACAATTGTTGGAATATAGTCTCCAAGGAGCTGAATTTGATATGCAGTGAATTGCCAGATGTCCCCCTGATTGTAATGGGGGACACTAATGCTCGAATTGGTGTAGATAATACAGCTCTCTATAAACGCTTTATCTCAACTCTAGCCGAAGATGCTCCACTCACTATGAGAATAGGGAGGAACTCAAAGGACACTTTTATTAATAAAGCGGGAGGAAAACCTTTACAATTAGTTTTAGAATTTAATCTCTCATTGTTGAACGGTTCAATATTGCCTGATATTCCAGGAGATTTTACCTTCTGCTCCAAAAGAGGCAGTGTCAGGGATGGGTCCATCCCCAAGGCAGGATCGGAAGGCACAGGCAGCTGGAGGGAAAGGAAGGAGTTTAGATCAGATAGCGAATCACAGGAGAGTCAGGGAAAAAGCAGTGAAGAGGAGGAGACTAGAGTCCCACTCACACCAGAAGCGGTGCTAAGGCTCTGGGATGAGGCTGAAGCTCTTGGTCCGCAGGAAGCAGAGGAGGGGCTAGGGGATGTTACCAAAGCCTCAGAGCAGCTGGAAGGTGGGGGACAGGAAATGGAGGTGGACCAAGGGGAGCAGGGGCTCTGGGATGTTGCAAGAGCCCCAGAGACGCCCAGCGGTCAGGATGGGAGTATGGGGGAAGCCAAAGTAACAACAAAACCACTGCACATCGGCTGAAATAATAATGACAAAAATAATAATGATGATATCAAAGATACTGTAATATAAATCGAGCAATTGAACCAATTAAAATACCAACAATGAATCCAAATGTACTTATATACATATAACGTATATGCCCAAACTCAATACATATGAACCATTCAGCTTAAGATGTATTCAAACAACTCAGTGCCAACATAAGTTTTCAAAAGTTCACTGGGACAGAGAAACAAAACTGTCGATAGTAGGATGTAGTCATCTTAGATCTTTTCACAGAAGGGCAACTGAGAAGAAGGGGGAAGACCTGCCTTCCGGATTACAACAGGTTTCGCAAAGGAAGCTTCATCAGTTCTGTGTGGATAATGTATCAATTACAATACAATAAATAATCATAACAGACTATACAAATTATATACTGCCAAATGTTATCAAAATATAGAACATACCTGCAAGTATATATGATCAATCAAACATACAAATGATGTAGGCACAGCTTGGAAAGACTAACACAATGGAAACTTAAATAGGACAAACAGACCCAGATATCAATTAACTCTTAAAGGTACAGCATTTTAAATATAGCATTGTAAATCAAACTCAGTATTAAGGCCTTTAGGGTGTAGGGTATTTAATTCAAAAATCAACTTGTATAAAGGCCTTAATACTGAGTTTGATTTACAATGCTATATTTAAAATGCTGTACCTTTAAGAGTTAATTGATATCTGGGTCTGTTTGTCCTATTTAAGTTTCCATTGTGTTAGTCTTTCCAAGCTGTGCCTACATCATTTGTATGTTTGATTGATCATATATACTTGCAGGTATGTTCTATATTTTGATAACATTTGGCAGTATATAATTTGTATAGTCTGTTATGATTATTTATTGTATTGTAATTGATACATTATCCACACAGAACTGATGAAGCTTCCTTTGCGAAACCTGTTGTAATCCGGAAGGCAGGTCTTCCCCCTTCTTCTCAGTTGCCCTTCTGTGAAAAGATCTAAGATGACTACATCCTACTATCGACAGTTTTGTTTCTCTGTCCCAGTGAACTTTTGAAAACTTATGTTGGCACTGAGTTGTTTGAATACATCTTAAGCTGAATGGTTCATATGTATTGAGTTTGGGCATATACGTTATATGTATATAAGTACATTTGGATTCATTGTTGGTATTTTAATTGGTTCAATTGCTCGATTTATATTACAGTATCTTTGATATCATCATTATTATTTTTGTCATTATTATTTCAGCCGATGTGCAGTGGTTTTGTTGTTACTTTTGCTAGCTAGCACCACTGCGGTACTTTCCTTTGTTTGTGTTCATGAGTATGGGGGAAGCCACCAGCACCACCCCGCTCAGGTCCAGAGGGAGGAAGCGGAAGGAAGGTAGGCGGCGCTTTGGTTTCCCGAAGCACCTATGCTGGGGGCAGAGTCGCCAGCCGCCACTCCAGGTATCTGACTCGGATGAGATGGATGATGAAGTCTGAACGCTTGAATGTTTGATGCTATAAATAAAGCTATTAATTTAGCAAGAAACGTGCGTGGATGCTTACTCTTGAGAAGACACCACACACCTCTCACAGCATACCTGGAGTCTTCGCTATCTTCTCAAGAGTGACAGCGCAGTCAATATGAGCAACGTGGAGCAGCAAGCGGCGCAGGCTGGAGGAGCCCAGGGTGCAGATGGCGGACAAGCCCCCAACTGGGAAGCCAGAGCCCGTGACCTTGAGGTAATGTACCAGGTGTCACAGGCGAGATTGGAGGAGGCCAGGATTCACGCTGGGCAGGCCAGGACAGCGCAGGTGGGGAGGAAGATGCCCACCCTAGCGAGCAGGTTCCATGGCAAACCAGAAGATTACCTGGGCTTTAAAAAGGAAATGCTGTATGCTTTAGAACTGCAGAGCTGTATTGCAAGTGATAGATATGAAACTATGTGCCCAACTTCTATATGGCTCCCCAGTGTGGATGTCAGGTGACCTTAAGAGGTTGGATAAATTTCATGCATCCCTTCTGAGGTCCCTATTAGGATTTGCAAACTCTGTAAAATATGAATCAATATGTTGTGAGCTGGGAATACTTCCTCTATCAGTAAGACCATGGCTGAGAACCTTGAAATATTGGATCTTCCTACATTATAGAGCCCTAACTCCTAATTCTCTCCTTTACTATCTCTTAAGCAATAATGTAATGCACAATCTATCATTGATTTGTAGGAGAAAATTGAACTTAATAGGACTCAATTTAACTGACTTTGAAAATTCGGACTCCAAATATATTTGGGAAATTATCAGGAAGAAACTTACAGAAAACAGTGTTCTCTCCATGCTTGAGGTTGCAAAGTGCAGCACTTGCTCTCCTCTCTATTTAAATCTCCCGTTGTGTAGAAATTTTCAAAAGGGATACATGACAAATTTGAAGAATCATGAAATGTGCAGACTGTTTATGTTAGCCAGATTCAATATGTTCCCCTCTATGATGGTGAGGGGAAGATATTTAGCTCTCCCAAGATCGGAGCGTCTCTGCAAATGTAGCAAACAGGAACCAGATACTTTGGAGCATATTTTCTTTTCTTGTGATTTTGGCATTTATGCAAGAAGACAATTATTAGAGACCTTACAACACAAAAGGCTGATTTCTATGCCTCCAATGGTACAGAACCTGCTTTCGGACAGTAATGATCAAATTACTCTTATAGTAGCTGAATTTATGAGTGCTGTCCATGTAGAAAGACTGGGTCATTACGAAGAGATTTAGTGGTTCTTAATTGGATGGGGAAGTGGTAGTGTTGTATTGCTGTATTATACACAAATGGATTTTTTATCAAAGGGTCATTGTGAGAAATTTGGAGTTACCTTTGTGGACGAGTCTGGAATTCTGAAGTTAAGGATTTGATTGGTATAAGTTTCGTTCTGCCGAGCTTGTATTTTGCAAAATTTGTATACAGAGTCTGTTTGATAATATGTGGTTTGTTATGCCTAATAAAGGATATTTATTGATTGATTGATTAATAATAATAATAATAATAATAATAATAATAATTTATTATTTATACCCCGCCCATCTGGCTGGGTGCCCCCCATCAAAATGTCACAGATTAAAAACTTCCCTAAACAGGGCTGCCTTCAGGTATTTTCTAAATGTCATGTAGTTGTTTATATCTTTCACCTCTGATGGAAGGGCGTTCCACAGGGCGGGCGCCACTAACGAGAAGGCCCTCTGCCTGGTTCCCTGTAGCTTTGCTTCTCGCACTGAGGGAACCGCCAGAAGGCCCTCGGCGCTAGATCTCAGTGTCCGGGCTGAACGGTTGGGGCGGAGACGCTCCTTCAGGAATACAGGACCGAGGCCGTTTAGGGAAACTTACTGGGAGCCAATGTAGATCTCTCAGCACCGGTGTTATGTGGTCCCGGCGGCCACTCCCGGTCACCAGTCTAGCTGCCGCATTCTGGATTAATTGCAGTTTCCGGGTCACCTACAAAGGTAGCCCCACGTAGAGCGCATTGCAGTAGTCCAAGCGGGAGATAACTAGAGCATGCACCACTCTGGTGAGACAGTCTGCAGGCAGGTAGGGTCTCAGCCTGCGCACCAGATGGAGCTGATAAACAGCTGCCCTGGACACAGAATTAACCTGCACCTCCATGGACAGCTGTGAGTCCAAAATGACTCCCAGGCTGCGCACCTGGTCCTTCAGGAGCACAATTACCCCATTCAGGAAAAGGGAGTCCCCTACACCTGCCCGCCCCGTCCCCCAAAAACAGTACTTCTGTCTTGTCAGGATTCAACCTCAATCTGTTAGCCGCCATCCATCCTCCAACCGCCTCCAGACACTCACACAGGACCTTCACTGCCTTCACTGGTTCTGATTTGAAAGAGAGGTAGAGCTTGGTATCATCCGCATACTGATTAACACCCAGCCCAAACCCCCTGATAATCTCTCCCAGCGGCTTCATATAGATATTAAAAAGCATGGGGGAGAGAACGGAACCCTGAGGCACCCCGCAAGTGAGAGCCCAGGGGTCTGAACACTCATCCCCCCCCACCACTTTCTGCACACACGGCCCGGGAGGAAGGAGCAGAACCACTGTATAACAGTGCCCCCAGCTCCCAACCCCTCTAGACGGTCCAGAAGGATTTTATGGTCAATGGTGTTTAAAGGCCGCTGAGAGATCTAGCAGACCTAGGAAACAGCTCTCACCTTTGTCCCTAGCCCGCCGGAGATCACCGACCAGCGTGACCAAGGCAGTTTCAGTCCCATAATGAGGCCTGAATCCCGATTCGAAGGGATCAAAATGGTCCGCATCCTCCAGGCGTGCTTGGAGTTGTTCAGCAACCACCCGCTCAATCACCTTGCCCAATAATGGTAGATTTGAGACTGGGTGATAGTTGGCCATATTGGCCGGGTCTAAATATGTTTTTTTTTAAGCGGTTTAACGACCGCCTCTTTCAGTGGGTCTGGGAAGACTCCCTCACAGACGGAAGCATTCACCACCCCACGGAGCCCATCGCCCAGCCCTTCCCGGCTCGCTTTTATTAGCCAGGATGGGCAAGGATCAAGGAGACAGGTGGTTGGTTTCACTTGTCCAAGCAGCCTGTCCACATCCTCGGAGGTAACAGATTGGAATTGATCCCATGAAGCATGACCAGACTCTCCCGCCCCGGCCCTGCTCCCACGGTGGAGTCTACCTCCTTCCGAATCTGAGCGACTTTATCTGCAAAAAAAACTTTGCAAAAGCATTGCAGGAGATCTTGGGGTCCCTACCAGACCCCGGTGACGAAGGTGGTTCTGATAGATTACGAACCACCTGGAAGAGTCTCTTGCTGCTGTTTTCTGCAGATGCAATGGAAACGGTGACGAAGGTACTCTTCGCCGTCGCCATTGCCACTTGGTAGGCTCGAAATTGAGCTCTAGCCCGTGTCCGATCTGATTCAGAATGAGTTTTCCGCCACCAGCTCTCTAGCCGTCTCAGCGACTGTTTCATCGCCCTCAGCTCCAGGGAAAACCACGGGGCTGTCCGGGCTCCATGCAATCGGAGAGGGCACTTCGGAGCCAGACAGTCAATAGCCCTGGTTAACTCCACATTCCAGTGGGCCACCAGGGAATCGACTGAAAGGCCATCAACATGGGATAAAACATCCCCTACCACTCTCTGGAAACCATTTGGACCCATTAAGTGGCGGGGGCGGACCATCAGAATTGGTCCCACCTCCCTGCAGAGGGGAAGGGTTGCGGAGAAGTCAAGTTGCACCAGGAAGTGATCTGACCCTGGCACTTCTTTAGTTTCACTTTTATTTAATGTCAGATCACCAGCATCCATAGAGGTGAATACCAGGTCTAAGGCATGTCCTTGGCTATGAGTTGGGCCAGACTTATTCAGGGACAGCCCCATGGAGGCCATGCTTTCCACGAATTCCTGAGTGGCCCCTTGTAAGGTCGTGTCGGCGTGGATGTTAAAATCCCCTAGGACCACCAAACTAGGTGACTCCAGGAGAACATCCGCCACGACCTGAAGCAGCTCGGGCAGGGAATCCTTGGTGCAGCGGGGAGGTCGGTACACCAAAAGGAATCCTGTACTGCCCCTATTGCCCAACTTCCAGAACATGCACTCAGAAAACTGGGTCTTCCCAATAGGGCGCCTGGCGCAAACTAGTGACTTCCTAAAAATCACTGCAACCCCCCCTCCCCACCCACAAGGCCTGGGTTGCTGTGCGTAAGAGAAACCTGGTGGACAGGCAGCGGCAAGGACAGGCCCATCTGCCTCATCCAACCAAGTTTCTGTTACACATGCCAGGTCAAATCATCCATCCACAATCAGGTCGTGGATGGCAGTGGTCTTATTGATCATTGACCTGGCATTGCACAGCAGCACCTTCAGGTCATGTGGGTATCCCTTGCTGATTTCAGTATCCATCCGGTCAAGACCAGGCCCGGAGGCAGGGATAGTCTTCAGACAACGACTAAGCTTGCCTCTTCGGTAATGACATGGTTTGGTCTTAGCATAACTCCTCCTACCCGTGATCACTGAGATCGGTTGTCCCAGTGCATCCCCCCCTGTGGAATGTGCCCCAGCCATTTGTTGGCTGGGACCCACTCCCAGGCAGCTCTGACCCCTCCCCTTAAAATCAAATTAAAAACCTATACCAAAAAACAACAGCAAGAACAAACAAACGACAAACAAACAAACAATAAAAACAATAAAACAGTAAAAACCAAAACCAGTAAAAATTACAAGCACATCAAAAATTAAACAAATTCCCACATCCAACTAAATATCCACCCCACCCCACCCACCCGAGGCCTCCTTGGAGCCTTATAAGCTGTGGTGGAGTATGAGGCCCACCCCAAGCCCAAGGTGGAAAGTGGGCTTCAGGGGGAGCGGTCCTCCCCAATACTCACAGGCAGAGCAGCAGCAGCAAGTCAGTTCTTGGTTCCCACCAGAGTACTTTGTAGGGCGCTAACCTGCGGGGTTTCAATTTTACCAAAAATCTGATGTAATCCAATTCACTCAAAAATGGTGCCAAACGGTTTTAAATGCTCACTGAAAGCTTTTTATCATACGCAAAAGACCAAGCTTCGATGCCTTAACATGCGGAAAAACATTTTTTTAAAAAAATCCCTAACCCTCGGGGTTACAATTTCACAAAAAATCTGACGTAACCCAATTCAATGAAAAATGGTGGCAAACTGTTTTAAATTTCACCAAAAATCTGACATTATCCAATTCACTCAAAAATTCTGGCAAACTGTTGCAAATTCTCCACTGAATGGTTTGGTGGTGGAAACAGAAGGGTTTTTTATCATAGGCCAAATATTTAGGCCTTGACGCCTTAGTATGCACTGATGTTCATTGATGTGGAAAAAGCCTTTGATAAGCCCCCACCTCCGTCTTCAACAGGAGGTGGCTTTGCAGGCGTCACGACTGACCCGCCTGCTGGGCTGGAATTCAGCCCGATGCGTTGGGGGCTCTCCCGCCCGCATCATCCTCTGGCCGACCAATCAGGTCAGTCTGGGGGCGTGTCCTGCTGCCGTTTAAGCAGGAAGCGGGCGGGAAATTCTCCCTTCTTCGCCTCGCTTCCCAGCTGTTAGGTTCATTTAGGTTCAGCACGGTAGCAGCAGCCTCCCCTCCTTTTTATTTCTTTCCTTTCTCTCCTTCGTTCCCTTAGATTAGCTTAGCTTAGTTTGTTTTACTGACTTTAGGAGCTAGGATCTTCAGGCGAATTTATTGCAGATTAGCCAGCAGAGAAGCGCGAGCGCGGAGCAGCTTCCTGCCTGCCGGATGCACCCCCCCCATCAGGGGCTTGGGGCGATCGTAGAGGCGCTGCCTCCGACAAATATATCGACCTCCTGCACCGGGTCCAGGATCGCGACGACCGCTGCGTTTGGGGCCAGGAGCTGAACGTCGGAGAGCGAGCCTCTGCAGCGCTCGCTTTCGCCGTCGGTCGGGAATCAGATGATTGCATACTCTACAGCATCGGTAGCCGCAGCCATATTTCTTGGCAGTTTATGAAGAAGAATTTGGAAATGATGGGTGTGAAAGGATCTTTTCTGACAGGGATCCAAGCAATTTATTCAGAACAAAGAGCTAAACTGATTATAAATAATATGGTATCGGAAAGCTTTGAGATAACTAAAGGCACCAGACAAGGTTGCCCTCTGTCACCTTTATTATTCATCATGGTCCTGGAGGTCTTAACTAACAGATTGAGAGACTGTTCGGAAGTGAGAGGAATTAAAGTAGGTGCAAAAGAATTTAAATTAAAAGCCTTTGCAGATGATCTGGTATTGACGATGGAGGAACCCCAATCTAGCGTCCCGAAAGCGTTGGAAAAAATGGAGAAATTTGGACAGTTGGCTGGATTTAAATTAAATAAAACCAAAACAAAATTATTGGTGAAAAATATGACAAAGGAACAGATAGAAGAACTACAACAAAGATATGGAATTATGGTAGCAAAGAAAGTAAAATATTTGGGAATCTGGCTATCGGCAAAAAATATAAACCAGGATATGTTTAACCATACACAGTGGGGGCTCTGGGGCCCCAAGATGGACTACTCAGAGCTCGGCAAAAGGACGCGCCCTTCTACGTATCCCCATAACACAAATAGACCTCATCTCTGTGGCTCTCTTAAACTCCACCCCCAGGCTTAGTAAAGTTCTGCTTGCCTTCCGGACACCCAAAATTCCATCTCTACTTCTTGGACGGAAAGGGCACTTGGCCCAATGGGGTATCTCTCCGACGAGAGTTTTTAAAGACCTCAGTATCAAGTCTTTACTTCCTAACTTAACAACAACCAGGGCTCATGCCCCGAACCTGTTCGAACTAGCTCCCAAATCAAATCCGTATCCTGCAAACCCATCTCCTCTGCCCCATCAAAGCCCTCCAGTGTACACCCCTCTGCGTCGCCGAGCCATGTGAATCCAGGGGCCAGCGCCCTGGAAATTGCCAAGGAAAGAGCCCTCATCGCCTCCTATGGTAATCTCCCCCCTGTGAACCAGCAAGAAATTATCGACAGACTGGACTACCTGAAACAGCTAGTCCTGATCCAAAAGAGTTCCCCTCTGAAAGACGGCCATAGTAATTATCCTCAACATCCAACCGGGAATCTGAAGGCTCATCCCTACCATCAACCTAACATAAACACCAGGATCCCCTCAACGTCCGACCTAGCATCCCTCCTGGTAAATGCCTCCACACCCCTAAAGAATCACAGCTCATCCCTGCAGCCGTCAATGGACCTAAACTCTTCTGCCACGTGACTTCCGGTTGGATGCCGGAGCTGCCGGCCGGGGGAAACTTCGCTTGCGAGGTTCTCCGGCTCGGTAGGGGGTAAAGGAGCGCGCAACAGCGCTGCGGCTCCTGTAAAAACCCCGGGAGGGGTGTCCCGGGGGCTTGGCGATCCAGCGGTCGACTCCAGACGTTTCCCCTGCTCCTAGGCGGCTCAGAAGAGCCGCTGGAAGAGAGCGGGGTTGAAACGGAGTCCAACGGATCCCTGCCGAGTGAAGCTGCGTGACTGGCAGCTCTGAGCATTTCAATTCCTCCAAAGCAACAATTTGAAACCTGGATTTGGAACTTTTGAAGCTACAAAATAGTGAGTAAAATGACATTTGGACTGAATTACAAGCCACAAGGGATTCTAAAAACGGAGGTCGGTCCCTTGATGTTGAAACAAAAGGAAACAGTGAAAGTTTTGCTACCTAAGCTAATTGAAAGAGGAAGTGAAAGGAAACTTCTGTAGCAGAGCCTAGGAGGTTTATTTGTTACAATTATTGACTGTGAAAAAAAGCTACTCTTTTCCTGTGGTTTTAGGGGAATTTAGCAGGAAAATGCAATAAAAACTGTTGGATTACAACTATTCTATGGCTGAGGCTAGATAAGCTGTTTTTCGACCTTGAAATGGCGGAGCAGCTGTCTGAGCGGGATAGGAAATTACTAGCCCTAGTGAAGGAAATTTATGATACGCTCGGAGTACCAAACCAAAGACTAAACAACTTTTTGAACAAGGAATGTACTACGCCAGATGTACAGGAAGCAGAATTGCTGGGAAATGAAGGAATGAGCCACGCCACTGACTGTAAATCAAAAGAACCACCACCCGGTAGACAGAAGCATACAGCAGATAAAAAAGTTGGATTTGCTGAAAAGAAATACAAAAAACACAAGAAAAAGGACAAAGTTAGAACAATGGAAAGGAAACATAAGAAAAAGGAGAAAATAAGTGGACTTGTGAAGAAAAAGGGAAAATCAACTAGGAAACGTCAAAAAGAAAGAACTTTGATAGATGCGGCAGGATTGGTCCGAAGAAAGAAGAGGAAGAAGAGGAAGGCAAAACTGCTGAGAAAGGAGAGGCAAGGCCCACTGGGGCGGGAAAATCAATGGGGATGGATTGCAGAAAGGGAGGGTGTGGGCTGAATAAGAACTATATTTGAACTGGACTACTTTTCTGGCTATAAGGAGGATGATATATGGAAATGGTGTCTGGCATAGGGATTATTAATGATGACTAATATAAAATGATTATTAAAGAAAAGAAAATATGGCTAAAAACTCTGAAACCAATGGGAGGAATGGGGGAAAAGGTTTAATTGAGGGGGGGGGAATGTGTATAGTATAGAGTACAGATGATAAGAAATGAGGGAAGGAGCAGAAGTACCAGCAGGCTCAGGTTTAAAATTATGAATAAGAAGTAAATGTATTTTTGTTTGGATGTTATAAAAATAGATGTATCAACCTGATAAAGAGGATTTAAAATGAATTCAACAGGGGGGGACTCGAGGAAGGAAGTCAACCGAAATATGTGAGAAAGATAGAATCTGGCCCATGGAATGGGGCCAGGCCTAAGCAATGTTAGTAAAAATAAGAGTAAGGTTAAATGTAAAATGAATATGTTTACCCCTGTGAGAGAGGGGGATGGATCTTGGCTTCCCAGGGTGAGAGGGGGGAAGTATGAAAATTTAACCATTATGTATGTTTTGTGCTTTTAAAATTGTAAAACCCAATAAAAAATTTTGAAGAAAAAAAATAAACTCTTCTGCCACGTTTTCCCCTATGGGGAAGCAGACTCCAATAATCATGAGCCCCACTAAGAACCAGATTACAACTGCATGTCCCCTGGGCTCTTTTTCTTCAATACGAGACCTAGAATCCTCCTTTTGTGACGCCCAGCTAGAAAACCACTTACCTTCGTGTCAGGCTGCGTGGGGTCCCTTCCCCAGCTGGCCGTTCAAAGAAAGACTCTGAAACATTACGCTATTAAGCTTTAATCTAGGCTAATTACTTTACAATGCGGAGTACATCATAAAAACATCTCGTTAATCACTCTCAGATTCCGGAAGTGGACCTTTGCGATTCTCCCGCCAGGAAACCCATCTTGGAAAACGAAAGCACCTTGTCCGTCTCTTCTTTCCTTCCCCTGCTACGTTGCGAGGGCTCTGCCTGGCTGGCTGGAGTCCTCCCACCGCTTCCCCTTCTCCGGAGCTCTCTGGGAGGGGGAGGAGGAGTCTGTCTCCAAGATCGCGGGCTGTTCCCGGTACTCGCTCAAAGCCGGGCTGGAATGGGGGGCAGCCCCCTGACATCCACTTCCCCTCCAAACCCCCCTCCTCCTCCAGTGAGGTGGGTGACTCCTGTCCTGAGAAAAGATCTCCCTCCTGATCGCTGTCTTTACCCCATTCGCCCTCCTCCCCCCCGCAAACTCTCCAGGGGAGGAGACGAATCCCAGAAAGTCCGTGTCTTCATCCTCCTGAGAAGCAAACACAGCTTCCCATCCCCCAGATCCTCCTAAGGGCGATGAGGGCTGCCTTCCCCCCCGGCTCTTCATGGGGAGAATCTGGGGTCCCGCTCCCTTCCCTCTCTGCGCTGGACCTGAAACCTCAGAACTCTTCCTCATTTTCTTCCGTGGTGGCACACACATCCCTAAAAAAAAAATCCGGAGGCACTGGCTTATGCGGGAACAGGGAATGAAACTCAGCCGTGAGATACTCCTCCGTGACCTGGTTGGAGGGCATCCACGTGTTGTCCTCTGGCGCTGCCCCCTCCCATGCCACCAAGTACTCCACCCTGTCCCCATTCCATTGAGAGTCCAGAATCTCTGTGGCCTCATTGCAGGCAGGGGCGTAGCGTGGGGGGTGCTGGGGGTGCCGGCCGCACCGGGCGCAACATCTGGGAGGGGCGCGCTCGCACAGAAGAAGCAGGCGAGGAACACGGCGGAGAGCAGAGCCCGGGCCGCATTCATAGCGAGCGAGCGGCTGCCTGGGAGCCAAGCGCACGCGCGCTCCGCCCAGGCGAGTCCCTCGCGCAGCACGCACAGCCCAGCCCGGTGCAGCTCCCTCTGGCCATCTGCGGCACGGCGCTCGTTGCGAGAGGCCACAGCCCGGGCGGGACACGACACGCGACACGACACGCCCCTCCCCCGCGCCAGGACACGCCTCCTCCTCAGCCCGGGAGAGGTTTTTTTGGGGGGGTGACGGTGGGGGGAGCGGGACGCTGCCAGAGCCAGAATCTCCTTTGCGCCATCAGCAAGGACTCAGCCCGGGGGCGAGGTATGTCTTCCGAGCATGTGCAGAGTGCATTTTTATTGATTTACTTGATTGAAGGAGGGGAGCTGCCCTCCTGCCTCTCCTGAGCCCCTCTTCCCAGGGGGCGGCTGCTAGGCGGGGTTGAACTCCGATTTTAGGAGCAGGAGGGTCCAAGCCAGAGCAGGCCGGAAAGGAGAGTGACTGGTCACTTCACCGTCTCGATTAGGCATAACAAAATAAAAAAAATCCTTCCAGTAGCACCTTAGAGACCAACTAAGTTTCTTCTTGGTATGAGCTTTCGTGTGCATGCACACTTCTTCAGATATTCAGAATTTTTTTATTTTGTTTTGACTATGGCAGACCAACACGGCTATCTACCTGTAACTCGATTAGGCATGTTTGCTAAACATAAAGCTGGGAGATTTGTTGTAGTGAAATAAGGAGCTGGCACTCTGCACATGCTCCAATACATTTCTTTGCCAGCTTTTGCTTTGTTTGTTGTCCTTTGTGAGTTTTGGCTGAAACAAATTCCTGGAAATGGGGGGGGGGGCGGGGCGGGTAGAGGTACAAAACTTCTGATTGTTTATTCCGCCAGCTACACAGCTGAGATAAGTGGAAATTTGGACTGAGAGAATGGCATTTCGCTGTCCATTTAAAAAAGAAGTCGATTTTCACAATTGACAGGCTCACCTATGAAGTATACCCAAACCCTCCTTCCACACTGGAACCATGAAGGAGCCAATGGAAGGAGAGCTGTTCTTGTTGTTGTTGTTCAGTCGTTCAGTCGTGTCCGACTCTTCATGACCCCATGGACCAGAGCACGCCAGGCTCGCCTATCCTTCACTGCCTCTCGCAGTTTGGCCAAACTCATGTTAGTAGCTTCGAGAACACTGTCCAACCATCTCATGTTCTGTCATCCCCTTCTCCTTGTGCCCTCCCTCTTTCCCAACATCAGGGTCTTTTCTAGGGAGTCTTCTCTTCTCATGAGGTGGCCAAAGTACTGGAGCCTCAACTTCAGGATCTGTCCTTCCAGTGAGCACTCAGGGCTGATTTCTTTAAGAATGGATAGGTTTGATCTTCTTGCAGTCCATGGGACTCTCAAGAGTCTCCTCCAGCACCATAATTCAAAAGCATCAATTCTTCAGCGATCAGCCTTCTTTATGGTCCAGCTCTCACTTCCGTACATTACTACTGGGAAAACCATAGCTTTAACTATACGGACCTTTGTTGGCAAGGTGATGTCTTTGCTTTTTAAGATGCTGTCTAGGTTTGTCATCGTTTTTCTCCCAAGAAGCAGGCGTCTTCTAATTTCGTGAGTGCTGTCACCATCTGCAGTGATCATGGAACCCAAGAAAGTGAAATCTCTCACTGCCTCCATTTCTTCCCCTTCTATTTGCCAGGAGGTGATGGGACCAGTGGCCATGATCTTAGTTTTTTTGATGTTGAGCTTCAGACCATATTTTGCGCTCTCCTCTTTCACCCTCATTAAAAGGTTCTTTAATTCCTCCTCACTTTCTGCCATCAAGGTTGTATCATCAGCATATCTGAGGTTGTTGATATTTCTTCCGGCAATCTTAATTCCGGTTTGGGCTTCCATGGAGTTTTCTTGGCAGGGATACTGGAGTGGCTTGCCAGTTCCTTCTCCAGGTGGATCATGTTTGGTCCAAACTCTCCACTACGACCTGTCCATCTTGACCTGTCCATAGCTTCCCTGAGTAATTCAAGCCCCTTCGCCACGACAAGGCAGTGATCCATGAAGGGGGAGCTGTTCTTAGCGGTTTCCAAAGTTACAGAATACATTTCTGCCTCCTCTGGACATTGGGCAAAGTCTGAGCTTGAGCACATTTTGAATATGCTCCTTTCCACTGGTTCCCAAGCTTCCCCCTCTCCCCGAACAGACTATTTTAAAATTGCCTAGGGCCTTGGCAGATCACTTAATGATTTTTCTGCCTGCTGTAGCAATTGGAATGTGCTATGCTGTTATTTTACATTTTTATTTATTTATTTATTTATTTATTTATTTATTTATTTATTTATGATTTATTTATATAACAACGTTATACACCACTGTTCCTAAAAAAAATATTAGAGCAGTTTCTGGTATGTAAAACCATAAAATTAAAATTATTTAACAAAGTTGAAATAAAAAATTGTGTAACTATTTTGGAAATAATTAAAAAAAAACCCTGTTGTTTAGTCGTGTCCAACTCTTCGTGACCCAATGGACCAGAGCACACCAGGCACTCCTGTCTTCCACTGCCTCCCGCAGTTTGGTCAGACTCATGTTAGTAGCTTCGAGAACACTGTCCAACCATCTCGTCCTCTGTCGTCCCCTTCTCCTTGCGCCCTCCATCTTTCCCAACATCAGGGTCTTTTCCAGGGAGTCTTCTCTTCTCATGAGGTGGCCAAAGTATTGGAGCCTCAGCTTCAGGATCTGTCCTTCCAGTGAGCACTCCGGGCTGATTTCCTTCAGAATGGATAGGTTTGATCTTCTTGCAGTCCATGGGACTCTCAAGAGTCTCCTCTTGCACCATAATTCAAAAGCATCAATTCTTTGGCGATCAGCCTTCTTGATGGTCCAGCTCTCACTTCTGTACATTACTACTGGGAAAACCATAGCTTTAACTATACAGACCTTTGTCGGCAAGGTGATGTCTCTGCTTTTAAAGATGCTGTCTAGGTTTGTCATTGCTTTTCTCCCAAGAAGCAGGCGCTTTTAAAGGTGCCCTAGGTGGACTTTGGGTGGCCAGGATTGGCTCATATGGGGGATCAACTATTCCTCCTATTTCTGGGAACTGGGTTCTAAGTACTGTACGTTTAGCCCTCAATTCTCTTCCTAGCTTTGAGGAAAATCATGTTTGCAGAAGAAAGAAAATGTAGTACTTCTTCATACAGTGGAGAAAACCCAATTTATTTTCTTTCTAGTTCTCAAGGCTGAGAAAGTGCAGGCAATGGTTCAATGGGATTAGGACTGAGTGGCTGAGTCCTCAGTTGCCCTGCATGGATTCTTAATTCTATATAGAATGTATATGCAACATAATAATAATAATAATAATAATAATAATAATAAGCCCTCTCCTCCATGAATCTGCCTAATCCAGAGGCGTAGTTAGGTGAGGCGGAGGGCACTGGGTGCCACACCGTGGGGCCTGCAGCGTGCCTGAGCCACGTGTCTCTCCTGAGGGGGAGGCGGTGGGCGGACTGCCTGCAAGCTTCGCACTGCTTTTTTGAGCAGCGTGGGGCTTGCAGCTGCCCACCGCCTCAGCTTCCTACAGCTGAGGGGGAGGCTGCGGAGAGGCTCCACACAGGCTCGCCCCACCCCCATGGGCAGCTTGTTCCGCCCCCGGCTGCAGGCCACGCGTGCCACGCGTGTTTGAAAATAAACTTGTATTTAGATGCATACTTTAATTACATCAGTATTTTCATAACAAACAATACATGTGCTTAGGGGGTAAGGGTTTCTTTAACTAATCTAGTGGAAGAGACTCGAGTGTTAAAATCCACGGGTTAGGGGGCGCAAATTACTTGCCTTGCCCCGGGTCCTGACAACCCATGCTACGCCACTGATTGCAGGCTTCCCTCTCCTCTACAATGGGAGGTGTGGGAGGCGTCTCACCCTCCCCGTAGAAGCGGTGCCCCTCTCTGTATGGTGAAAGTAGTGATCTGTGAAAGACAGGGTGAATCCTGATGGTGTCTGGTAGCAACAGCTTAAATGCTACTGGGTTGACCTGCTCGATGACCTGAAAGGGCCCCAGCTTGTGATGCTCTAACTTCCTACAACTCCCTCTGATGGGCAGGCCCCTGGACAACAACCACACCTTCTCCCCCACCCAAATGACCTCGCCTTCCCTGCGATGGGCATCTGCCGCCCTCTTGTACGCCTCCTTGGCCCTTTCCAGATTGCTCTTGAGCTGCTTGTGCACCGTTTGCATCTCTTCTGCAAAACTCTCTGCTGCTGGTACACTGGGCTCCTCCTCACCCCCTGGGAAAGCTCTGGGATGGCGCCCATAATTAGACATAAAAGGGGTCATCCCTGTGGACACGTGGACAGAGTTATTAAAGGCAAACTCTGCCAGTCTTAAAAATTGCACCCAATCATTCTGCCTCTGGTTGACATAGCAATGCAAATACTGCTGCAGAATGGCATTGGCTCTCTCTGCTTGCCCATTGGTCTGCGGGTGTCTGGCTGTGGAGAAACTCAGCTCCACCTGCAACAAGCTCATGAGCTTGTGCTAGAACCGCGAGGTAAATTGTCGGCCCCTGTCACTCAGAACCCTCGAAGGCACCCCGTACAGTCGAAACACATGATCCACAAAGAGTTTGGCCGTTTCCTCTGCCGACAACACCTTGGGGCAGGCTATGAAATGGCACATCTTGGTGAGCATGTCCACCACCACCAGCACTGCCGTCTTCCCCCTGGACATGGGCAGGTCGGTGATGAAGTCAATGCTCACCATTTCCCAGGGTCTGCTGGGGGTGGGCAGGGGCTGCAGTAGACCTGCTGGTGACCTATTATCTCCCTTGGCCCTTTGACAGGTGTCGCACGCCCTCACGTAGTCCTTGACATCGTCTCGCACTCCCGGCCACCAAAAATCTCTGGTGACTAGGAGAAGGGTCCTCTGTTGTCCAAAATGTCCTGCAGAAGGGTTGTCGTGGAGTTGTTTAAGAACCTTGGCTCTCAGCTGGTCCCCTGGGATGTACAGTGCCCCCTTATAAAACAAGAGCCCTCCCTTCTCCACAAAACCTTCTTCCACCCCCCTCCCTTCCTTGAGGTCTCGAAACTTCTGCTGCGCAAAAGAATCTGCGCGGGTGAGTCTCAGCAACAGCGAGGCTTGCTCCATCGTGCCGTTACACGCCCACTACTCTGCGGGAAACATGTGCCTCGCTGCCGGCGGCTCTTCCTCTTCCAGGTACTGCGGCTTCCTGGACAGAGCGTCGGCCCACACGTTCTGCTCCCCCAGCACGTAGTGGAGCCAGAAATTGAAGTCCGCAAAGAATTCTGCCCATCGGATCTGTCTCTGGTTGAGCACTCTGGCGCTTCTCCAGTACTCCAAGTTCTTATGGTCCGTGTGCACTTGGATTTGGTGCTGCGCCCCAATCAGGAAATGGCGCCATTTCTTGAAAGCCGCCAAGATGGCCAACAGTTCCTTGTCCCAGATGGTGTAGTTTTTCTCAGATTTGCTGAGTTTGCACGAAAAGAAGGCGCATGGCCTCCAGTCTCCGTCGCTGTCCTGTTGCAAAAGCACCGCCCCCACGGCTCGATCCGATGCATCTGTCTCCAATCTGATCGGCCTCGCCGGGTTCACGTGCAAGAGGTGCTCCTCTGATGCAAAGGCTCTCTTGAGGTCCTCAAACGCTTGCTGGGCTGCTAGTGTCCAGACAAATTTCTTCTTGCCACTCAGACAGTCCGTGATGGGCGCTGTTAGCTGCGCGAAGCCCCTGATAAATTTGCAATAGAAATTGCTGAAGCCCAGAAACCTCTGTGCGTCCTTCTTGGTTCTGGGGCTCTTCCAATCTAAAACCGCATTGACCTTCTCCCCGTCCATGGCCAACCCTCTGTCTGACACTCGGTAGCCTAGGAACTCCACCTGTTTGACATAGAACTGGCACTTCTCTAATTTGACGTACAGCTGGTGCTCTCTCAGTCTTTTCAGCACCTTCCTGACATGCTGCTCATGCTGAGCCTCGCTCTCCGAAAACACCAAGATGTCATCCAGGAAAACCACCATGTTCTTGTACAGCAGGGGTCCCAGCACGTGATGCCTGAAAGACTGGAAGGCCGGGGAGCCCCCCTGCAGACCAAACGGCATCACGAGGTACTCAAACGCTCCCAGCGGGGTAAACATGGTCGTCTTCCACTCATCTCCTTCCCGCATTCGTATGAGATTATACGCCCCCCTGAGGTCCAGCTTGGTAAAGATTTCCCCCCTGCGCACCACTGCCAGCAGATCATCGATCCTGGGCATGGGGAAGGCTATATGTTGACTCACGCTATTCAGGGCCCTGAAATCTACGATCAGCCTCTTCTGGGAGGTCCCCTTCTTGTCCACGAAGAACACCGGGCTTCCTCGGGAACTTTTGGACTCTCAAATAAATCCCCGCCGTAGATTTTTGTCTATGAATTGCTGGAGCTCCTGTAGTTCCTGTTCCGACATGGAGTAGAGCTTCCCCGCAGGCAACTGGGCCCCTGGCACCAGATTGATCTGGCAGTCGAAAGGGCGATGCGGTGGGAGCTTGTCCGCTTCTTTCTCACAAAAAACGTCCTTATAATCCTCATATTGGGGTGGGATCCCTCTGGTGGCTTCCAACCTCACTGTCGCTGCTTGCGCATTACTGCCTGCGGCACTCATCTCCTGCAGACAGTTATCCACGCAGTGTCCCGATCCAAACGTGAGCGATCACTGATGCCAAGCCACCGCTGGGTCATGTAGGTCTAGGCAGCTCATTCCCAGGACGATGGGATACCCCGCCAGAGTGGTTACATTGAACGCGATGACTTCAGAGTGCTTGGAGATGTGCATTCTCATGGGGGGTGTTTGTTGCGCCACCTCCCCTCCCAGCAGCTCCCTCCCGTCAATGGTGGTGACCAGCAGCGGGAACTCCAGTGGAAGCAGATGTAGCTGATGCTCCAACGCAAATTCCCTGCTCATGAAGTTTGCTGAGGCCCCTGAGTCGATTAACGCTTCTACCTCTAGGGGGAGCCCATTGGGGAGTTCCAGCACCACTCTTACCACAATTCCTACCTTGGGCGGATGAGGGTTGGAATGGATGTCTCTTGTGGGGCTTTCACTGCTTGCTCGCCTGCATGCTTCCCCCGCTCAGCATCTCCTGCACCCAGGCGTTGTCGTTTCCCGGCTGCGCCCCACGTTGCTCTTCCTGCTCCGGCGCTCTTGCTCCCCTGGCTTGCCAAAAGCGACGCTGCGGGCAAAATTTGGCCACGTGCCCGGAGGTGTCGCAAACGTAGCACTTCCGTGCACCCTTGCTTTCTCTCCCCTCTGCTCCCTTGGGTGTGGCCCCTCCTGAGGGTTGCTTGGCGCACACTGCCCCAATTTCTATCGGCTCCTCCGTCGGCAGAGTCGACGCTTTCCCCATTGCGGGGTGGCTGCCAGCCGCTCTGTCCGGGTAACGATTCCCTGGGGTGCTCTCTGCCTTGGGTTGTCTCCTCTCCCAACTCCTCTGCTCCGCCCGCATCCCTACAGCCAGCGCCACCTTCACCAGTTCGTCCATGTTCCTGGTCCTGGGCGCCCTGCTCAGCTCATCCTCGATTTCAGCGTTTAAACCTTCCTTAAACAGTGCCTGCATGGTCTCTGCCTGCAAATCCCATTTTAGTTTATGCGCTAACATCGCAAAATGGGAAAAATTTTAGGCTTTTGAAGTGTCAGGCATAGCTCTAGTGGCTTTAGCCCAAACGTAGCAGAGTTTTCCTGCACAGCACAGAAGCTAGTTGAAGTGGAAATGACTAGTCGGCTAGACGCAGAATAACTATTTACAGGATTTATTAAAAGAAAATAAAACCAGCAGAGTTTCTGCATACAAAGCAAAGCAAAACAAATCCTCACTGTCTCTCTCTCTCTCCAACCAAACACAGCACTCCTACTCCTAACACCCCACACACACAGCTGTGCTAGCATTCTTAATTAACAGAGTTCAGTGCTGGTCATTAACCAATCAGAGAGCTGTTATCAGGCCAGGCAGATCTTGGCTTTCTGCCAAGAGCAAATTGATACTGCCTTGAGTTAATTGTGTGAAGCAAGAATCTGTAAGTTTCTCAAGAACCTGTTGACAAAACCTGAACACCCCCTCACAGATTCTGCTGGACAATTAATATCAACTAACACCTGTGTAGGAACTTTTACAGTTTACTCATTTTTCCAGCAAACCTAAACCTAAACTCTTGCACATCTGCTTGTTTTTTATCTTTGCCAATGGTTTTGTTAATACATCTGCCACATTTTCTTCACTTGATACATAGGTACATGTGATTACATTTTCTTGTACATTGCAACGCACATTTTGGTATTTTACAGCGATATGTTTGGAACGTGACTTGAACCCCTCTGTTTTACTTAAGGTTATACAAGCCTGATTATCAATGTAAACTTGTACTGGTTCTTCACAATTTACATTTAAATCTGCTAACAAATGTTTGAAATAAACCACCTCGTTGCATAACTCACTCAATGCGGCGTACTCGGATTCCGTTGACGATACACTTACAACATTCTGCTTGCGCGATCGCCAGCTGATTAAAGCTCCACCGAACATTATGACTAATCCTGTGACAGATTTTCTATCTGGCAAATTTCCCCAGTCACTGTCACAGTAGCAACTCAACGTTTCGTCCTCTGAAGAATTTAGTTGTAACATAAAACCAATAGTCTGTTTGAGGTATCTCAGAACTTGCTTTACCCCTTTCCAGGCATTTAGTGTGGGTTTTGAGACTAATCTACTTAGTATGCCTACTGCATAGCTAATATCAGGTCTGGACCATTGTGCTAGATACAATAGACTACCAATTACAGAATGATATACATCAGGATGTTCAAATACAGGATTCTCATCTGTATGAAGTGTTTTTATGAAACCTGGATCCATAGGCACCGCTGCCCCTTTGCAATCCTGCATCCTGTACATAGTCAGTAGCTGTTTGATTTTGTTCTGCTGACTAATTAGGCAGCTGCCATCTTGGGCCCAGCACACTTCCAACCCTAGATATGTCCGAACAGGGCCTAAGTCCTTTACTTTGAACTTACTTGACAATTGCTTGGCAAACCTTTTAGTTTGTTTATCTGTTTTGCAAGCATACAATATGTCATCTACAAAAATCAGACAGAACTCTTGATTACTGCCTGTACCACGTACGTAAACACAATTGTCAGCTGTACTCTGCTTGAAGTTAAATGACACTAAAGCCTCATGGAAACACTTGTTCCAATATCTTGCAGCCTGTTTGAGACCATATAGAGCTTTATTTAATTTTAGCACTCTATTGGAACCTGTCTCATAACCAGGCGGTTCAGCTAGATACAGGTCTTCTGATAATGATGCATGTAAATATGCAGCCTGTATGTCAAAATGATTTAACTGGAGTTTTCTCTTTGCTCCAAGCGTTAGAATTAGCCTTACACTGTCCCCTTTAGCGGTAGGGGAAAAAATCTCGTCATAATCTTTCCCAGGCCTTTGAGAATATCCCTGAGCCACTAAACGAGCTTTGTATTTGTACCCTCCTGTCACCAGCGGTTTAAGTTTGTACACCCACCTGCAGCCTACAATCTTTGCCCCCTCAGGCGCTGCTACTGGTGTAAAAACCTTGTGCTCATTCAGAGAGGACATCTCTTCCTCCATTGCCTGCTTCCAAAGCTCTGCCTCCTCTTTTGGTAACTTTAACACCTCCTGAAAACTCTTGGGCTCTGCAGTTACACTAAACACATTTGCAGTATCTAGGAAAAAACGCTCTGGAGGCACTCCTTTGTTTTGTCTTTTAGATCTTCTGGGAGAAAGTTTTTCTTCTGACCCACTTTCTTCCTCAGAACTATGACTTCTCTTCTGTTGCTTAGCAACTGGTCTGTGGCTAGTTGCACTTTCTTGAGAGCTCTTATCTGAACTTTCCTCCCCCTCAGACTCTGATTCTCTATGTTTACTTTCAGAGTCACGAAGCCCCTGGGAAGGTTCAAACCAAACCTCAGTATTTGCATGTAGTCTCTCCCAGCCACTATGTTCACAAAAACTGGCATTCCTGGAGATCACAATACCATTTGTCCCTTCAGCAAAACGAAAACCTTTTCCTAGCTCCTGGTAGCCCACAAACACTAACTGTTTGGTCTTAGGATCTCCCTTCTTTCTCATTTGTTTTGGAATTAATACCCAGGCCTTTGACCCAAACACATGCAAGTGGTCAATTTTGGGGTTTTTTTGAAACAATTTGAAGTACGGAGTTGTCCCTATTGTTTGATGAAAAAGTCTGTTTTGGAGATAACACGCGGTGAGCATGCTCTCCCCCCAATAAGACATGGGCAAATCAGCATCATCAAGCATGGCGAACATCATCTCTTGAAGAGATCTGTGTTTTCGCTCCGCAATGCCGTTCTCTTCCGGGGAAAAAACGTTCGTTTTTCTATGTCCAATGCCACGCTTCTGTAACCAATCTCTAAAAGCATTTGACATAAATTCCCCACCTCTGTCTGTCTGAATCCTTTTGAGTTTAAGGGACAGAAACCTTTCCACGGATGCCACCCAGCCTTTAAATTTAGTGAACACGTCACCCTTATTCTTCATGGGAAGAACCCAAGAGTAACGCGTCGCGTCATCAACAATTGTTAGCGAAAAACGCGATCCACCCCTGCTTACAGCAAATGGACCAACTACGTCCATGTGGACTAGCTGTAGCGGTGACTCACTAACTCTGTCACTCCTGGGGTAAGAGACTCTGTGGGTTTTAACCTTTTTACAAATATTACAGTCAAGGTACCTGTTACAACTCTTTAAATTGCACCCATCAGACAATTCAGACATTTTCAGTACACTCTTCCAGCCAGCATGCCCCAATTTCCTGTGCAATAAGTGCACACAGTTGTCATGTATAGCTTTGTTATTTACTGTAGGCTGAGATTTACTGACTATTGCTGCAACTTGAGATCCTCCTTTAAGCCAAAATAAGCCTCCCTCTGACTTAGCAGTGCCTAAAATCTCACCAGCCTTCTTAATCATGCAACTGTCTCCTTCAAAATGCACTTTAAACCCAGCTTTTAACAAACAATCTACAGACATCAAATTGCTCCTTAATGAAGGCACACACAGTACATTTTGCAGGCATTCACGCAGACAAGGAACAAAAACTGCACCCCCCGAAATCACTTCGGAAGTACTTCCGTCTGCTAGAGCCACCTGGCTGCGCTGTGCCGAGTTCTTGGAAAGAAACAATTCATCTGAATTTACGATGTGCCGAGACGCTCCCGAATCGACCACCCAGACAGCTTGTTTCTCATCAGCAATCTTGACCTCGGCGGTCACCAGCTGAGCTGATTGTTTTCGTTTAAAGAATTTCTTTTTACGCTGCTGCTGCTGCTGCACCGGCCACTGAGACTTGACCAACTCTGGACATTGGCGTTTTAGATGCGCAGAAGATCCACAACGAAAACAACGTCTAACAGCTAACGCTGACTCCTCACCGGCACGCTGCTGCTGTTTCACCTCTGGTACGACATGAGAACTCCTTCCAAACCGCCCGCTTATAGAAGCCTCTGCAGCCAACGACCTTTCTTGCTTCTTATGCCATTCTTCAATCAAACGCCCAGTAATGTAACTGACTGTTAAATCATCCTCTTTCATTGCTTCTAGAGACATGACAAGATTATCCCAGCTTTCAGGGAGAGAGCTCAGAATGATAGCCACCTTCTCCTGCTGGTCTAATGCACAGTCTCTTTCCTGAAGCGCAACAAACTTTAACTGCAAACTGTGTAGGTGTTCCTGCATTGTAACCCCAGGCTGTAACATTGCCTTGTACAATGCCTTGCGAATAAACAGCTTGGAAACCGCTGTCTCACGCACATGGAGTTCTTTAAGTGCTTGCCACACACCTCTAGCTGTCTTGATTCCCCTCACATACGGCAACTGGGAATCTTCCAGCCCCAAGACAATTGTGGCCCTTGCTCTTTGGTCTTTATCTAGGTCTTCATCATCAGGCTTCGCAGGAAACTTACTCACCACTTTCCAGAGATGATCCCTCTGCAGCACTGCCTGCATGCGTTCCGACCACAGCAAGTAATTTGAGTCATTCAGACGCTCAAAAGCCATCTGAACTGGTTGTAAGGCCATCTTGAGTGCGATGTCCCTGGAACCCGGAACCAGCTACTCACGGCCAGCGAGAGAGAACAGGAACCACATCACCCAGCACTCACACGCTGCAGCTGATGTCCTTGCGTCCACTGCGTCACCAGCTTACGACAGTCAGGAACCAGCCAGTGTCCTTCCGCTGCACCAATGCCACAGGAACAACCACTTCTGGAACCAACACCACCACAACTCAGGCTGGCAGCACCTTGCCCATAACCTTTTAGGCTTTTGAAGTGTCAGGCATAGCTCTAGTGGCTTTAGCCCAAACGTAGCAGAGTTTTCCTGCACAGCACAGAAGCTAGTTGAGGTGGAAATGACTAGTCGGCTAGACGCAGAATAACTATTTACAGGATTTATTAAAAGAAAATAAAACCAGCAGAGTTTCTGCATACAAAACAAAGCAAAACAAATCCTCACTGTCTCTCTCTCTCTCCAACCAAACGCAGCACTCCTACTCCTAACACCCCACACACACAGCTGTGCTAGCATTCTTAATTAACAGAGTTCAGTGCTGGTCATTAACCAATCAGAGAGCTGTTATCAGGCCAGGCAGATCTTGGCTTTCTGCCAAGAGCAAATTGATACTGCCTTGAGTTAATTGTGTGAAGCAAGAATCTGTAAGTTTCTCAAGAACCTGTTGACAAAACCTGAACAAAAAATACGAGCGCACCATGCCTCCTCCCTGTCTCAGCCTCAGGAATTCCTGCCGGGTGGCCTCATCTTCCACCTCATTGGCGAACATGGCGTCCATTGCAGTCATAAATTCCTTGAGATCCCTCATCTCCCGGCCCTCGGCTGCCATGAGCGGGTGCGCCCAATCCCTTGCTGCCCCCTCTAAATGTGCCACCACAAAGGCCACTTGCTCCGCCTCGCTTGAAAACTCCCCTTCCTGCATCTTAAGGCAGTAATGAATGTCTGTCTTGAACCCCGCGTAGTCTCTGGGATTCTCAGTAAACTTGCTGATGAGCGCCTGCAACTTCCTCCCCAAAGTGACTTTGCCCCCTCCTTGCCCCTCCATTCTTCTCTCCTCCAGCCTGGCTTGCATCTCTCAGGCATGCCCCTGTAACTCAGCGTTCCTTGCCATCAGCTTCTGCACCTCAAGGTTTAATTGAGCCATTTGAGTCTCTAAAGCCTGCTGATGCCCAAGCATCTGCCTTTCAGCTTCCTGTTGCAACTCAGCGCTCACCTTTGCCACTTGCTCCTTGACTGCAGAACTAATTCTTTCTTCTTCTGACATTTTCCCGCTCCTGCTTCTTGTCGGCTAGAAGGGGGGTTGGGGGCTCCTTTGATGAACGACCAGCTAATGACTTCCGGAATGCTGTCAGGCTGCGTGGGGTCCCTTCCCCAGCTGGCCGTTCAAAGAAACACTCTGAAACATTAAGCTATTGAGCTTTAATTTAGGCTAATTACTTTACAATGCGGAGTACATCATAAAAACATCTCGTCAATCACTCTCAGATTCCGGAAGTGGACCTTTGTGATTCTCCTGCCAGGAAACCCATCTTGGAAAACGAAAGCACCTTGTCCGTCTCTTCTTTCCTTCCCCTGCTACGTTGCGAGGGCTCTGCCTGGCTGGCTGGAGCCCTCCCACCGCTTCCCCTTCTCCGGAGCTCTCCTGGGAGGGGGAGGAGGAGTCTGTCTCCAAGATGTTCCCGGTACTCGCTCAAAGCCAGGCTGGAAGGGGGGACAGCCCCCTGACACTTCGTTTCCTCTCACACATCCCCCCCTGGCTACCTCTCCACCTACAGTCCCACGGTCCAGTCAACCGTCCAACGGCAAGGAGGCTATAGCTCCAAGATTTAGCCCATCCTTCATTGAAGACCCTGCCGGCCACATTAATAAAATCACCGCACTCCCGACTTGCCCGCCCCAAGGAAGTCCTCCAACGCCTAAAGAAGCTCAGGCTTCGTCACTCCCCTGCAATAAGAAAAAATGACTACCGCACTCTCCCCAGCTACTTACTGGCTGCCTGAATGTCATGTCATGGAACGTGGCTGGTTGGGGCCCTAAACAAGGGGACAGGGGACTTCCGGTTTTACCGCGACCTCCGTCGGGTGCAAATCGAGAGGGCTTCAACCCTCGAGACAGCAGCTGGGGAAAAGGGGGGTCTCAGAAGGCTAGAACCAGACCCAAGAAAGCGCGGAGAGGGGATCTCCAAGCGAAGTGTCAGTGGTGCCCCAGAGGTTCTCTTGGCATCCCTCACAAAAAGCAGAGGAGAGGAAGAGTCCTAAGCACGGAGACAAAATCCACTCACCCCTCCCAGCTGGAGCCTGCTTTCCCGACGCGGAACAGACGATAAAATTCCTGTTGATTTTTAAATGGACACTAATCCAAGGCGCATAAATACGAACAAGGAAGAAGTATAGAAAAAGCGGCCCCTCTATCTATCGTAAAAAACGCTATACACGTGTAAAAAACTGAGGCGGAAGCGAAAAGGAGAAAAAGGGGGTTCTCGCAAAAAGTGTAAGGAGAACCTAACAGAGCTAAGAGTTAAGAGAGCGCTTTCGGCAGAGTTTGAACTCTTTTTAAGAAATATAAACGGAGACTTACAATAGAGGAGCCTTCTTTATTGCAAAAGTGAGTTCGTGCATACATTAGAATTGAGCCGGAGACGAGTTAAAAGTAGAGAGGCTGTGTAGAGACTGCTAGAACAGTAACGCAGGAGGAGAAAGAGGAAAATAAACGGCAGGGAAGCTTGGTAAAGAAAGGGATTGAAGTGGAGAAGAAAGGCAAATTGACGGAGCAAGAGGGAAGAGGAAAGAAAATGGCGACAGTGTGCTGAACAGAATGAGAAAGCAAGCAGAGGATTAGAGCACAGGAAGTGACGAAAAGTAGAGGAAAAAAGCCCCAAGAGCGAGTAAGGGAACACATGGAAAAACATAACAGCGGCCCCTAGAGGGGAAACTAAAAAATTCAGCTTCCTAATAACATAACAAGCGACATCGTGGGGCGAAAAGGGAAATTACATCTCAGTTGATTCAAAATGGATAAAACAGACAAACCAAAAAAGAATGCCATAGAACTGCCACAAAGAAGACCCTCAATGGCAGAACACGACATGGATCTACGAGATCTTATATTAGGATTGAGGAGTGACATTGGAGAAACAAAACAAGAACTCTCAGAAATGAAAAGAGAACTGAACGACAAGCTAAAGGGTATGGAAGAAAAGATGGAAAAAATAGAAGGAAAATTGGAGGAAAATGAGAAGGAGAAACAGGAAATGAAGCAACAACTGAAAAAAATTGAAGATAAAACAAAAACGTCGGAAGAAATAACGCAAGAATTACAAAAGAAGAACCAAACAAAGGAAAATGTACTGAAGAAAATACCGAAGGACAAAAGAGAAACCAAAAAGGAAATTGAACGAGTGAAAAAGGAGGTAGAGACACAGAAAATCCTGCACGAAGCCACACAAGACGCATTGTCAATGATACAGATGCAGGTTCGGGGAAAAACATTAAGATTTAGAAATATACCCGAGGAGCAAAATGAGGACGTGGAAAAGAGACTAATAATAGAACTGGCCAACTGGTTAAGAATGGAGGAAGTGGACATTGAAATGAGAATAGAGAAAGCCTTCAGAGTAAATTCTAAGAAAGCAAGGATGAACAACTGGCCAGGGGACTGTTTGGTCACGTTCACGACATCATGGCTAAAGGACAAAATTCTTCAGACAAAAGGGAAAAACAAATTAAAAATTGATGGGACAGAAATAGTAATTCTAAAAGAAATTCCACCAAGATTGGTCCAAAAAAGACGGAAATGCCAATTTCTGACGAGAGCGTTGAGTGCTAAAAGAATCCTCTTCAGATGGGAATACCCTAAAGGACTTTCGTTCACATTTAAAGGGGGGAAAAGAAAGTTTGACAATGTCAAGGACGCTGATAGATTCTTTAGAACATATACGCAAGAACTGGAAGGAGAAAGAATAAAAACAACCAAAGAACAACAAGATCAGCTGGGGGAAGCAGAAGAAGAAGAAATCGTCACTGCCAGGGGGGAGCTGCAGACCCCCCCTGCCAGTCCAGCTCTCAGCCAGTACAGGCAGTAGCCAGAGCTTTTGGAGACAGACCCCTCTTCCTCCTCCTCCTCCCCTTCTTCATCGGGAGGGAGTGCTGGAGAGGAGGAGGGAGTGCTGAGGCTCCAGCCAGCATCCCAGGGACCGGGTCAAGTTTCCAGGGGACCCAGAAGAAGGAGGACCAGGTATTTCCGGTTCCCGAGGTGCTGGCGGGAAAATCGCGACTCACTCGGGAGTTCTGGGTCAGACTGAGCAGACATGATTGATGTTCTCTGTACATGAATGTAAATAACTTAGATAAAAGCCTTTTGGCAGAATGACTCTTCGTCTTTCTTGGAAAGTCCAGCCGAGGGGGAAGGGAACCCCCTACGTGTGACAGCAACTCCCGAGTCTCTAGCTGGCCGTTCATCAAAGGAAAACCCCTGCACCCCCCTCCGGAGCCAGAGAAGCAGGAGCGGCAAAAGAATGTCCGTGGAGCAAAGGATTGCCGAGGGCATAAAAGCTCAAGTGGAAAAGGTGAGCTCTGATTTACGACGGGAGGCGGAGGGGAAGCTAGCTGAGCAGTGAAAAATCTTAGAGACGCAGATGGCCCAGTTAACCCTTGAAGTGCAGCAATTGCAGAATAGGAATATTCAGCTAGAACAGCATGCCAAAGAAGCTGAAATCAGGCTGCAAGAACGGAGGATGGGGGATGGGAGCCAGGCCCCAGTGGGGAGGAAGCTGCAGACGTTTATCTCCAAGTTCACGGGGGACCCCAGAAAATATGAGGGGTTCAAGACAGACTTACACTACTGTCTCAAGATGCAGGCGGGGGGATTCCACAATGAAGAGCAGCAAATAGCTTTTGTGGTGGCTCATTTGGAGGGGCCCGCGCGGGAGTGGGCACGCCCGCTCATGGCAGCAGGGGGCCCAGAGATGCAGGATCTCCGGAGATTCTTAAAGGCAATGGACGCAATGTTTGCCAATGAGGCGGAAGGAGAAGCCACCAAGCAGGAGTTCCTGAGGCTGAGGCAGGGAGGAGGCAGTGTGTGCGCATACTTCTCGCAGTTTGCGATGTTGGCGCACAGACTAAATTGGAGTCTGGAAAATGAGACGATGCAGGCTCTTTTTAAGGAAGGCCTTAGTTCGGGCATTAAAGATGAACTGAGCAGGGCGCCCGTTCCCAAGAATATGAGCGAACTGGTGAAGTTGGCTATGTCCATAGGCAACCGGGCCGAACAGAGGAGCTGGGAAAGGGGGCAGGCCAAGGCAGAGAGGCTCCCATGGCAGCGTTACCAGGGCGGAGGCACTGGAAACAACCCCGCGGCGGAGGACGCGTCTCGCTGGCAAGCTGAGGAGCCGATGGAGATCGGGGGCGCATGCCAAACGGCCCAAAGGAGCGGAGGGGAGAGAAGGCAAGGGCGCCCAAAAGTGCTACGTTTGTGACGCCCCAGAACACGTGGCCAAATTCTGCCCGCAACGTCGCGTGTGGCAAGCAAGAGGAGCAAGAGCGCTGGAGCAGGAGGGGCAAAGCGGGGCGCAACAGGGAAACGACGAGGCCTGGGTGGAAGAAATGCTGAGGGGCGAACGCACCCTGGCCAGCAAGCAGTGAAAGCCCCGCAAGAGGCTTCTACCTCCCCCCCTCATCCACCCAAAGTAGGAATCGTGATAAGGGTGGTGCTGGAACTCCCCAATGGACACCCCCTAGAGGTGGAAGCGTTGATTGACTCAGGGGCCTCAGCAAATTTCATGAGCAGGAAATTTGCGTTGGAGCATCAGATACACCTGCTTCCACTGGACTTCCCGCTGCTGGTGACTACCATTGACGGGAGGGAGCTGCTGGGGGGGGAGGTGGCACAACAAACACCCCCCATGAGAATGCGCATCGCCAAGCACTCTGAAGTCATCGCGTTCAACGTCACCACGCTAGCGGGGTGTCCCATAGTCCTAGGGATGAGCTGGCTTGACCTACATGACCCAGTGGTGGCTTGGCACCAAAGATCGCTCACGTTCGGATCGGGGCACTGCGTGGAGAACTGTCTGCAGGAAATGAGTCCACCAGACAGCAACATGCAGGCGGCGACGTTGAGGTTGGAAGCCACCAGAGGGATCCCACCCCAATATGAGGACTACAAGGACGTGTTCTGCGAGAAAGAAGCGGACAAGCTTCCGCTGCATCGCCCTTTCGACTGCCAGATCAACCTGGTGCCAGGGGCCCAGTTGCCTGCGGGGAAGCTTTACTCCATGTCGGAACAGGAGCTCTAGGAGCTCAAAGAGTTCCTAGACAAGAATCTACAGCAGGGATTTCTGCGAGAATACAAGAGTTCCCGAGGCAGCCCAGTGTTCTTCGTGGACAAGAAGGGGACCACCCAAAAACGCTTGGTCGTAGATTATAGGTCACTCAATAGCCTCAGCCAACCGATCGCCTTCCCCATGCCCAGGATCGACGACCTGCTGGCAGTGGTGCGCAGAGGAAAAATCTTCACCAAGCTGGACCTCAGAGTGGCGTACAATCTCATAAGAATGCGGGAAGGAGATGAGTGGAAGACGGCGATGTTTACCCCCCTGGGAACGTTCGAGTACCTAGTGATGCCGTTTGGCTTGCAGGGGGGCTCCCCGGCCTTCCAGTCCTTCATGCATCACAAGCTGGGATCCCTGCTGTACAAGAGCTGTGTTTGCTTCCTTGACGACATCTTTGTCTTCTCGGAGAGCGAGGCTCAGCATGAGCAGCATGTCAGACAGGTGCTGGAAAAGCTGAGAGAGCACCAGCTGTACGTCAAATTAGAGAAGTTCCAATTCCACGTGAAGCAGGTGGAGTTCCTAGGCTACCGAGTGTCGGACAGAGGGTTGGCCATGGACGGGGAGAAAGTGAACGCAGTGCTGGATTGGAAGACCCCCAGAACCAAGAAGGACGTGCAAAGATTTCTGGGCTTCGCCAACTTCTACCGCAAATTCATCGAGGGGTTCGCAAAGCTGACCGCACCCATCACCGACTGTCTGAGTGGCAAGAAAAAGTTCGTCTGGACACCGGAAGCCCAGGAGGCGTTTGAGACCCTCAAGAGAGCTTTCGCATCAGAGAAGCACCTCCTGCATGTGAACTCGGAGCGACCGATCAAACTAGAAACGGATGCATCTGATCGAGCCGTGAGAGCGGTGCTTTTGCAACAGAACAGTGACGGTGACTGGAGACCATGCGCCTTCTTCTCCCGCAAACTCAGCAAATCGGAAAAAAACTACACCATTTGGGACAAGGAACTGTTGGCCATCTTGGCGGCATTCAAGAAATGGCACCATTTCCTGATTGGGGCGCAGCACCAGATCCAAGTGCACACGGACCATAAGAACTTGGAGTACTGGAGAACTGCCAGAGTACTCAACCAGAGACAGATCCGATGGGCAGAGTTCTTCGCGGACTTCAACTTCCGGATCCACTACGTGCCAGGGGAGCAGAACGTACGGGCCGACGCGCTGTCCAGGAAGCCGCAGTACCTGGAAGAGGAAGAGCTGCTGGCAGTGAGGCACATGTTTCCCATAGAACGATGGGCGTGTGGCGGCACGATGGAGCAAGCCTCGCTGTTGGTGCGGCTCACCCGCGCAGATTCCTTCGCGCAGCAGAAATTTTGAGACCTCAAGGAAGGGAGGGGGGTGGAAGAAGGTTTTGTGGAGAAGGGAGGGCTCTTGTTTTATAAGGGAGCACTGTATGTCCCGGGGGACCAGCTGAGAGCGAAAGTCCTCAAACAACTCCATGACAACCCCTCTGCAGGACATTTCGGATAGCAGAAGACCCTTCTCCTGGTCACCAGAGATTTTTGGTGGCCGGGGGTGCAGGACGATGTCAAGGACTACGTGAGGGTGTGTGATACCTGTCAAAGAGCCAAGGGGGACAATAGGGCACCAGCGGGGCTGTTGTAACCCTTACCCACCCCCAGCAGACCCTGGGAAATGGTGAGCATTGACTTCATCACCGACCTGCCCATGTCCAGAGGGAAGACAGCAGTGCTCGTGGTGGTGGACATGCTCACAAAGATGTGCCATTTTGTAGCCTGCCCCAAGGTGTTGTCTGCAGAGGAAACGGCCAAACTCTTTGTAGATCAGGTGTTCCGCTTGCACGGGGTGCCTTTGAGGGTTCTCAGTGACAGGGGGAGGCAATTTACCTCACGGTTCTGGCGCAAGCTCATGAGGTTGTTGCAGGTGGAGCTGAGTTTCTCCACAGCCAGACACCCCCAGACCAATGGGCAAGCCGAGAGAGCCAATGCCATTCTGCAGCAGTATTTGCGTTGCTGTGTCAACCAGAGGCAGAATGATTGGGCGCAATTTTTAGGTCTGGCAGAGTTCGCTTTTAATAACTCTGTCCACCTGTCCACAGGAATGACCCCGTTTTTTTGCTAATTATGGTCGCCACCGCAGAGCCTTCCCAGGGGGGGAGGAGGAACCCAGTGTACCAGCAGCAGAGAATTTTGCAGAGGAGATGCAAACGGTGCACAAAATGCTCAGAAGCACTCTGGAAAGGGCCAAGGAGGCATACAAGAGGGCGGCGGATGCCCATCGCAGAGAGGGCGAGGTCATTCGGGTGGGGGACAAAGTGTGGTTGTCGTCCAAAGGTCTACCCATCAGAGGGAGCTGCAGGAAGTTAGAGCATCGCAAGCTGGGACCCTTCGAGGTCATTGAGCAGGTCAATCCGGTAGCCTTTAAGCTGTTCCTACCGGACACCATGAGAATTCACCCTGTCTTTCACAGGTCACTGCTTTCACCATACAGGGAGGGGCACCGTTTCCACGGGGAGGGTGGGACACCCCCACACCGCCCATTGTAGAGGAGAGAGAAGCCTGCAATGAGGCCACGGAGATTCTGGACTCCAGATGGAATGGGGACAGGGTGGAGTACTTGGTAGCATGCGAGGGGGGAGCACCAGAGGACAACACGTGGGTGCCCTCCAACCAGATCATGGAGGAGTATCTCACGGCGGAGTTCCATTCCCTGTTCCCGGATAAGCCCATGCCACCAGATTTCTTTTTGAGGGACGTGTGTGCCACCACGGAAGATGACGAGGAGGATTTCTGGGGTTTCAGGTCCAGTGCAGAGAGGGAAGGGCAGGAGACCCCAGAGGTTCCCCAGGAAGAGCCGGGGGGAAGCTAGCCCTCATCGCCGTTGGGGGAATCTGAGGGGTGGCAGGACATATTTGCATCACAGGAGGACGGCGACACAGACTTCCTGGGTTTCATCACCTCCCCCAAGGGAGTGACCGGGGGGAGGGAGGGTGAGCCGGCAGAGCAGGAATCACCCACCTCACCGGAGGGGGAGGGGGATTTGGAGGGGGGAATGGATGTCAGGGGGGAGCTGCAGACCCCCCTGCCAGTCCAGCTCTCAGCCAGTACAGGCAGCAGCCAGAGCTTTTGGAGACAGACCCCTCTTCCTCCTCCTCCTCCTCCCCTTCTTCGTCGGGAGGGAGTGCTGGAGAGGAGGAGGGAGTGCTGAGGCTCCAGCCAGCATCCCAGGGACCGGGTCAAGTTTCCAGGGGACCCAGAAGAAGGAGGACCAGGCATTTCCGGTTCCCGAGGTGCTGCGACTGGCGGGAAAATCGCGACTCACTCGGGAGTTCTGGGTCAGACTGAGCAGACATGATTGATGTTCTCTTTACATGAATGTAAATAACTTAGATAAAAGCCTTTTGGCAGAATGACTCTTCGTTTTTCTTGGAACGTCCAGCCAAGGGGGAAGGGAACCCCCTACGTGTGACAGTCACGGAAGATGAACTGGAGGAGGGAGAGGAGGAAGAGGAAGGAGTAAGACTGTAATAAAACCCATACTCACCTGGAAATGTATTATTAACCTCTGTTATGCTTTCTTTGATCTTTCTTTGATATATTTAATAACTAAGACGTTTGAAAATTGGTGTATTGCTCAAAGAGAGGAATCTTTAATTTTTTAATACCGTAGTTGATAATAAAAATGAAATTCAAAATTATTTCCTGGAACGTAAATGGACTAAACAATAAGAAAAAAAAGGAACAGAGTAACACATTACCTGAAAAAACAAAAAGGGGACTTAATTTGTCTTCAGGAAACACACATAAATAAAAAACATGAAAGATTGTTAAAAAATGAAAAATTAAGTATGGAATTTGTAACAGCAGAAGAGAAAAAGAAAAAAGGTGTGGTAATTTATGTGAACCCAAAATGGAAGCCAGAATTAGTATGGAGGGACAAGGAGGGTAGGATAGTAATTGTAAAAATACAAAAGGAAGAAGAACAATGGATATGTGCAGGTATTTATGCACCAAATGGAGGGAAAATAGAATTTTTGAAAAAATTAGAGGAACAACTAATGACATACATAGATAAAAAAATAATAATAATGGGAGACCTGAATGGAGTTATAGACCCGGAATTAGATAAAACAAGGGGCTCAGGAAGGAAAAAAGATAATAGATTACCAAAATTATTCTCTGAAATTATGGGAAATTTGGAACTAATAGATGTATGGAGATATAAATTTCCAATAAAAAAGACTTCACATATTTCTCACATAGATACCAAATAGCATCAAGAATAGGTGCGATTTGGGCAGCAAAAGAATTGATGCCAGAAGTGAAAAAAGTGGAGATAAAAGCAAAAAAATTATCAGACCATAACCCTTTAGAATTAAATTTGGAAAGAGAAGAATGTAAAAGTGATAGAAGATGGAGATTAAACGTATTTCTACTCAATAACCCAAAAATAGTGGAAGGCGCCAATAAAGTATTAAAAGAATATTTTGCCCTAAACAATAAAGGGGAGGTAGAACCCCAAACAGTGTGGGACGCAGGGAAGGCTATCATAAGGGGTTACTTTATTCAACAAAATTCACTAATGAGAAAGGCAAGAGAAAAGAATAAAGAACAATTATTGGAAGAAATAAAAGAAAAAGAGAAAATGTTATATAAAACAGGTAAAAGGGAAATTGAACAGGAATTAAAACTCTTAAGAATGGAATTTGACAGTATAATAGATAGAGAAATAGATTAAAAAAATCAATATTGGAGATATAAAAATTTTGATTGGGCTAACAAACCAAGTAGATTATTAGCGTGGCAAATAAAAAAAAGGAAAAATGAACAATTAATCAATAGAATATCAAAACAAGGTAAAATTATTGAAAAGACCAAAGAAATAATGAAAGAATTCGAAGAATATTATAGAGAGCTATATAAAAGGGAAGAGATCAACAAGCAAAAAGCGGAGGAATACTTAAATACAGTAAACCACGGACAAATAGAGAAAGTAAAAGTTCAAATACTCAATAATGAAATTACAATTACAGAAATAAAGGAGATAATACATGAGATGAAAAGAGGAAAAGCCCCGGGCCCAGACGGGCTCCCTATAGAATTTTATAGGAGTCTAGAAGAACAATTACTACCCCAACTTAAAGAAATAATGAATACAATTTTAAATAAAGGAATAACACCGAAGACATGGAAAGAAGCATTAATAATACTCCTCCCCAAAGCAAATTCAAATTTAGAATTAGTATCTAATTATAGGCCTATTTCATTACTAAACTATGACTACAAAATCTTTGCAAAAATACTAGCCAAAAGATTAGGAAAAGTATTGGAAGACGTAATAAACAGCGATCAGGTAGGCTTTGTAAAAGGAAGAATGGGTAAGGATAATATAAGAAATATAATTAATATTTTTGAACATCTGGAAAATAGAAGAGATAAACAAGCTGCAATACTTGCAATAGATGCCGAGAAGGCATTTGATAACGTATCATGGGCATTTATGAAAAGCACAATGCAAAGGCTGAAAGTGGGGGAGAAATTCGAAAGAGCAATAGGAGCAATTTATAACAATCAAGAGGCAAACTTGATAATAAATAACAAAATTACTGGAAAAATAAAAATAGAAAAAGGGACGAGACAAGGATGCCCTCTATCACCGCTCCTATTTATAATAGTTCTAGAAATATTGTTAAACAATATAAGGCAAGAAGAGGAAATCAAGGGCATAGTAATAGGCAAAAAGAAATACAAAGTAAAGGCCTTTGCTGATGATATTATTATAACAACAGAAGAGCCACTAATCAGCATTCCCAAAGCAATAGATAAAATAAGGGAATTTGGAGAACTAGCAGGTCTGAAAATTAATTACAATAAAACGATAATGTTGGTAAAAAACATGGCAAATGATGGGAAAAAGGAACTACAAGAAATAACGGGCATAAAAATTAATAATAAAATGAAATATTTGGGGATAAATATGACCAACAAAGCAATAAATTTAATTCAGGAAAATTATATAGGAACTTGGAACAAAATAAAAAAGAATTTAGATACATGGGCCAAATTGAAATTATCTTTACTGGGCAGAATCTCATTAATAAAAATGAATGTCCTAGCAAAAATGAATTATCTATTTCAAAATCTACCCTTATTGGGAGGATCCAAATTATTTAAAGAATGGAATAAAGATATATCGAAATTTGTTTGGATGGGAAAAAACCCGAGAATCAAACATAAAATATTAATTGACAAAAGGAAACGTGGAGGATTTGGCTTACCTGAATTGAAATTATACCACGATGCAGCAGCATTGTGGTGGATTAAAGATTGGATAGAATTAAAAAATGCAGACCTGCTAGATCTAGAAGGGGAGGATATCGGATTCGGGTGGCACTGGTATTTAACCAGAGAAAAAATAGATAAACAAAATGTTTTCATGAATAATACAATAAGAAGATCCCTATACATAATGTGGCAAAAATATACGAGATTCTTCGAATCCAAAACGCCCTGGTGGTTATCACCTTTAGAGATTTTTGCAGTTAAAAGAAGAAATACTGAAATGGAATGGCCTACATATAAACAAGAGGGACCAGGTGGCGCTGTGGGTTAAACCACAGGCTTGCTGATCAGAAGGTCAGCGGTTCGAATCCCTGCGACGGGGTGAGCTCCCGTTGCTCGGTCCCAGCTCCTGCCCACCTAGCAGTTCGAAAGCATGTTAAAGTGCAAGTAGATAAATAGGGACCGCTCCAGCGGGAAGGTAAACGGCGTTTCCGTGCGCTGCTCTGGTTCGCCAGAAGCGGCTTAGTCATGCTGGCCACATGACCCGGAGGCTGTCTTCGGACAAACGCCGGCTCCCTCGGCCTATAGAGCGAGATGAGCACGCAACCCCAGAGTCGGACACGACTGGACCTGATGGTCAGGGGTCCCTTTACCTTTACCTTTACATATAAACAATTACCGGTACTAATAGAAGAGAATGGGAAATTAAAACTAAAGGAATACAACGAGCTGAAATCCTTCTTGAATAGCTGGCTTCAATATTTTCAAGTTAAACAAAGATTTTTAGAAGACAATAAAATAGGTTTTGAAAAAGAAGGCTCAAAAATAGATGAAATTTTATTAGGGAAAAATAATAATAAATACATAAAAAAATTGTATGAAATCTTGCTGAAATGGGAAACAGAGGAAGAGTTAGTAAAAAACTCAATGATAAAATGGAGCCAAGAACTAGGGAAAGCGATAGAGTTAAAAAAATGGGAAAATCTTTGGCAGAGGGATAGTAATTTTACACGAAATTATGACCTGCAGGAAAACCTATTAAAGATGCAAAATAGATGGCATCTGATGCCGGTAAAACTAGCAAAAATAAATAAAGGAACGAATAATATCTGTTGGAAATGCCAAAAAGAAATAGGTACATACATACATGTATGGTGGCATGTATGAGGGGTAAAAAATTGACAAAGATAAAATCCACGACTGGATTTTAGCTAGGGATGAAGCCCTCGATCTAGCACTATCCAACTCGGCCAGATTATCCACATGGTTTCCTCACGTGAAGGCAGTCAGATCGCTGGCCCATTATCTGAGTGACCTGATAAATCCCACGTTAAGAAGGGCCTTCACACTAGCATGATTCCACGCCATCCCTACAGCATTCCTACAGGGTGTATTTTCCAATACTCTGATGGAGCTTTGACTCTGCCCATGCAACAAGGGAAAGATAGAGGACTTTATCCATTTTTTCTTTTACTGCCCTCTATATGTTACAGTTAGACCCAGGCTTTTCCTCTTAATCCCGCCGACCATCGCCCGGGATGACGACCGCATGAAATACTTATTGGTAGACGCCAACCCTCTGGTCACACGCGGTGTGGCTATCTACATTTTACAGTCACTGAAACTCAGGGCCACCTCTTCGGCTAACTTGCCCTAGACCTAGACCTATGTAACTTCCTGACATAGTCACTGTCGACATGCCCTGTTATTGCTTCTTGTTTTATCTGTTTCACTCAGCATGATTTTATACTTAAAGTTTTTAGATGTATTTGTGCAAAGTGTGTAGGGTGTATCTGTTGTATTTTGTGTACGTTCGCGGTGGGTTTCCGCCTGGTTTCTCATTGTGTGCTATGGCCATATGGCTAATGCAATAAATAATATTTGATTTATAAACCTGTTTGAAGACAATTACCAACCATTTTGGAAAGAGATTAAAAGAGAGCTGGAACTATGGAATAGACTAAAACTATCTTTCAATGGGAGAATTGCAGCAATTAAGATGAATGTCTTACCAAAGATGTTATTCTTATTCCAAATGATTCCAATTATTAAGGGGACAGGACAATTCAAGGAATGGCAGAAAATATTATCAAGATTTATCTGGCAGGGGAAGAAACCCAGGATAAAATTAAAATTATTGATAGATAAGGAGAGAGGTGGATTCTCTATGCCAGATTTGAAACTTTACTATGAAGCCTCCTGTCTCTGTTGGTTGATGGAATGGATTGTTATGGAACGGTCTTTACTCTCAGGAAAGACACAGCAAAGACACATGCCCGACTGGCATGATCTCGCCTTCCAGGATCGTCCGGGAGCTTATCAGCTTCTTCAGCCCGAACATCTCAGCGACTGGTGTCGGCAGACATCCAGCACACTTAGGAATCAGCATAAATATGCGCAGTAGCGTAACAGACCACAGCAGCTCAGCATTGTAGCTAAAACTACTTTATTACATATCTACATACACGGAGCTCTACATCAGTGTTTTTCAACCACTGTTCCGCGGCACACTAGTGTGCCGCGAGATGTTGCCTGGTGTGCCGTGGGAAAAATTGAAAAATTCGAAAGATTAAAAAAAAAAATATGTCAAATTTTCGCCCACTAGGCGGGCGCCGGACTGTGTCCTGGGTATGGGGGGGTGGGGTTTTTGACCCCACCCTCGGCCAGCAGGGGCACCGATTGGCGCTCCTCAGGGGAACACCCTCCACTTTTCTGATGTCCGGGCTGTGATTGGTCCAGACTCCAGCCTGGACCTATCACAGTAGGACATCATCTTCCGACTTCCTTCCCGCCCGAGCACAGTGTGCGCAGCAGCGGAGAGAAGAAGACGTCGCGACTCGAGTCACCAGGAGGACCGGAGCAGGAGGAGACGGACGGAGACCAGGACTCGGCGGGAGTCAGCACTGCAGAGAGACCGCATCTGCATCCGGATCCAGCCTCTGTAAGTACTGAGTGACAGTGAGATACTGCAGTGATGGACAAGTTTTTGAAAAGGAAAGAACTGGACTCTGAACAAAATTTGGAGCCAGATGAGAGCCCAAGTATGAGTGGGGATCAAAAGAAAGCAAAGATGGTTAGCTCAAGCAAATTCTCTGGCACAAGGCAATATAGCGAAAGCTATATTTCAGTTGGATTTACTTTCACCGGAGATGAAAAGCTAGCTAACAGTGCTATGGTCCCAAGCAAACTTAAACGCCATCTCCAAACGAAACACCCTTCGCTTCAAAACAAGAATGCGGACTATTTTGTTCGCCTGGAGAAACAGGCAACTTTCATGAGAAAAACCACAAAGGTAAATGAAAGAGCTCTTAAAGCTAGCTATCAAGTTGCTGAACTTATAGCCAAGTCAAAAAAGTCGCACACTGTGGCAGAGACATTAATACTTCCTGCCTGCAAAGCTATTGTAGAGGAGATGCTCGGACCTGAAGCAGCTAAGGAAATAGCCAAAGTCCCTCTCTCAGACAACACAATTTCCAGACGTATTAATGACATGTCTGCAGACATCAAAAGTGTGGTTTTGGAAAAGATCCGTATCAGTGAGAAATTTGCATTGCAACTTGACGAGTCTACTGATATCAGTGGACATGCTCAACTCTTGGCCAATGTGCGTTTTGTTGATGGTGATGCAATTAGAGAAAACTTCTTTTTTTGCAAGGCATTGCCAGAAAAAACAACAGGAGAAGAAATTTTTCGGGTCACATCAGAATACCTTGAACAAGGAGGACTAAAGTGGGAAAACTGCACAAGTGTCTGCACCGATGGAGCTGCAGCCATGGTCGGGCGCACCAAAGGCTTTGTAAGCAGAGTGAAGGAAAGAAATCCAGATGTGATTGTTACGCATTGTTTTTTACACCGTGAGGCCCTCGTAGCCAAGACTTTACCAGCAGACCTAGTTCATGTGTTGGATGATGTTGTGCGCATGGTAAACTTTGTAAAGTCACGACCCGTGAAAAGTCGCATATTTGCAGCTTTGTGTGAGGAGATGGGAGCGAAGCATAAAACCTTGCTGTTTCATACGGAGGTCCGGTGGTTGTCGCGTGGCAAGGTCTTGGTTCGTGTGTATGAGCTGCGGGAGGAACTTAAAGTGTTTCTGACAAATGAGAGGTCAGATTAGGCAAAGCTGCTTGCAAGTGATGAGTGGTGTGCAAGGCTGGCATACCTGGCAGATATATTTCATCATCTGAATGAACTGAACACACGAATGCAAGGCCGAAATGAAAACCTGCTTACAAGTACAGATAAAATAAATGGATTCCGTTCAAAGGTGCAACTCTGGCATCAACACGTGGAAAGTGGCAATCTTGAAATGTTCACACTCACCAAGCAATGGCAAGGTGTTCACACTGCTGCACTGTGTGCGATAATAGTTAAACATTTAAAAACTCTCGAGGAGAAGTTGTCATTTTATTTCTCTTCAGTCTCCACTGAATGCCTTGACTGGGTTAGGGACCCTTATAGCTCAGCATCAGTTGGTGGAAAGGACATGACTTTACAGGAGCAGGAGGAACTAACTGAACTGAGACAAAATCGTGGTTTCAAGCTAAGATTTGCTGATCTACCTTTGGACAGTTTTTGGTTGGATACTGCCAAGGAGTTCCCCCTTCTGGCAAACAAAGCTATTTTGACATTGCTCCCATTTTCCACTACATATCTGTGTGAGATGAGCTTTTCAAGCATGATTGCTATAAAAACTACATACAGAGAGAGACTGAGAGCTGTTGACGAAGAGCTACGTGTGTGTCTTTCTTCGATTCCAGCCAGAATATCAGCTTTGTGTTCAGCCAAACAGGCCCAGGTTGCGCACTGAATAAAGTATTTTATAATTTTTCATATTTCTGTTTACTTACTATTTCATAATAAAGTAATTATAAAATACTTTCTTTGTGTTTATTTGATTCCTATTCAAGAGAATTACTTTATATATAGTCAATATAGGCACAGAGTTAAATTTTTTAACATTTTCTAATGGTGGTGTGCCTCGTGATTTTTTTCATGAAACAAGTGTGCCTTTGCCCAAAAAAGGTTGAAAAACACTGCTCTACATGATGACTCCCTCTCTCTAGCATCAGGCAGCCGAGAGAGAACAAAGGACAAGAGTCCTATTTAGAGGATGCATAGCAAGACAAGACTTCCTGTCTGCCGTCACTTCCCCCTTCCACTCTGTGGGATGAAAAACAAAAATACAGTCATGTGATAACAATAAGCCCATGACTGAACACAGGGAATGAATCTCATAACATGGATAACACTGGAAAATAAGGATTTGCTAGATTTAGAAGGCTATGACAATAGATTTGGGTGGCACTCCTATCTATGGTATGACAAAGTTAAAGTACATAGAGAATCCTTAAACCATGTGATAAGGAGATCCATCTATGAAGTGTGGGACAGAAACAAATATTTGTTGGAAAGGAAAACCTCATGGTGGATCTCACCTATAAAGGTACTTATGGTAAAGAAATTGAACATGGAAGGAGGGAGGGCCACATATAATGACATACTGATGAAAACAGATAAAGGTTGGAAATTGAAATCATATAGCCAGATCGAATATATTTTTACAGGATGGTTGCAGTATCACCAGGTTAATGATTTATTTATGTCTGATAGAAAAATTGGTTTTGAAGATAAAAAATCTAGATTTCAAACTGAATTGCTGGAAGGTAGAAGCAAATTATTAACCAAAATGTATGATTTTCTGTTGGAGTGGTTTACTAAAGATGAATTAACGAAAGAAGTCATGATAAAATGGGCAATGGATTTTGGGTATAATATTGAGTATGATGCGTGGTTGAGGTTATGGAACGAAAATATGAAATTCACAGCATGTGTCACCTTGAAAGAAAATGTACAAAAATGATGTATAGATGGTATTTAACACCAGTTAAATTGGCAAAAATGTACAGGATGAGTGATAATTTATGTTGGAAATGTAAGAAAAAGGAGGGTGGATTTTACCATATGTGGTGGACTTGTGAGAAAATGAAGTTATTTTGGGAATCGATTTATAATGAGTTGAAAAAGATGTTTAGATATACTTCCCCCCCAAAAACAGAAGCTTTTTTGCGAGGTTTGATGGGGGAAGAAATTGAGAAAAAGGATCGAAGACAGTTTATGTACGCAACAACCGTGGCAAGGATAGCCCCAAAATTGAAATTACCAACGATAGTGGAGTGGCAGACGAAGATGATGGCGTACGCTGAAGTAGCAAAACTGACCGGCAATGTCAGAAACCAGGACGAATCGAAATTCCAAAAAGAATGGAGTAAATTTGTGGTGTAAGATGTAACCGTGGAAGTTTCAAGACACTAGCAGGACTGGAATGACCTTTTGACAGTATTGTAAGAACTAAAGAAAAAAAGTACTGCGTGGAAAGATTGGACTAGAAAACCTGCTGACGAGAGGGAGGGAAGTCGATGCTCAATAGAGCGTGGATATATGTGTTGGTTTATTTCTGTTTTGGAAATTTGTTTAAATTTGAAATTTAATAAAAAAATTAAAAACAAAAAACAAAAATGGTGCCAAATTGTTGTAAATCCTGCACTGAAAGGTTTGGCAGTGGAAACAGAAAGGTTTTTATCATAGGCAGAAAACTAGGCATCAACGCCTTAACCTGCGAAAAAACATTTATTTGAAAAATCCCTAAGCTGCGGCTTCAAAGATCGGCCACTTCAGCGAAGCGGGCTGTTTTGAGCGCTGATTTCTCCTTTCAAGAAACAACTTCAAAGAAACACTAGAACCGTGAGTAATTGGACAATTAGAGGATAAACCTTTTGGAATTTGGACTGCGGGAAAGATTTAAAAAGGACGTCTGTCTTTCTCGCTTGTGTGACTGTGTTGGCAAGACAGCGGCTGTAAACAGTAGAAATAGCTTTTAAGATTCTAACTTCGGCATTTGACAGTTATTTGACAGTTCGCCCCCCCAGACTTTGCTTTGACAAGGGGGGGAGGATAGACTGTGATTGATTACTTCGATTACTTTGTTGAACAACTTTTAAACCCACTGCCACCCTCAGGAATAGTGGAGACTCCGGGACAGTGCAGGGGTTTAAACAAAAAAACTTTGCCATTTGGATACTTTCTGTTTTCAAGTTTCTGTTTCCAAGATTGACTGGAACACTGTATAAATTGCTACAACCCATGTGGATTACAAAAGGTTTAAAACTTTATGCAACTTACTAACATCCTCAAAAACTGGCCAAAGTTACTGCTTCTTTTGGAAAAGAGGAAGGATAGAAAGTAAACAATTTTAAGTACTGAGAATTGTAACAATCCTATGTAGGCTCTTGCAGGTTGCAGCAGCTGCAGGAGGCCACTGCTGAGAGTGACCTTGAGACTGTTGTGATAAATGTCAGGAACTAGCACAGGAGTGTCAACAAGAAGTAAAACAGGAGATAAAGGAGACAAAGGAGAAAAACCAGAAAGGAGACCATCCAAACAATTAGATCCAGTAGTGATGAGTCAGTTAGTGGAATCAATAGAATCCATGAGAAAAGAGCAAAGAGAAGCTGTGGAGTGACAAAGCAAAACAGCAGAAGATCTTAAAAAGGAAATAGCAGGAATAAACCGAAAATTGGATGAGATTGGACAATTGAAACAGGATTTACAAGAAACAAAAAAAACAAGTTACACAAGTGGAAACTCAAGTGCAATCTTTGGAAGAAACACACAACAGGGATCACTACAATACGCAAGTGGCGGTCGCTTTTCTACAGCTGCAGCAGAGATCGACCAATCTGAGGGTAAGACATCTCCCAGAAGGAGAGGAAGGAGACTTGAAAGCCTACATAACAAAGATCCTACATAATAAAGATCCTGGTGGACTACTGGGGACTTGACCAGGAAAGATTAAACAACACAATTGTGAAAGCATACAGGTTTGGGCCTAAAAATAAGAAGAGTACTAAAACAGTCAACGATTGCCTGATAGAGTTCCAAACCAAGGCACAAAGAGACGAGATCTTAAATCTTCATTACGAAACCAACCTTCAAGTCAAACAACAAAGGGTGGTCCTATTCAAGGACATCCCTAAATTTTTCCTGGATCTAAGACCTAACTACACAGACTTGACACAGGCCCTGAACAAAAAGAAGATCAGATTCAGGTGGGAGTTCCCACAAGGCCTCTCCTTCAAATACAAAGAAAGAATCATCAAAATTAAATCAGTGGAAGAAAAAAATAAGTTTTGGGGGGAAAAAACCTTGCTGATTTTCCAGAAGTACTACCCTCTGGACCACTAAATTTACCAGAGGGCGCTACAGGAGGAACTGATAATCAATAGAGATGGCACTGAAGGTGTTAACGTGGAACGTAAGAGGTTTGAACATTAAAGCACGGAGGAACCAGACCTTCCACATGTTAAAAAAACAAAATTTGGACATAATTTCCTTACAGGAGACACATGTGGTAAGACTGCATAGAAGAGTTCTCGAAAATAAAAAATTGGGACAAGAATTCATCTCTTCAGCCAAAGTAAAGAAAAGAGGAGTAGTAATTTGCGCCAAGGAAAAATTCAACCCCAAATTCAAATTCAAAGACGAGGATGGAAGATATGTTGCAATAGAAATAACAGTACAAGGCGAAAAATTCTTAATTTTGGGACTGTATGCACCAAATGATGCAAAATCAGAATTCTACAAGGAAATTCACGACAGGCTACTGGACTATACGGATTACAAAATACTGATCCTAGGGGACTTTAATGTGGTAGCCTCCATGCTTATGGACAGATCACAAAGAGCAAAATTTACTAACGATGGGAGGCTACCCAAAACTTTCTTTGACTTAGCGGATAACCTGGATTTGATAGATATATGGAGAATGAAGAATCCATTGGACACTGAAGCAACTTTTTATAGTGAAGCAACAAAAGCCTGGAGTAGAATTGATCAGATATGGGCATCCAGGGAGTTGACACCCAGGATGCTCAAAGCCGAAATTCACCCAAGAACTTGCTCTGACCACAACTCTGTACAACTGGACTTAAGACTAACCCAAAAAGGTTCTCTTAGATGGAGAATGGACGATTCATTGTTAAGAAACAAAACAATCTGCGAGAAGGCTCAAAAAACCATCAAAGACTTTTTTGAAATAAACTTAAACACGACGGTGGAAAAGAGAACAGTCTGGGACACAAGTAAAGCAGTCATGAGAGGATTCCTGATTCAACAAAAAGCAATAAAAAATAAATTACAAAAGGAGAAAAAGGATAACATCTTACAACAACTCAAAGAAAAAGAGAAACAATTGAGAAAGAAACCCAAAGATGAGAGAATTCAAAAGGAAATAAAACAACTTCAGGTGGAATTCTCCAAAATAACAAATTGGGAAATTGAATGGAAAATAAAAATGCTTAGACAGAAGACCTTTGAATCAGCAAATAAATGTGGCAGACTGTTGGCATGGCAACTGAAGCAGAGGCAAAAATCCAATACCATCACGAATATTATGGTAAATGGAAACAACATAGAGAACCCGGCGGAAATTAGGAAAAACTTTGAAAATTTTTACAAGCAGTAGTACAAAGAAAGTGATCAAGAAAAAGGAAAGATCGAGCAATTTTTAAAGGAAAATGGTCTACAGAAAATACCAGAAAATATGAAGGGCCCTCTAAACCACCCAATAACAACAATGGAAGTAGACACAGCAATAAACAACATGAGACTGGAAAAAGCTCCAGGACCAGATGGACTAACAGCAAAATACTATAAGACACTAAAAGATTGGTTGATTCAACCGTTGATGGAAGTTTGCAACGATATACTAAGGGGAAGGAGGGCACCGGAGTCTTGGAAGGACGCATACATCACTCTGATACCTAAGCCGGATGTGGATCGGACACATATGAAGAATTATAGACCAATCTCCCTCCTAAATGTGGATTACAAAATATTTGCAAATATAATGGCTAGCAGACTCAGGAAGGTTCTAAAAGAGGTTATCCACAAGGACCAGGCCGGTTTTCTACCGGAAAGACATCTAAATGGTAACATAAGGAATATTGTGGCTATCCTGGAAAGGTTGGAACAAAATAAGAACTGTAAAGCAATCCTGATGTTTGTGGATGCCGAAAAAGCTTTTGACAATGTATCCTGGAACTTTATGAAAGGAAATTTACAACAAATGGAGGTGGGAGAAGGTTTTATGAACGGTTTGAAAGCGATCTACACAGAGCAAAAAGCAAAGATTATCATCAACAGTGTGGTATCAGACAACATAAGAATTGAGAAAGGAACAAGACAAGGATGCCCACTTTCCCCTTTACTTTTTATAACAGTCCTGGAGGTACTTTTGAATATGATAAGGAAAGACTCAGATATAAAAGGAGTGGTGGTGGGGGCCAAAGAATACAAGTTAAAAGCCTTTGCTGATGATTTGGTATTAACCTTACAAAATCCGAAGACCAGTGCAGCTAAGGCACTGGAGGTAATACAAGACTTTGGGCAAGTAGCAGGATTGAAACTGAATAAAGCCAAAACTAAAGTTCTAGGGGAAAACCTGACACAAGAATAGAAAGAGGAAATGGAGACGGAAACGGGCCTTCAATTTGCAAAAAAAGTGAAATATCTGGGAATCAATATGACAACCAAAAATCAGAATTTGTTTAAAGACAATTATGAAAAAGTGTGGAACAAAGTTAAAAAAGATCTGGAGATCTGGAACAATTTGAAGTTGTCCTTGCTGGGTCGAATAGCAGTTATAAAAATGAATGTGCTGCCTAAACTACTATTTCTCTTCCAGGCAATACCGATAGTGGATAAGATGGAACCGTTCAAGAAGTGGCAGAAGGACATATCAAGATTCATCTGGCAGGGGAAAAAACCCAGAATCAAGTTTAAGATCTTAACAGATGATAAGACAAGAGGGGGATTTTCCCTGCCGGAATTAAGTATCTATTTTGAAGCAGCGGCCTTCTGCTGGCTGAAAGACTGGTTCCTACTAGAAAACACAGATGTATTGGACCTGGAAGGTCATGATAACAAATTTGGATGGCATGCATATTTATGGTATGATAAGATCAAGGCCCACCAAGGTTTCAAAACACACATAATCAAAAAGGCTCTATTTAGAGTCTGGATGAAATACAAAGATCTGCTAGAGAGGAAAACACCCAGATGGATTTCGCCATTAGAAGCTAAGGCCGACAAGAAGATAAACATGGATGAGAAGTGGCCGAAATACTCTGAAATTTTAATACAAGAAGGTGAACAGGTCAGGTTGAAACCCTATGAGCAACTGAGAGAAAAGGTCAAGAACTGGTTACAATATCATCAAATTAATGAACTTTACAAGATTGACAAAAAGATTGGCTTTCAACTGGAGAAGTCAAAACTGGAAATGGAACTATTAGAGCCAAAAATAAAGAATTTGTCTAGAATGTACAACTTGCTGCTGGAATGGCATACACAAGATGAATTTGTGAAATCTGCAATGATATACTGGGCTAAAGACGTTGGGCACAACATCATGATGGCAGACTGGGAAAGACTATGGAGGACAGGAATAAAATTTACTGCTTGTAATCTGTTAAGAGAAAATATCATGAAGATGATATACAGATGGTATTTGACCCCAGTAAAGCTTGCCAGAATCTATCATTTGCAGGACAACAAATGTTGGAAGTGTGAGAACACGGAAGGAACATTTTACCACATGTGGTGGACCTGCCCAAGGTTGAAGGCATTCTGGGAAATGATATATAATGAATTGAAAAGAGTGTTTAAAAGCACATTCGTGAAGAAACCAGAGGCCTTCTTGCTTGGAATGGTCAACCAGGAGATACCGAAGGAAGACCACACCTTTTTTATGTACGCCACAACAGCAGCAAGAATATTGATTGCAAAATATTGGAAGATAAAGGACTTACCGACCTTAGAAGAATGGCAGATGAAATTGATGGACTACATGGAGCTCGCTGAACTGACCGGGAGACTCCGCAACCAGAGGGAGGAAGCAGTGGAAGAAGATTGGAAAAAAAATTAAAGACTATCTTAAAAAATATTATAAAATGTAAAAATGAAATAATGTCGAAGCTACAGTAGTTTACAGATTAGATTTAGAATAGTAAAATATTAAGTGCAGATTAGATTTAGAATAGTAAAATATTAAGTGATTAAGTACAAGAATTTATAGAATGTTTATGATGAATATGAAGTTTGAAAGTTTAACTGAAATAATTTGAAGTAGGAAGATAAATTAAGTGTACGAGTATAAAAGATAGTATGAATAATGATAACATGAGAAGTAAAAATAGAATAAGAATAAAGTAACATAAGTAAGGAAAATTAGAATATTAAAACATAAGAAAATGAAAAATGAAATAGCCAATTGAAATAATAGAAATGTAAATGAAACACAGAGGGATTGACAGGAGGAAGTCAAATCAAAATGTTAAGGGAATTAGGAAAGTAAATTTATAGATTTTTTAGGTGTAGTATTGTTTATTTTTGTTTTGTTTTGTTTGTGTGTGAGTGTGGTATTGTTTATGTTTATGTGTATAAAACCAATAAATATTATTTGGAAAAAAAAAAAAACCCTAACAATTTCACCCAAAATCTGACATTGTCCTATTCACTCAAAAATGGTGGCAAACTGTTGCAAATTATCCCCTGAAAGGTTTGGTGGTGGAAACAGAGGGATTTTGATCATAGGCAAAAGAGCACGCATAGACGCCTTAACCTGCAGAAAAACATTTTTTTTTAAAAAAAGTTCCTAACCCTCGGGGTCACAATTTCACCAAAAATCTGACGTTATCCAATCCACTCAAAAATGGTGCCAAACTGTTACAAATGCTAGACTGAAAAGTTTGGCAGTGGAAGCAGAAGGGTTTTTATAATAGGACAGAAAATGAGGCCTCGACGCCTTAACCTGCGGAAAAACATTTTTTTAAAAATCCCTAACCCTCGGTGTCACAATTTCACCAAAAATCTGACGTTATCGAATTCACTCAAAAATGGTGGCAAATTGTTGCAAATGCTCCACTGAAAGGTTTGGCGGTGGAAACAGAAAGGTTTTTTATCATAGGACAGAAAATCAGAAAACTGAGTGACTTGGATAACCTCAGATTTTTGGTGCTGCGGGTTAGGGATTTTTCAAATAAATGATTTTCCACAAGTTAAGGCGTCGAAACCTAATTATTTGGCCTATGATAAATACCCTTCTGTTTCCACCGCCAAACCTTTCAGTGGAGGATTTGCAACAGTTTGGCACCATTTTTGAGTAAATTGGAATACATCTGATTTTTTGTGAAATTGTGACCCTGCGGGTTATTGAGGTTTTTTAAAAATGTTTTTCCGCAGGTTAAATGTTAGGACGCCAACAACTTGGCGCGCTGAAGAGCAGCAGTCAGAGTCGGATAAAGCCGAGGTCAAACAGTCCGGGTCAGAAGCTAGCCGAAGTCAGGCAGTCGCACAGGGGTCAGGAGTAGCCGAAGTCGGTTCAAGCCAGAAGTCAGGAAGCCGAAGTGACGAACACAGGAACCAGGAACAGGACGAGCAAGAACAACCACGTGCTCCAGCACAGCAGTTGCAGGTGCTGGTGAATGGAGCAGCCGACCTTCCTTAAGTCATTCAACATAACAAACACATGATAACATCAGAATCTCCAAAGATAAAGTGCGTCATATAGTCTTTTTAGTCACAACTGCAATAATATTCTTCTGGCAGTGCAGTAAAAAGTCTTTAGATTCACGTTGATACACATGTGGAATGGTGCCAAGGCGATCGAAAGGACAGTGATCCTGATAATAGCACTGTTTCGAATGAATCTTCCTCAGCAGAAGCTACAAAAAGAACAGCAACAATGACCCGCATATGCATGAGTACTGGTAACCAAAATCATTTACAAAACATATGATGTAAATTTAACACAGAAATAAAAACCAAATACATACCACTTCAGTGAAAAGAATAGACTTCTATGGAGCAGTGGTCATAAACCTATGTACCACTGCCACTGATTCCAAGAAACACAAAGTATAAATAACCAAACAATCCAAGACAGGTGGCTCTCATCATTATAATACAGGGTAAGAGAGAAACAGCATCTTAAAGGTACAGGACAATGACAATAGTAATTAAATGAAACAACTAAGATCCAAATTGGAGTTTAATCCTTCTGGATAGAGAGTCTTGAACATAAAAATAAATTGAGATTCTTTCTGTCTTAGCCGTTTCACATAATCCAGCCTGGCATTAGTAACTCTCCGGTTAACCCACAATACTGTGTATAATAAGTCCGTGTCCGAATGATTTTTTGACAGGAAATGTTCAACAAGAGGTGCTTCCAAAACTGCATTACGGATGCACGAGTGATGCTCCCCTATCTGTATGCCAACCGCACGGGTGGTGGACCCGATATAAAATAAATTACACGGGCACCGAATCAAATATACCACTTCTCTAGTTTGACAAGTACTAAAATGGTTGATAGTAAACCTAAAATTAGTCTTTTTTTATAATAGTTTTATTCATTTTATCATATAAAACAAGCACATAAACTACAAAAGAAAAACATAACATAAACATTTAAACACAACAATAAAGTATATCATTTTTCACCTATTTTCCTTAACATCTTGTTGGGACTTCCCCCTATCCTCCCTTCCTGGTTTCACATCTAACTCTTATTTTCAGGCAAGTTAATCTTCAAATTTAACCTTTTATCTAACCTTTTGTTATCCATTTATTCATTTAATCATTATGTTACCCTTTTTTTTTTAACCTCAAATATATTTTTCAGTCCCAATTTTAATCCGGTAAACTCTAGTTTATACCCTAGATTTTCAAATATTTTCCATATTACAATATTTTTTTAAATACATTTTAAATTTCTTCCAATCTTCTTGCACCACATCCTCCCTCTGTTCACGCAGTCTTGCTGTCAGTTTGGCGAGTTCCATAAAGTCAATCATCTTCATTTGCCAATCTTCCACTGTTGGTATTTCTTGTGTCTTCCAGTTCTTCACAATCAGTAGTCTCGCTGCTGTCGTTGCATACAAAAAGAAAGTCCTGTTTTTGGGGGGGGATTTCCTCCTCTATAATTCCCAAAAGAAAGGCTTTGGGTTTCTTATGAAAGGTGTCCTTCAACACCTTTTTCATTTCATTATAAATATTTTCCCAGAAGTCCTTTATTTTGGGGCACGTCCACCACATATGGAACATAGTTCCTTCTTTTTCTTTACATTTCCAGCATTTGTTATCTGTCATATGATACATCTTAGCCTACTTCACCGGTGTTAAATACCATCTATACATCATTTTCATCATATTTTCCTTTAAAATTGTACATGCTGAAAAGTTCCAACTTTTTTTCCACAACCTCTCCCAGTCCTCCAACATTATATTGTGCCCCACATCCTTAGCCCAATCAATCATAACTGATTTTACTTGTTCATCTTTCGTATGCCACTCTAGCAGTAAATTATACATTCTGGAAAGATTCTTGTATTTAGAGTCCAATAACTCTATCTCCAGTCTGGATTTCTCTGTCTGAATACCAGGGTTTTTGCTATCCATTTTAAACACCTCGTTGATCTGATGGTATTGTAACCAATCAGTCAACTTATCCTTAATTTGATCATATGGTTTTAGCTTGAATTTGTTATCTTTCTCATTCAGCAAATCACTGTACTTCAACCATTTAAACTCTGTATTAATCCTTTTTCGTGTTTTAGCTTCCAAAGGTGAAATCCACCTGGGTGTCTTATTTGCTAAAAGCTCTTTATATCTGATCCAAACCTTAAACAACGCTTTCCGAACTATAAAATAAAATAAATAATAATTTATTAGACTTGTGAGGACCATGCCTTTACACAAGAATCATCCAACATTATTAAAAAGAATAACAATATAGTTGTTAAACTGGGTTAAAACACATTTCCCGCTAGCCCCACAGAGCAAAACAAAACAAGACCAAGAAAACCAGCCCGCGATGCAGGAAAGAAAATACAACAGCAGATCAGGAGAATAATGGGGGGGCCTTCGCTGCGTCATCTAGGAACCCCTTCCTGGTTTTCATGGCCCTTGCCACAAAAACCGCTACCGCATGGGAAATCCGTGGGTCTGCGTCTACCAGCAGAAACCTTACTCGATCCTCCGAGTTGCCTATTGAGTTAGGTATAAATTTCTCAATCACATCTCTGAAAGCCGAGTACATGGGACAATACAACAGGTAGTGTGTGAGGTCTTCTATGACCGAACTATATGATTTTTAAAACCTCAGTGGGCCTTTATCTTGTCATACCATAAATATGTGTGCCATCCAAATATATTGTCAAATCCTTCCAGGTCCAGCAGATCGGCATCCTCCAACAAAAACCAATCTCTGAGCCAGCAGAATGCTGCCGCCTCAAAATATAACTTCAGATCTGGCAAGGAGAAGCCACCTCTTTCTTTAGTATCCGTTAGTAGTTTATATTTAATTCTTGGTTTCCCCCCCTGCCAGACAAATTTAGATAATGCCCTCTGCCATTCCTGGAAGCATTTCGCATTTTCTATTATTGGTAGAACTTGGTACAAAAATAACATCTTCGGTAGCACATTCATCTTTACCACTGATATTCTGCCCAACAGAGATAATTTTAGGTTTGACCATATTTCCAATATTTGTATAACCTCCAGTGCTTCAACTGCACTGGATTCTGGTTCTTCAAGTGTCAACACCAAGTCGTCTGCAAAGGCTTTTAATTTATGCTGTTTCGACCCTACTCTTATACCCTTAATACCCTCATTCTGTCTTAACATATTCAGTAGGACCTCCAGGACTGTAATAAACAGTAGGGGGGAAAGTGGGCACCCTTGCCTGGTTCCTTTCTCAATTTTAAGCTCCTCTGATATCACATTGTTAACAATTATTTTTGCTTTTTGCTCAGAATAAATTACCTCTATTATATTGTAAAAATTTGAACCAACCTCCATTTTAGCTAAATTCATCTTCATAAAATTCCAAGAAACATTATCAAAAGCTTTTTCTGCATCAATAAACATCAATATCGCCTTACAGTCTTTTTTTGATTCTAATAATTCCAATATATCCACCACATTTCTCACATTGTCTTTCATATGTCTTCCAGGCAGAAAACCTGCCTGGTCTTTATTAAACAGATCCTTCAAGACTGTTTTCAGCCTGTTAGCCAGAATATTGGCAAAAATTTTGTAATCCACATTGAGTAAGGAAATTGGTCGGTAATTCTTCATCTGAGCTTTATCTGTGTCTGGTTTTGGAATCAGAGTGATGAAAGCATCTTTCCAGGTCTCCGGTGCCTTGCCCCCCTTTATTATATCGTTACATACATCTCTCAGCGGTTGTATCAACCATTCTTTCAAAACCTTGTAGTATTTAGATGTAAGTCCATCCGGTCCTGGAGACTTTCCCAGTTCCATTTGGCCTATTGCCCTGTCTACTTCTTGCAATGTTATTAACTCGTTGAGTAGGGATCTTTTGTCTGTAGGAATCTTCTGCAGGCCATTTTGTTTTAAGAAATTTTTTATATTGGCAGAATCTTCTTTCCCTTTGAAATACAGCTGCTTATATTTTTATTTTTTTTGCAAGTTATTTTTATTCATCATTTTTATATATTACAACAAAACACTTGGATATTCAATTACATAAAGTCTATACATATACATATACTCCGCCGAGTATTTGGGACTTCCCTCCCATCCCATCTTGAGTTTATTTTTCCACTTTCATTCTTACGCTTTTATTCTCTTTAAATTGTTGTAACTATTTTGTACCTTTTATTATATATTACTATAACTCACATTGTGTTCTTTTCCGCTATTCCTTATTTAAGTTCTAATTGTTACATTGCAAGTATTTTATCAAAACCTGTGAGTGAATTCATGTTTTTGCTATAATTTTCTAAGTATATAATAAATTTACTCCAATCTAATTGAATCTCCTGGTTTTTTTGTTCTCTTATTCTCCCCGTTAATTTTGCTAATTCTAGATACTCTAATAGCTTTATTCTCCATTCTTCTAAGGTTGGTATTTCAGAGGATTTCCAGTTTTGAGCCCATAAAATTCTGGCAGCGGTGGTTGCGAATAAAAATAATCTTTGATCCTTCCTCGCTACTTCTTCCCCCACCATTCCTAGCAAAAACGCTTCTGGTGTTTTTGGAAATGTGTATTTTAACATTCTTTTTAGTTCATTGTATATTGATTCCCAATATACTTTTGCCTTTTCACACACCCACCACATGTGGAAAAAAAATCACCATTCTCTGTCTTACATTTCCAACATTTTTTGTTCTTTAATTTGTACATTTTTGCCAGTTTGGTGGGGGTTATGTACCAGCGGCACATCATTTTCATAATGTTTTCCTTTAATGCCGTGCATGCCGTGAATTTTATACCTTGGTTCCATAGTTTATGCCATCTGTCATAATATATATTGTGTCCTACATCCATTGCCCATTTTATCATGCATTCTTTCACTTCCTCGTCTAGGGTGTACCACTCCAATAACATTTTATTCATTTTTGATAATAATTTTTTCTTTTCCTTCTACTACCTCTATCTGAAATTTTGATTTACTTTTTTCAAATCCATATTTTTTTTATCCTCATTAAATAACCCATACACTTGGTGATATTGGATCCACCCTGTCAGATTTTCTGCCACTTGCTCATACGGTCTTATTTTCCACCCTCTCTCTGAGTCTATTATTAAATCTTCATATGTGATCCATTTATTGTCCATGTTCACTTTTTTAACTGTTAAGATTTCCGTTGGGGATAGCCACCTCAGTGTCTTTCTCTCTAGTATGTTCCTGTATCTCTGCCACACTTCCCATATTGGCTTCCTAAATACATGTGTTAAAAAATCTTTATGAACTTTTACTTTGTCTTGCCAGAGATATGAGTGCCATCCATATCTGTTATTAAAGCCCTCTAGGTCCAACATATCCACATCTTTTAATGTCATCCATTCTCTTGCCCAGATCAAACAAGCTGCTTCAAAATAAATCTTTAGGTCCGGTAAGTCGAAACCTCCCCTTTCTTTTCTGTCTACTAGCAATTTATGTTTGATTCTAGGGGGTTTCCCTTGCCAGACAAATTTAGATAATTTTCTTTGCCATTCTTTCAGTTGTCCAGTCCCCTTAACTACCGGGATCATTTGGAAGAGAAATAAAATTTTAGGGATCACACTCATTTTTATTGCTGCTATCCGTCCCCAAAGAAAGAGTTTCAATCGACTCCAGATATCCAGATCTTTTCTTATTTCCTTCCATAATGCCAAATAATTGTCGTTAAATAAATTTATATTTTTGGATGTCATTTTGATGCCCAGATACTTCACTTGCTTCACCACCGCAATTCCAGTTCTTCTTTGTATCTCCTCGCTTTCCTTTTTACTTGTGTTTTTTACCAACATTTTAGGTTTTTTTCCTATTTATTTTAAATCCTGCTAATTTTCCGAATTCTTCCACCTCTTTCAGCATTTCCTCTAAACTTTTTTCTGGTTCTTCTAAAGTTATTACGACGTCGTTTGCTAATGCTTTGCATTTGAATTCCCTCTTTCCTATTTTAATTCCTCTGATTGCTGTGTTTTCTCTAATCCTGTTCAAAAGAACTTCCAAGACTGTTATGAACAGAAGTGGAGACAGGGGACAACCCTGTCTCGTGCCTTTTGTCACTTTCAATTTTCCATTTAGTATATTGTTATATTTAATTTTGCTGACTGCTCTCCATAAATCGCCTTGACTCCTCTCATGAACTCTTGTCCTATCTCCATTTTCTCCAGTACTTTCTCCATAAACTTCCAAGATAGATTATTGAATGCCTTCTCCGCATCAATAAATACAAGAGCTGCCTTTTTATCTATCTTCATCTCTAAGTATTCGATCAGATCCACCACCGTTCTTATATTATTTTTCATTTGGCGACCTGGCAAGAATCCCGCTTGATCTCTGTGTATCTGTTTGTTCAAAACCTCCTTTAATCTATTTGCCAAAATATCTGTATATAATTTATAGTCCAAATTCAATAGCGAAATAGTTCGATAATTTTTTACATCTGTTAAATCCGAATCTTGTTTGGGTATTACCGTCACAATGGCCTCCTTCCAGGTATCTGGGATCTGGCCTGTCTTTAAGGTGTTATTCATCACTTCTGTAAGTACTGGAGTCAGGTGTTCCGCCATTTCTTTATAATATTTTTCAGTCGGCCCATCTGGACCTGGTGCCTTCCCTATTTTTATTTTTTTAATTGCTGAATGCACTTCTTCTTGTGTTATTGGAGCATTTAATCTTGTTTGATCTTCTTTCATAATTTTCTTTGGTTTGTTCTTTTCTAAATATTTCTCCATTTCTAATTCATCTTCCTGTCCTTTTTGGTATAATTCTTTATAAAAATTTTCAAAGATTTCTCTAATTTCTTTTGGGCTCTCAATTATTTTATCATTCTTTATTATTCTATTTATCATATTTTGTTTCTGTCTTTCCTTCAGTTGCCATGCTAATAGCTTTCCGATCTTATTCGCACTTTCAAAATTTCTTTGTTTATTCCATTTTAATTTCCATTCTATTTCTTGATTTATTATCAAGGAAAATTGAATTTGCAATGCTTTTATACTCTGTTTCACTTCTATATTTCCTGGATTTAACTCTAACTGTCTTTCTTTTTCCATAAGTGCTTTCATTATTTCTTCCTTTTTCTTTTCTCTTTCTTTCTTTTTAATACTGTTTTGCATAATTAGAAAACCTCTTAACACGGCCTTACTAGCGTCCCACACTATATCCAGATCCGTCCCTTTGTTGACATTTAATTTGAAATATTCTTCCAGTATCTTTCCTGCCTTTTCCACCACCTTCTGATCATTGAATAGATTTTCTTTCATCCTCCACCTTGTTGGCAATTCATTTCTTCTTAACTCCATAATGACTGGGTTGTGATCTGTCAGTGTTCTTGGTAGAATTTCTACTCTATTTACTTTTGTTATCAGTTCACTAGATATCCAAATATAATCAATCCTCCCTGAGCTTTTATTTGGCTCAGAAAAGTATGTGTACTGTCTTTGTTCCCGATGTTTCCATCTCCATGCATCTGTTAAATTTAGGTTATCTGTTAATGTGAAAAAGGATTTGGGCAGTTTACCTCCTGCCTTGTCCCTCTTTCTTGCAGATCTATCAATCTTTGGATTCACCACCCCATTCAAGTCTCCTAAAATTATCATTTTCTGATCCATATACTCTACCAAAATCTCCTCCAGCTTTTTATAGAATTTTGCCTTTTTTGTATTTGGAGCATATATTCCAACTATCAGCAATTTTTCTCCTTGGACGTTCATTTGAACTATTATAATTCTGCCATCCTCATCTTTTTGTATTAATTTTGGTTCAAATTTCTCTTTGATGTAGATCACCACCCCTCGCTTTTTCTTTTGATCTGCAGTTACAAAACCACAGCCCAACTTTTTGTTAATTAACACTCTCTTATGTTTTTTTGAGACATGTGTCTCCTGCAAGCAGACAACATCCAAATTTTGTTTACTCAAAACATGTTCTACTTTATTCCTTTTCACTTTATTATTTAATCCATTTACATTCCAAGACCATAGTCTCAGACCCATGTTTTAATCAGTTCTTTATGATTTTAAAAATTTCATCAATGAATACTTTACGATTCAAGATTGTCTTTTTCTTGTTCCTCTTCTTCCTCTCCTTCTTCTCCTCCTTCGTTTCCTTCTTCTTCTTCCTCTTCACCTTCACCTTCTTCCTCCTCTCCGCCCGTCGCCCCTTCCATTATCTCTCTTGATTTTTCCTTCTTTTCCTTGACTTCCAAATGGTGATTTCTCTTCCTCCAATCACCAGCTTCTGTGCGTGATTCAATTTTAAAATTTCATTTCTAATGTCCATAGAATTAAACATGATCAGACAATCTCCTGGTAGCTTCTTTGCTCTTGCTTTTGTTGATTTTACTCTTATTCTAAAGATATTCATGATGGTGTATTCTAGTTCTTCCTGTTTCATATTCAGCCATCTTGCCAACTCTGCTGTCAGTTTTTCCCTGATATTTTCTTTTGGTTCCTCCGGGATGCCTCTCAGCTTCAGATTCAATTGTCTCTGTCTCAATTCTAGGAGAGCAAGATTATCTAGTATTTCCTCATTCATTTTGTTAAGTTCCACCACCTCTTCCTTTACTTTCTCAGTCTCCTTTTTTATTGCTTAATTTCCCTTTGAACCTTTTTAACAGAGTCTTCTGTAAATTTAGTTCTCATTGCCATGTCCTTAACTTGTTCTTTTAACTCCCCTACCACCTCCTCAAATTTCTGATCAATTGCCTCTTTTAAATCTGCCAACTTTCCTTCTATGTTTCTCTCTATGTTCTGTTCGCTTTGTCTAATTTCTTTCTTTATTTCTGCCAGAAGACCCTCCCATTCTCTGCTCTCATCCTGCTTTGTACCCTTTTTCTCCCCTGGTGTCACTGTTCCTTTTGCTCCCTTCATTTTAACTGATCTAAAATGTTCTGTTCCTTTCCTTGCCACTGGGGCCCCCAGTTTGTCTCTTTACTACCCGTCTCTTTGTAACACTGTACAAAAAAAACCCTATAACAGTCACTTCTTTCTTCCCCCACTAGATGTCCCTTTTGACATTCCTTCCTATTTCAGTCTATTTTTACAGTCTCACCAAGCTACTTTCGTTTTCTTTGTCTCCGTTGTTACTTCCTGTTTCTTTGTTTCCCACATGTTGCAACTTTTTATCCAAACTCAGTCAAATCTTAGTCTAAGTCTCTGATGTCTTCTTCTTCTTCCTCAAGGAGTACCTAGGAGAATAAAATCCCCCTCCCGACCCCTTTATCCAAATAAACAACTAATAGACAAGATCCCCCCCCACCGAAAAGTGTGTAAAGTAGCGAAGCGGCGCTCTCCGGGAAGAAGCAGGAAGTCCTCCTCCAACAATGGCGATATTAAATCCTCTTTCGTCTGCCGGCCCCTCTTCTCCCCCGAGTTCTCAGCTTCCCGTCTGCTGTCTCTTCTTCCCCAACAAATTCTGCTCAGCCCTCCGCTTTGCTGTTTTGTCGCCTTCCCTTTCTTCAGCCACTTATCGGCTTAATCCATTTAATCGTCAAAGCCTTCATGTTGGGATGTTTTCTAAAATATTTGGAGAAGTCCACCAGGATTAAGAAAGTCTATACGAGGGGTGCAGAGAGAGAGGGGGAACAAGGAGTATATTTAACCCCTCATTCCCCTAAATCTGGATATCCGAGAAATAAGGACACCCTATGTTCTCGTACTTTTTCCGCGGGGGTTTGTGCTGTTTCCCGGGTTTGTGCTGTTTCCCCCCCCACACGTTCTTTTTAAAGTCCTTCTTTCCTCTCCTTCCCCTCTTTCTCTTTTCACGAGGACTGCCTTCTATATTTTCCCCAGGCTTCTTTTAGTTACTCTAAGCAGTTTCTTTCTGATTCCACTTCTTTTCCGCTCTCGTTCCCGAGTGCTTTCAACAATTCTCCTCACTTCACAGACACTTCAAATTTTCTTCCTCCTGCAATGACTTGGCAAGCGCCATTTTTTACTCAACAGTGGGAAGGGACTCCCTTTTTGCGTTCCCACTCATGTCCAAATCCTTTAAATTTTCTTAATTTTTAAGGGTAAATGAATCTCTTCGCTTACCCCTCAATGTCCAGATTTTCCAAAATTTCCTTGGAAGCGGGCTGCTTTCATCCGGAGCTGGAGGCTTCGCATCACCAGGGTATGCACTGTACCCCCTTGCGTCCTCCGCGATATCTTATTTTAGAAGTCTTTAAACTTCGACTCCCGTCCGAAGAGTGCGAAAACAGGACGCCGCCAGGTACCGTGCTCTTCAAGGTAGCCCCCCTTGATGTGAACGGGTCTGCATAGCCCTTGCAAGACCCCTTAAATCCCCTGGGATGCTCGGGATTCTCCGGAGAGAATTTCCGCGCTCCTTGCAATGGCCGCAGCTCCGCCGGAAGTCCGAAATACAGCTGCTTATAATAGTTCTGGAAATTTTTCCTAATCTCTTCAGGGTTGTTAATTTGTCTTCCTTCCACGACAATATGTGTCACTGTGTTCTCTTTCTGTCTCTTTTTAATTTGCCAGGCCAACAATTTCCCACATTTATTTGCAGATTCAAAGTTTCTCTGTCTCATCATTTTTATCTTCCATTCAATTTCTTGATTGATAATTGTTGTATATTGAACTTGCAGTAACTTAATGTCCTTTTGAATCTGTGAATTTTTTTGGATTTGATCGCAATTTCTTCTCCTTTTCTTTTATTTGGGACAAAATACGTTCTGTTCTCTCTTTCTGTTGTTTCTTTCTCCACACATTTTGTTTAATCAACAGTCCACGCATGACCGCCTTACTTGCGTCCCAAATAGTCCTTAATTCTGTTTCTGTGTTCAAATTCACTTCAAAGTAATCTTTCAAAGTCTTTTGGGCCTTCTCCGTAAATTGGTCGTTCCTAAATAATGCATCATTCATCCTCCACCTAAATGAACCCTGCAGATTTAGTTTTAACTCCATGTACACAGCATTGTGATCTGAACAAGGTTTTGGTAGAATCTCTGCTTTAATTGTCCTTGGGACTAATTCTTTTGTAATCCAGATGTAATCCAAGCGGCTCCATGACTTATTTGGTTCAGAAAAATAAGTTGCCTCGTCTATTGGATACTTCATCCTCCAAATGTCTAAAAGATCCAGGTTGTCTGCCATTTCAAAGAATGTTTTGGGTAGTCTTCCATCATTTGTCAATTTTTGCCTTTGCGATCTGTCCATTAATGTGGAGATTATTATTGTAATCCAAATAGTCCAATAATTTTGTTCCAAGTTTTTTGAAGAATTCTGCCTTGCCTTCATTAGGTGCATAGACTCCTACAATCAGAAATTTTTCGCCTTGTGCTGTAATTTCAACCGCGATGTATCTTCCCTCTTCATCCTTAAAAATCTGTTTTGGAGTGAGTTTCTCTTTTGCATATATTACAACGCCTCTCTTCTTCACTTTATCAGAAGAAATAAATTCCTGTCCCAGTTCCTAAAATTAGTCTTTTCATTGTAGATCACCTTCGTTTGCAAGGCTAACGGGCATGAAGGGCATCTGCCACATCTGAAGTGTCCCGTGGGTCCAGACTGTGCAGAGGTGCGGGAAGCAGTGTTGAAAGGGTTAACATCTGTATGTATTAATAAATCATTAAAGCAACTGGTGCGCCTGAGGCCTAGCAAAGGAAATTCCAAACATCCAGGGATGTTCCAAAGAACATGCCAATGTTTCCGTATTAATCTGATGACTCTGTCCGTAAAGGGAGAGTATTCCAAAGAACCTGTAATACGGTTATGTACACGTGATGTGTTAGTCTGAGTAAGGAGTGTAGACCGATCCCTGGCTAATGAATTAGTCTTAGACCTATTGACTACATCACACAGGTACCCCCTGGCACGTAGTGAGTCAGCTAACAAATCAGCATTTCTAAAAAAAAAGTCATCATCATGCGAGGAATTGTGTTGTTATGATACACAACAACAGAGACACTTCAGCTGTGACCCATCGCACCGGCGTCTCGGCGCAGAAGTAAAAAATAACAGTAACACGTTACACATTACACAGACTTCCGTACATGAACAGTCCCCAGATGTGTAACGTCATCCCTGTGGGCAGAGCGTCAGACTGAGCTTGTTAACCCTGTAAGCTCAAAACCTCACAGGAATTCCTCTTAAGTCCATGGGGTAATTTTTTTTTTAATACTTTTTATTAGGGATTTTATACATAAACAAACAAGTACAAAACATACACACAAGACAACCCCTCCCCTCCCTCCCCTACAAAAAAAACAAAAACAATTAAAATATTTACTTCCTAACTATCATATTCCTCTAACATTGTCTAGCAGACTTCCCCCTCTTCTCTCCTTTAACGCTGCATTGTAAAATAATTTTGGCAATTTCTATTCATTTTCAAATCTATTTCTTAATTCTTAAAACACATTATATTACTTCTTATTATCTCAATCTATTATCTTAAACATACTTCCTATTCTTCCTCTACTCTCCTACTCTTATAATTATCATCTATCATCCTTTTGGTTATTTATATATACTTTTTATCTTATCAATCCTTATCCAATCTATAAACTATTATATCTACTCAGCAATACTCTAACAATTACAAATTCTAAATTTTAAGATGTTTCTTCATATATTCCCTGAATTTGTTCCAGTCTTTTTCCACCGCTTCTTCCCTCTGGTCCCAGATTCTTGCGGTCAGTTCTGCGAGTTCCATATAGTCCATCATTTTCAACTGCCATTCTTCCAGTGTTGGTAATTCTTTTGTCTTCCAGCATCTTGCAATCAGAATCCTTGCCGCTGCTGTGGCATACATAAATAAAGTGTGGTCCTCTTTAGGTAGCTCGTGGTGTATCATTCCCAGTAGGAAGGCCTCTGGTTTCTTAACAAATGTGTTTTTAAACACTCTCTTCAGTTCATTATAAATCAGATCCCAGAAGGCCTTAACCCTCGGGCATGACCACCACATATGATAAAACGTTCCATCTGATTTCTCACACTTCCAACACTTCTTATCCTGCAAATGATAGATTTTAGCTAGCTTGACTGGGGTTAAATACCATCTATAAATCATTTTCATAATGTTTTCTTTTAACAAATTATAAGCTGTAAAATTAATCCCTCTTCTCCACAGTCTCTCCCAGTCAGCCATCATTATATTATGTCCTACATCTTGTGCCCAGTCTATCATAGCAGATTTCACCAGTTCATCTTGTGTATGCCATTCCAGCAGCAAGTTATACATTCTAGACAAATTTTTTGTTTTAGGTTCTAACAGTTCTGTTTCCAATCTTGATTTTTCTGTCTGAAAACCAAGTTTCTTATCCTGTTTAAATAGTTCATTAATTTGGTGATATTGTAACCAATTCGCTACTTCTCCTTTCAACTGCTCAAAGGGTTTCAACTTGACACTGTCTCCTTCCTGAATTATAATGTCTCTGTACTTAGGGAAGTTACCTTCCATGTTTAGTCTTTTATGGGCCTTGGCCTCCAAAGGCTAAATCCAATTGGGTGTTTTCTTCTCTAGCAAATCTTTATATTTGTACCAGACTCTATACAAAGCTTTCCTGATTATATGTGACTTGAATCCTTTGTGACTCTTTATTTTGTCATACCACAAATATGCATGCCATCCAAACACATTGTCACTATCTTCCAAATCTAAAACATCTGTATTCTCCAGCAGGAACCATTCTTTCAACCAGCAGAATGCAGCTGCTTCAAAATATATGTTTAAGTCTGGCAGAGAGAATCCCCCTCTCTTCTTATCATCTGTTAAAATCTTATATTTAATTCTGGGTTTTTTCCTCTGCCAAACAAATCTGGATATATCCTTCTGCCAGTTTTTGAATGGTTCCATCTTATCAACAATCGGTAGTGATTGAAACAAAAATAACAGTTTTGGTAGCACATTCATTTTGATTACGGCTATACGTCCTAACAAAGACAGTTTTAAATTGCTCCAGATTTCCAAGTCCTTCTTGACTTCCTTCCATACTTTTTCATAGTTGTCTTTGTATAGATTCTGGTTTTTAGATGTTAAGTTCACACCTAGGTATTTCACCTTTTTAACGAAACCAAGCCCTGTTTTTTCCTCGATAGACTGTTTTTCTTCCAATGTCAAATTTTTACCCAATAGTTTCGTCTTGGTCTTATTTAACTTGAATCCTGCTACTTGTCCAAATTCTTGGATTGTCTCCAGTGCCTTCACAGCACTGGTCTCCGGTTCTTGAAGGGTTAATACTATATCATCTGCAAAGGCTTTTACTTTATATTGTTTATTCCCCACGCTTATGCCTTGTATAGCTTTATCTTCTCTAATCATGTTTAGAAGGATCTCCAGGACCGTTATAAAAAGCAAAGGGGAAAGGGGGCACCCTTGTCTTGTTCCTTTTTCAATTTTGAGGCTTTCTGAAATAATGTTGTTGACTATTATTTTAGCCTTTTGTTCCGAATATATAGCTTTCAATCCATTCATAAACGCCCCTCCCACCTCCATTTTTTCAAAATTCTCTTTCATAAAATTCCAAGAAACATTGTCTAAGGCCTTCTCCGCATCAATGAACATCAAAACTGCTTTGTGGTCCTTTTTTTGCTCTAGTCTTTCTAGTATATCCACAACATTTCGTATGTTTCCATTCAATTGTCTTTGAGGCAAAAACCCTGCTTGATCCTTGTGGATAATCTTCATCAATATTCCTTTAAGCCTGTTGGCCATGATATTTGCAAAAATTTTGTAATCCACATTTAAGAGGGAGATGGGACGGTAATTTTTCATTTGTGATCTATCTGTGTCCACTTTAGGAATCAAAGTTATATAAGCCTCTTGCCATGATTCGGGCGCCTTCCTTCCCCTTAAGATGTCGTTGCATACTTCCATCATCGGTTGAGTCAACCAACTTTTAAGTGTTTTGTAGTATTTTGCTGAAAGTCCATCGGGTCCTGCGGCCTTGTCCAATTTCATAGTGTCTATTGCAGTCTCTATTTCATTAGCGGTAATTTGGCAATTAAGCGTGGATTTCAATTCTTCTGGGATTTTATGCAGTTCTTTTTCCTTTATGAATTGCTCTACTTTGTCTTTGTTCAGATGTTCTTCCCTGTACAGCTGTTTGTAGAAGTTTTCAAAGTTTTTCCGAATTTCTGCAGGCTTCGTGATACTCCTACCATTCACCTCGATATTCGTTATTGTATTTTGCTTTGACCTCTGTTTCAATTGCCATGCCAGCAATTTGCCACATTTGTTTGCCGATTCAAAGGTCTTTTGTTTCATCATTTTGATTTTCCACTCTATTTCCTGATTAATTAGTTGAGAGTATTCCATCTGTAATTTCTTAATTACTTTCTGTAGTCCCAAATTTTTAGGATTTGCTCTCAACTGTTTCTCTTTTCCTTTAATTGTTGCAGAATATCTTCTTTTCTTTGATTCTGAAGCCTTTTCCTTATTGCTTTCTGTTGTACCAGAAATCCTCTCATTACTGCCTTGCTGGTGTCCCAGATGACTCTTTTTTCCACTGTTGTGTTGAGATTGGTTTCAAAGAAATCTTTTAGAGTCTTCTGGGCCTTTTCACATATTTTCTCATTTCTGAACAGCGAATCATCCATTCTCCATCGGAAGGTTCCTTGTAGATTGATTTTTAAATCCAGCTGCACAGGGTTATGATCCGAGCAAGTTCTTGGATGTATTTCTGCTCTGAGTATCCTAGGTGTCAACTCCCTGGATACCCAGATTTGATCTAATCTACTCCACGATTTCGTCGCCTCTGAGTAAAATGTTGGTTCTGTATCAGTCGGATTTTTTAATCTCCAAGCATCCACCCAGTCCATGTTATCTGCCATCTCAAAGAAGGTTTTGGGTAGTCTTCCATCATTAGACCATTTTGTCCTTTGTGATCTGTCCATCAGTGTGGATGCTACCGCATTCAGGTCTCCCATGGCTATTATTTTGTAATCCATATAGTCCAGCAACTTGTCGTGGATTTCTTTAAATAATTCAGTTTTTCCTCCATTTGGTGAGTAAATTCCCAGAACTAAAAATTTTTCGCCTTGCACTGTAATTTCAATTGCAATATATCTTCCTTCCTGATCTTTGAAAAGTTGTTTTGGGTTCCATTTTTCTTTGGCATATATTACAATCCCTCTTTTTTTGACTTTAGCCGCTGACACAAATTCTTGACCCAGTTTTTTGTTTTGTAAAACTCTTCTATGTAATCGGACCACATGTGTTTCTTGTAGACAAATCAAATCCAAGTTCTGCTTGTTTAAGACATGGAACACATTGTGTCTTTTAGCAGGAATGTTCAAGCCCCTAACATTCCATGTTAAGGCTCTTAGCACCATAGTCCTTTATGCCACTCCTCCTTCCGCTCCGACTAGGCCTTGAAATGTTGTTGGTGTAGTTGCTGCTGCTTGTGCTGGTGCGTCTGTAAAGAGCTCTTTATGCTTGTCCACGAAAGTCTTTTGATCCTCTGGCGATTTGATTCTCACCTTTCTCTCTTTCGTATCTGAACGAGAGGCCTTCTGGAAATTCCCACCTGAAGTTGATTCCTTTCCTCCTGAGGGTACGTGTCAGTTCTATGTAACTATTTCTTCTGTCCAAGAAGTACTTGGGGATGTACTTAAAAAGAACCACCTGTTGTTTGTTGACCGTCAAATTTTTGGCGTAGTGAAGGTTTAAAATTTCGTCCCTTTGTTGCTTGGATTGAAATTCAACTATGCAATCTCCTGCTGATTTGGAATTCTTATCTCTCGCTCCGAATCTAAAAGCCTTCACAATTTTTGAATTCAATTCTGCGTCGTCAATTTCCCAGAAATCTGCAAAGGTCTCCACCAAGTAGCTCTTGAGATTTTCTTCTTCTCCCTCCGGAAGATTCCTTATTTTCAAGTTGGCCTCCCTCTGCTTCATTTGTATGAAGGCCAGAGCAATCTGTGTTTCTCTCTGATATTTATCTTGAGCGTGTTCCAAGACGTCCACTTTATTTTCCACTTTTGCAACTTTTTCTTTGGCTTCCTCTAGGTCTTTTTTGATTACAGTTATGTCATCTATTTTGTTACTTATAGTATCAATTCTTTCATTTAAGTCTTTTCTCATAGAATCCAGAGATTGTAGAACCTGCTGCATTACTTCTTCTTGTGCTTTAGAATCTCTTCTTTCATCTTTTGAATCTCTTCTGTCCTCTCGTGGGTTTTTTTTTTCTTCTCTAGGCCCTTTAGCCCTTGCACCAGCTGAGCTGCTCATCTGTTAACAGTTCAAGGTCACTCCTGTCAGTGGTATCCTTTACTGCTGAGAGCCTTGTTGGAGAGGAATGCAGGAATGTAAACACAGGATGTTGGGGCTTAAACAATCTATTGTCTTTCAAAGTCTCTTTGTTTAAGCCTGGGAACACTGACTTCCAAGGGATTGCAATTGTAGCCAATCCTACAGGATACGATACATTGCTTTACAATTTTTCTAACCTCCTTTCGATACTTTAGGACTTCAGTAGCAGTTCTAATTATTACAAAGTCTCAAGAATGTCCACAGAATTGTCCCAATCCTTTACAATCCGAATGGCTATTTTGTTTCTTCTCCCCGCTCTGACCCGGAATCCTAGTCCAGAGGGTGGCGGGGGAACTTGGTTCCTTCTTAACTTACAGGGTAAAATGTCTTAATTCCACCCCCCTTCGCCCTGGTGAGCCCGGGGGGGTATCTGTCAAATTCAGCTTGCCGAGCACTCTATACGTTATTCCAAGCCGCTCTGCTGTTTACAGTCTTAAACGTTGCCTTATTTACACATTAAAGGAAGAGATGGACCTCCTTTTTAAATCTCTTCCGTGGCCGAATTATGTCCCAAATAAAGTCAATTCTTGGTACTCACGATTCCTTTTTTACGATTTTTTGAAGGAGGAATCCAGCGCTCTTTGCTGTCCGCTTTGCCGCTTCGCTGGAGACGGTCGATCAATGGAGTCACAGCGCTCCGAGCTCAACCCGCTCTCCCCTTCTGCGACCCGTACTCGGGTCTTTCGAAGGGGGGGAGCTCGTTCGAGCGCCCGCCGACTCCCCAAGTCTTCAGGCCGCCCTGCCCGAAGTTTTAGGAGGGTCCGTTACGCAGGAACGGTACCCCTGACCCATTTCCAGCCGGTCCCCGCCGCGCGCGATGGGAGCCCAGCCGACCGGCAAAAGCGCTAGACTGGAAGTCTAGTCCATGGGGTAAATTATCCCTAAGACACTTGGGATGAAAAGAGGAATAATGAAGGAGCGAGTTACAGTCTGTAGGTTTTTTGTAAGGTCTAACAGCTAAATGGTCATCGTGTTTAAAAACCTCCACATCCAAAAAAAACACATGAAATGGTACTGTGATGGCCTGAAAAGGACAGAGCAGGATGTAAAGAGTTGAGCAAATCGGAGAACCGTAAAAAATCATACTCATTGCTAAACAGAAAAAATAAATAATCAATAAAGTGGCTGAGGAAACTCAGCCAGATGGGCGGGGTAAAAATAATAAATTATTATTATTATAAAGTGATAATAAAGTAATAAAGCAGATGCAAAAGGATTATTGTTGAGAATATGCGATTTTTCAAAGGTCCCCATAAAAAAAATATTTTCTAGAACAATATCCAATAAGTCTAATATAACATGGACCGGGGGGTCAATTTGATTAAAGCATCTGTTCAACCAAATGTCTTAATTCATCGAGTGGTACATTGGTATATAGTGCTTGGATGTCCCAAGTTGCCAAAATAGATCCCTGTGGAACAATTTTATCTTCAATAATAGAGATGAAATGCTGGGTGTCTTTAATATACGAAGGGGGTTTTTTTTGCTAAAGGATTTAAAAAAGAATCCAAAAACTGGGCAGTGGGTTCCAATAATGATCCCGAGCCTGATATAATAGGACGACCGGTCCATGTTATATTAGACTTATTGGATATTGTTCTAGAAAATAATTTTTTTCGATTTAAGGATCAATTCTATATACAATGCAGGGGAGTTGCAATGGGCTCCCGGTGTGCTCCCTCCCTTGCCTGTATCTATATGTTGTTTTTTGATTTACAACATATTTTGAATGAACGTAATCCCTTTAAGAAATATATTTTGGCTTATTACAGGTTTATTGATGATTTGATATTGGTCTTAGATAGAGATGTGTTTTTGGAATTTGATATTTGGTTGAACCAATGTGACCCTGCATTGAGGTTTAATGGCAAAATGAGTGACAAGAGTATTCCTTTTTTAGACATTGAGTTATTTTTTGTTACTTTTGGGAATGAATTAACCATCAAAGTACGTCCTTTCCGTAAATCCACTGATAAAAATTCGTTATTGCATTATCAGTCCAATCACCCAGTTCATCTTAAAAATAGCCTCCCATATAGTCAATTCATAAGATTAAAAAGAAATTCTTCTTTAGAATCAGATTTTTTGCAACATGCTGCAAGGCTTTTTTCAGCATTAGAAGATAAGGGTTATCCCCTTAATGTTATCCAGAAGGCATTGGACAAGGCTAGAAAAATACCCAGACAGAATCTGTTATCACCCAAGCCCAAACATTCGCAGGACAGGATTTTTGCCACCTTAGAATACAATCATTTATCATTCCCCATAGAGAAAATTATTCGTAAACACTGGCATATCATTTCAGAGATCCCGGGTTGCGAGAACTTACCCATTGTAGGCAAGAAGAAAACCAGATCCTTTAGGGAGGTTCTAACACACACAGATGTATTACAACACAAACATGTAGAACCTCTGACAATGCCTAAAGGGCATTTTAGGTGCGGTCACTGCGCATGTTGTAAATTTGCTTTACCGGTTAAATCTTTTACTAATACGACCAATGGTAAACAAATTGTCTTACAACAGTTTTCTAACTGCTCCACGAAGAACTGTGTATACTGCATACGATGTACATGTGGTTTACTATATATAGGAAGCACCACACGGGCAGTTAGGACAAGGATATCTGAACACAGATCAAAAATACGTAATAAATGTATGGACGCTCCCTTGGTCCAACATTTTATATCAGCATTACATACTGAGGATGATTTGAGTTTTTTCATTGTATGGACTCCTATGAAACCTCCTTTCAGGTCCGTGGATATGCGCAGAATATTATTACAGAAGGAATACAAATTAATATTTGAACTTAACACCCTACACCCTAAAGGCCTTAACACTGAGTTTGATCTACAATGTTATGTTTGAATCGCTGTACCTTTAAGAGCTACTAGGTGTTAATTGATATCATGGTTTGTTTGTTCTATTTAAGTCTCCATTTCATTTGCCTCACTAAGCTGTACCTGCGATATCTGCATGTTTGGTTAATCCATTACATCATGATGGTATGTTTAACATTTTGTATAAGATTTTGTATATTATAGTTTGTATATTCTTTGTATATTGTTTGTTACAATGTAATTTGAATACTGTATTAGTCACACAGAACTGATGAAGCACCAAGTGCGAAACCTGTAAAAAATCCGGAAGACAGGTCTTCTCTCCTCTCAGTTGCCTCCTTGTTGAATGGACTAATGGTGATTTCACCTATCATCACATCCTACAATTGACTATTTGCTGTGGTTCATCAACCACCTACCTTGTGGGAACTTTTGTTGGCACTGAGTTTTGTTCATTTTATTGTGTGCTGAATGGTTCTATCATTTTTGTTATACATGCGATATTTATATGGTTGTAATATTATCAGTTCTTTATTATAGTTTTTGTGCAATTGTTGTTTGAGCGTCAGCCAGAGTGTGGTGATTCTTGTTGTTGTGTTTGGCTTGTTAGCACCACGACGATACTTTATGTTGTTTGTAATTCCCATTCCACCTTAACAAACAGACTGAGGATGTTATCACGTGTCTGTGTAATGTTCCAGTGTGCTGCTGGGAACTTCTTATCTTCAGTCTGTACTCACTTTCTCTTGAGCTAATGAACATGGAGGTGTGCTTTCTTTTGTCCTCATGTTCTTGTAAATAAATGCTTGTAAATATCGCTTTAGCCAGTCTCTGAGGTGCATCTTCTGCTGCTGCATGATTGATAGGAGTGCTTAGCTTTCCGAAGCTAGGTCTCTGGATTTCTGCTGGTTTTTCCAGGGGCTTGAAAGTCGCCCGGCAGATCGGCCGGGGGTGTATGGGCCAGACGGGGGAATGTCCGTCGTATCTGTTTCCCTGGATTATCACAACACGAACTTCCTGTAGAAATTGGTGAAACCCAGAAAACACTGGACATCCTTCTTGGTTCTGGGGCTTTTCCAGTTCAGGATCGCCTCCACCTTGTCCGTGTCCATGGCAATGCCCCTGTCAGAAAGGCGATACCCCAGAAAGTCCACCTCCGTGGCGTGGAACTGGCACTTTTCCAGCTTGACGCATAGCTGGTGCTCCTGAAGCTTCTGCAGCACCTCCCTGACGTGTTGCTCATGTTCCTCTGGGTTCTGGGAGTATATAAGGATGTCATCTAGAAAGACCACCACGTTCTTGAACAGCAGGGGTCCCAACACGTGGTGCATGAACGCCTGGAAACATTGGCTGCCGGCTTGCAAGCCAAATGGCATGACTAGGTACTCATAGGCCCCCAGGGGTGTGAACATGGTGGTTTTCCACTCATCCCCCTCCCGGACCCTGATCAGGTTGTACGCCCCCCTCAGGTCAAGCTTGGTGAACATCCTGCCTTTGCGCACTGTGGCCAGCAGGTCGTCAATTCTGGGCATGGGGAACGTTACCGGTAAAGTGATGGAGTTGACCCGTCTGAAGTCCACGACCAGCCTCCGCTGTTGCGTGTTCTTCTTGTCCACCCAGAACACGGGGCTGCCCCCTACTGCACGACTTTCGCGAATGAAGCCTCTGGCTAAATTCTTGGCAATAAAGTCCTTCAGATTGGCCAGTTCCTGGTCTGACATGGCATAAAGCTTGCCAGGTGGCAACTGCGCTCCTGGGACCAAGTTAATCTGGCAGTCATAGGGGCGGTGGAGTGGCAGCTTGTCTGCCTCCTTCTCATTAAACACTTCCATGAATTCAGCATATTGCGCAGGGAGCTTCACTTTCCCTGCCTGCATCATCACAGCCTCTGCTTGTCTTTTGGGAACACCCCTCTCTAAGCAATGTTCCATGCAGTAGGCGGAGCCAAACGTGAGAGAGCGCTGGTACCATCCCACTACCGGGTCATGCCTATCCAGCCACCCCATTCCCAGGATGATGGGAGGACCTGCCAGGGTAGTCACGTGGAACGCCATGGTCTCAGAGTGCCTTCCCACTGTCATCCTCATGGGCGGAGTGCAATGGGTAACTGCTCCCCCCTTCAACTCCCTCCCATCAATGGTGGTGACTTGCAAAGGGAAATCCAGTGGCAGCAGATGCAGCTGGTGTTCTAACGCAAAGTCTATGTCCAGAAAGTCTGCACTCGCTCCTGAGTCGACTAATGCTTGGACCTCAAGGGTGAAGCCATTAGGGAGCTCCAGGGCAACCCCCAGTACGATCCCAGGCTTGGGTGGGTTGGGTGGGGATGGTTCACTGCTCCTTCGCCTGGCTGGCTGCCCCCTTGCTTTGCCACCAGGCGCTGTCGTTTCCCTGCACTGCAGCTTCTTCCCCCCTTCTCCGGCCACCGTGCCTGTCATGCCTTGCCACGCCCTCCTTTGAGCACATGCTTTTGCAAAATGCCCCACTCTGTTGCACAGGAAGCAGCGCTTGGGTGTTTTCCCGCCTTGAGCCTCACTGCCTTTGGCAGCCGCTGTATTTGAAAATTGGTGCGTGCGCGCACCGCCCAGTTCCATGGGCGTTTCCTGCTGAGGCTTTGGCAAACTGCCAACTGGCTTCTCCACCACGCTAGGGAAACGAAAGTGTTGCCATCGCTCTGCCTTCCCTTCCCTCTTGTCCTTGCCTCTGATTTCCAAGCGGACCCCTATTGCCAATGCTGCTTGTGTTAGCTCATCCATGTTGCTGAGCCTTCCTGCCCTGGACAGTGCATCCTTCACTTCGTCACTCAGACCCAATTTGAACAGGGCTTGCACCGGTTCCGACCCTATATCCCATGACAGACGATGCACCAAAAGCACGAAACGCGCCCAATACTCGCGGACACTCATGGATCCCTGCCTCAGCAACAGCAGTTCCTGGGCTTCAATCTCCTTCTCCACTGGACTGGTGTACATCACATCCATCCCTTGAAAAAACGCCTTCACGTCGTTTAGGGCGGCATGTTCTCCAGCTATAAGGGGGCGCACCCAATCCCTGGCTGGCCCCTCCAGGTGGGAGATGAGAAACGCCACCTGCTCTGCTTGATTGGCAAAGTCAGTCTGCTGCAGTTTCAGCGCATAAAGCATTTCAGTCTTAAATCCCAAATACTCTTCTGGCTTCCCATGAAACCTGCTCACGAGTGTGGGCATTTTCTTCCCCACCTGAGCCATTCTCCCCTGCCCTCCATGCGAACGAGCCTCCTGCAGCCTGGCTTGAGATTCTCGGAACGTTACCTCCAGTTCCCTGGCTCTCTCCTCCCAGGTGGCTTCATCTCCACCGTTCGCTCCAGCCGACGTCCTGGCCCTCACTCCTGCTTCATCCGCGTTACTCATGGTGCCGTCTCTGTATCTCTCGAGGAGAACACGAAAACACCCTGAATGCTGTAAGGACTCTGGGATGTCTCCTCGAGAGTAATCAGCCAGACCATGTTGTCTGCTAAACTAATTGTCTTTATTTACAAATGTACACATCAGAGCTCCTAAGATTCATGACCGCTTGAGTCGGTCGCAGATTCAGGGAGTGGCATTTCCCGACTCCGCCCCCAGCACAAAAGTTTTGGAAAGCCAAAGCACCTCCTCTTCTCCTTCCGCTTTGTACCCCTGCACACCTGTGGGCTGGCACTGGGCTGATCCGTCAGACTCTCAGCCCCTCCCCTTGGTGTTGCCAGGTCTCTGTTAGTGTGCTGGTCCCAAGGGATATCCGATAGGCGAGGTCTAGTCCAGTCCAAGGTCAGTCCAATCCAGAAGTCACAAAGCCGAAGTCACAAAGCCGAGGTCAGGAGGAAGCCAGGAGTCAGAAGCTGAGGTGACAAAGCCAAGGTCAGGAACACAGTCAGGAGTCAGGAGTCAGGAGTCAGGAGTCAGGAGTCAGGAGTCAGGAGTCAGGAGTCAGGAGTCAGGAGTCAGGAGTCAGGAGTCAGGAGTCAGGAGTCAGGAGTCAGGAGTCAGGAGTCAGGAGTCAGGAGTCAGGAGTCAGGAGTCAGGAGTCAGGAACTGGGCAGCAACGATGTTGCTCCTGCAACTTGGGACTGGGACTGGCCGGCTTTTATCTGCCCCGAGGCACAGGGCGGCTCCGATCGTCAGGTGACTCGCCTCTCCTGGCTTGGAGGCGAGCACTCCTCCTGCGGGAACTTAGTTCCCTTCGCCTCTCTGCCCTGAACCTTTGCAGCTCAGGAGAAGCTGGAGGGTTACCGGACCCAGAGGCAACCTCAGCTTCCCCTGACTGGGTGGGGAGTGGAGCACCTGCAGGCAATAAGTCCTCCATCCCATTAGAAGCCAGATCCACCTCAGCCGATGCCTGCACCTGAGGATCCAGCACAGGTGAGTCCCCTTGAGACTCAGGCCCCAGCCCTGGCTCTGCTGGTTCTGGAGGCAGTGAATCCTGTGCAGGCTGGGATCCCTCAGGTTCAGCGTCTGAGTCTGACTCCCAGGTCATCACACCATCCCCCCTCCCAGGCTCCCCCCTCAACCGAGGGGCCGGACCAGGCTTGCTGGGGTAAGTCGCATGGAAATCACGGAGGCAAACAGGCGCATGGACGTTCTCCGCTGGTTCCCACGACCGATCCTCGGGCCCATACCCCTTCCAGTCAATGAAGTATTGGAGCTTCCCCCTGCGGTATCGTGAGTCGAGAATGTGCTCCACCTCGTACTCGGGCTCCCCCTGAACCAAAACTGGTTGTGGTCGTGGATGGTCTGGGTGGAACTCGTCGGGTGGGGCGACCGGACTGAGGAGGGACCGGTGGAATACCAGGTGGACCTTCAGGGTCGAGGGTAACCGGAGACGGAATGCCACAGGCGAGACCTGGTCCACGATTGGAAATGGGCCGGTGAAGCAAGCATCCAGCTTCCGTGAAGGCCGAGAGGGGTGCAGGTGGCGAGTGGAGAGCCATACCAGGTCGCCGACACGGAGTTCTGGTCCCACCTGGCGGTGGCGGTCGGCCTGGGCCTTGTAAGCGTCCTTGGCCTGGCGCAGCTGCTCCATCAATAGTTGTTGCTGAGACTGGAGCTCCTGGAGCCAGTCGGTCACTGCGGGGACAGCGGATGCTGGCAGCACATCCGGGAACAAACGTGGATGGTAACCGTAAGTGGCCTGGAACGGGGTCTGTTGGGTGGAGGCATTCACCGCATTGTTGTACGCGAACTCCGCCAACGCCAAGTGGTCGACCCAGTCGTCCTGCTGGAAGCTGCAATAACACCGGAGGTACTGCTCCAGAACTGCATTTGCTCGTTTTGTCTGGCCATCAGTCTGCGGGTGGTGGGCTGACGATAGACAGACCTCCGTCCCGAGGGCCTGGTGTAAGGCTCGCCAGAAGTGGGATGTGAACTGGACGCCCCGATCGGATACCAGACGCTCGGGTAGGCCATGCAGGCGGAAGACATGCTGAAGGTACAGTTGAGCTGTTTCCTTAGCTGTGGGTACAGATGGGCAGGGGGCACAGTGCACCATCTTAGTGAAATGGTCTGTGAAAACCAGGAGGCAGGTACAGTGACGAGACGAGGGTAAGTCCACCACAAAGTCCAGCGAGACCGTGTGCCAGGGACGTGGTGGGACTGGCAACGGCTGGAGCAGGCCAGGGGGTCGCCCAGTAGGACCCTTGGCCCGCCGGCAGACGTCACAACCAGCAATGTAGCGTGCCACGTCAGCCTTCAGGCGGGGCCACCAAAACTCGCAGCTTACCAGATGGGTGGTCCGGTACCGCCCGAAGTGCCCCGCTGCCGGGGCATCGTGGGACATCCGGAGAACCTCAGCTCGCAATGGTCCTGGCGGGATGTACAGACGACCCTGGTGCAACAGTAGGCCCTGGTGCAGGGCCAGCCCCGGATATCTAGGGCATGACCCATCGGACAGTTCCTGGAGCCGTTCTTGCGCCCAAGCATCGACCCGTTGCTGTTCCCGCACCCGAGCCCGCAGTGGCTCAGCCTCCCGAGTGGCCAGGAATGCGGCTGGTGGTAAGATCGTCATTGGTACTGCCTGCTGTACCGTGTCTGCGACGTCCTCGGGTTTCCGGGACAAGGCGTCCGCCTTCCGGTTCTGGGAGCTAGGGATGTAGCGGATCTGGAACTGGAACCGGGGAAAAAACAGCGCCCACCGGATCTGCCTTTGGTTCAACTTGCGGGTGGTCTGGAGGTACTCCAGATTCCGGTGGTCAGTTCTCACTTCCACTGGGTGTCGTGCCCCCTCAAGATGATGGCGCCAGACCTCAAAGGCCACTTTGATGGCCAGTAGTTCCCGCTCCCACACGGTATAGTTACGCTCCGCCGGAAGGAGCTGCCGGGAGTAGTAGGCGCAGGGTAACAGTGGCGTATCAGGTCCGTGTTGCTGGGACAAGACGGCACCGAGAGCCGTACTGCAGGCGTCAGTCTCCACCACAAAGGGACGAGAGGGATCAGGATGCTGCAAAATTGGCGCCTTCTGGAAACAGGCTTTCAATCCCTGGAATGCCACCTCAGCCTCCTCATCCCAGGAGAAGGGCGTCTTGGGGCGCAGCAGTCGGGTCAACGGGGTGGTGCGATGAGCATAGTCCGCAATGAATGTCCGGTAATAGTTGGCGAACCCCAAAAACCGCTGTAGGTCCTTGCGGTTCCGCGGCGGCGCCCACTCTCGAACCGCAGACACCTTCCCGGGGTCCATTTGCACGCCGTCCGGGGAAAGTTGGTGTCCAAGGAAGTCCACTGACCGCTGGTGGAACTCGCACTTGCTGAGTTTAGCATACAGGCGGTGCTCCCGCAAGCGCTGCAACACAGACCGGACATGACTCTCGTGGCGAGCCGGGTCACGGGAATAAATCAAAATGTCATCTAGGTACACCACCACGTACTTGTCTAACAAGTCCTGGAACATGTGGTTGATGTACCGTTGGAACACGGCGGGCGCGTTGCATAATCCGAATGGCATGACCAGGTATTCGAACTGCCCATAACGGGTCCCGAATGCTATCTTCCACTCGTCCCCGGCACGGATTCGAATCAAGTTGTAGGCCCCCCGGAGGTCTAGTTTGGTGAACATCTGCGCCCCCTGCACCCACTCCAGCAGCTCCGCAATAAGGGGCAAGGGATACCGGTCTGGGATGGTGATCTTATTCAGGGCTCGGTAATCATGGCAGAGGCGAAGTTCCCCACACTTCTTCTTAACGAAAAGTACTGGAACGGCCGTGGAAGAGGTAGAGGGCCTAATGAACCCACGCTCCAGGTTCTTGTGAAGGAAGTCCTGCAGGGCTTCACGCTCTGGCTCTGAAAGAGAGTATAGGCGACTCACAGGCAGGGGCGCCCCGGGCTGGAGGTCTATGCCGCAGTCGAAGGACCGATGAGGAGGCAGCCGGTCTGCTCCCTGTTCCTCGAACACGTCTACGTAGTCCCGGTACACGGCGGGGAGCGTTGACGCAGCCTCCCCCATGGAAGCGGCCGATAGCATCTCGGACTGAGCATTCGAACCCGAGTCTGGGAAGCATACAGTTCGATTGACCCAATCGATCTGAACATTGTGAGACTCCAGCCAGTCCATCCCAAGCACCAGCGGAAACCGGGGCATGGTGGCAATGTCCAGGGTATGCACCTCCTGGTGCTGCTGGTGGCACAGGACCAAGGGCTGGGTCTCCCGAGTAACGGCGCCCGACCGCAGGAGCCGTCCGTCAATTGCCTCCACCTGTACCGGTTCTAGCTTGTTCTGGAGCGGCACCCGATGCTGAGCCGCGAAGGCAGAGTCCATATAGGAGCGGGTTGCCCCCGAATCCACTAGAGCGTGGGTGAGAATCCAGGGCCCGCCGGGGGGGTACAGACGCACCGGGATCATGAGGTGTTGCAATTCCACCGGTGAGGGCCCATCATGTGACGCTTGGGACCCCAGGTAGCCTGGGCCATTGGCTACCGGGGGTTGGCGTGGTTCCCTGCGGCTGGCATTTCTCGGGGCAGGTTCGGGCGTAGTGTCCACTCCCACCGCAGTAGAGACACAGGTTCCCCTCCCGACGCCGAGTCTTCTCCGAGGGGGAGAGGCAAGGTCGCGCTGCCCCGAGCTGCATCGACTGCTCCGGTGACTCGGCCCTGGCCGTGGAACTGCTGGGAAGCACCGGAGCCGGGAGCCCAGAGTGCCGGCGGGCCCGAGCCTGGCGACGGTCCTCCAACCGATCGTCTATCTGCAGACTCCGATGGACGAGGGCATCCAGCGTGGCGGGGCGATCCAACGTGGCCAGCTGGTCCAGTATCTCGTCCGAGAGCCCCTCGAGATACTGGTCCCGAAGTGCGGAGTCGTTCCAGGTCAAGTCCTGCGCCAACAGCCGAAATTCCGTGGCGTAGGCGGCCACCGTGGACTTGCCCTGTTTCAACCGCCGAATCGCCCGATTGGCTTGACTCCCCTTCTGGGGGTTGGCGAACGCGGTTTCCAAATGGTTGCAAAACCCCGTATAGTCTGTCAGCAAGGGGGAGTCTTGCTGGAGCAGCGGCAACGCCCACTTGGCCGCCTGGTCCTTCAGCAAGCTGATCAGGAAGTGCACCTTGGTGAGGTCATCGGGGAAATCCCGGGCTCGCCCCTGAATATACAGCTTGGCCTGGGCGAGAAACATGGGAAAGCTGATCGGGGACCCATCGAATTTCTCTGGCAGGGCCACTGGGTACTTGCCTGGAGCTGGGGCGTCGGCACCAGGAGCCAGTAAGGCGTCCAAACGCTGCTGAAGCGCCGTAACCACACTGCTTAGCTGCTGGACTGTGTGGGTCAAGACCTGGTTCTCCTGGGTCAATGCCACCAGCGCAGCCGCCTGGTCAGCCATGACTTACAGGTTCCTCCCGAATGCACCCCAACGAAGGGGGAGTGCGGGTGTGGCAGGAGCAAACTGTGCTGGTCCCAAGGGATATCCGATAGGCGAGGTCTAGTCCAGTCCAAGGTCAGTCCAATCCAGAAGTCACGAAGCCGAAGTCACAAAGCCGAGAGTAATCAGCCAGACCACGTTGTCTGCTAAACTAATTGTCTTTATTTACAAATGCACACATCAGAGCTCCTAAGATTCATGACCGCTTGAGTCGGTCGCAGATTCAGGGAGTGGCATTTCCCGACTCCGCCCCCAGCATAAAAGTTTTGGAAAGCCAAAGCGCCTCCTCTTCTCCTTCCGCTTTGTACCCCTGCACACCTGTGGGCTGGCACTGGGCTGATCCGTCAGACTCTCAGCCCCTCCCCTTGGTGTTGCCAGGTCTCTGTTAGTGTGCTGGTCCCAAGGGATATCCGATAGGCGAGGTCTAGTCCAGTCCAAGGTCAGTCCAATCCAGAAGTCACAAAGCCGAAGTCACAAAGCCGAGGTCAGGAGGAAGCCAGGAGTCAGAAGCTGAGGTGACAAAGCCGAGGTCAGGAACACAGGAGTCAGGAGTCAGGAACAGGAACTGGGCAGCAACGATGTTGCTCCTGCAACTTGGGACTGGGACTGGCCGGCTTTTATCTGCCCCGAGGCACAGGGCGGCTCCGATCGTCAGGTGACTCGCCTCAGGCCCCAGCCCTGGCTCTGCTGGTTCTGGAGGCAGTGAATCCTGTGCAGGCTGGGATCCCTCAGGTTCAGCGTCTGAGTCTGACTCCCAGGTCATCACAGTTAGCATCTTCAACCCTTTGCAACGCAATGTCTGCCTGCAGTTCCCCTTCCCCGCCACTGTTGCTTTCCTGGTGCTCCTGGGAACTGCTCTCTGACATGACTTCTCTCCCTCTCCATCTGCCTCCCCCGTCGGCTGAGCTTTGGGTGAGGGCAGGTCCCTGACAGTTATAATTTTGGTTGAATTGTGACATTTTTTCAAAAAACGTTTTTCCGCAGGTTAAGTCGCCGAGGCCTGATTTTCTGGCGTAGGATAAAAACATTTCTGTTTCCACCGCCAAACCTTTCAGGGGAGAATTTGCAACAGTTTTGCACCATTTTTTGAGAGAATTGGATAACGTCAGATTTTTTGTGAAATTGTGAAGCTTTTTCAATAAGGTTTTTCCGCAGGTTAATACGCCGAGGCCTGATTTTCCGGCCAAGGATAAAAATACTTCTGTTTCCACCGCCAATCCTTTCAGTAAGATCAGCCTCAATGAGTTTTCATCCTGACTGCATTGGAAAGGGGGACACTGGGCAGCTGTGCTTGCAGGGGGCACTGGAGAGTCAAGGCAGCTAGTAGGGCTTTTGGCAGAATCTGGATCAACGGTGGGGCCCTCCGTGGGCAGCAGAGGAGAACCTGAGGTTATGTTTGCAGGACACAGAGAGGAAGGTGCAGGAATCTGCCCAATGCCAGTGGTACTGAGGCATGCTGGTGGCACACTTCTTGTTGATGGCATTGGATCTCATCTACATTAGAGCAGTCCAGACCCGACAGGGTTGCCACAGAATGGTCCAGGCCGTCACAGCGGGACACACGTGGAGGAGCCACGATGCCACCGGGGCACGGCGAGGGCACCACATCGCTGGTGACATGGGTGCTTTTGTTCAGATCCATGTAGAGAGTACCCCTAAACATTTTTAAAGAAAAAAAGCACTCTCTCTGTGTGTGTGTGTATGAATGAATGCAATAATGGGATACTGAATGGTACAAAAAGGTAAAGGTAAAGGGACCCCTGACCATTAGGTCCAGTTGTGTCCGACTCTGGGGTTGTGGCGCTCATCTCGCTTTATTGGCCGAGAGCTTCCAGGTCATGTGGCCAGCATGACTAAGCTGCTTCTGGCGAACCAGAGCAGCACACGGAAACGCCGTTGACCTTTCCGCCAGAGTGGTTCCTACTTATCTACTTGCACTTTGACATGCTTTCGAACTGCTAGGTGGGCAGTATAGTTTTTGTAAAATATGCAAGAATGTAAAATGAGTATTGTAAATATATATTACATATGTGTGTGTGTGTGTGTGTGTGTGTGTGTGTGTGTGTGTTTATATATAACATCTTACATTTTCAACTGCATATTACTCAGTATGTGTGTGTGTGTATAATAATAATACACTACAATCTTCATTACGGTCCATAGACCCATCAATTCGTTACAAAGCAATGCCCAATTTGAACAACCAGCCTTCAGGTTGCAAAAGCATTTTGTTCAAACTTAAAATAGGGATCATTGGTTCTAGCAACCACTGATAAAAACTTTGCCACTGCTAATGTTCTGGCATTTGTCCGGTCTTCCAGTAGGAACCTGACATTGTAATCCTCTGATTTTCCTGGAATCGGAACTAGCAGGGTTGGAATCAGTTCAGCCCTGGCTTGCTCGAAGTTCACACAGTGCAGTAAAATATGTATGATAAAGTCTGTGTCTTGGGCACATGAGCACAGTCTTTCCTGGTAGGGAACTCCTCTCATCCTGCCCTCCAGCACTGCAGAGGAAAAAACGTTTAACCTGGCTTTTGCAAATAACCTTCGGTAATTTGGTACAGTCAGGTTTTTAATGTAGGATGATAACTTAAAGACAGGTCCATATTGTACCCCAAATCCCAACGGACTGCAGACTGTGTGTGATCGATGTTGCAAGTCACTGTGTATATTATCCCAAAGTCTTTGCTTTAAAGTGGGACTGGGTAAAAGGCGGATCTACACGGATCTTCATGAATTCATATGATTTTTTCATTCAAATTAAATAAAACCACCATGATACTGTAGAACATGACTTAGTCTGTAGGCAGAATAAAAAAAAATCATGCATCCACTGTTTCATAGGGCCGCAGTGGCGCAAAAACGTGGTTCTGAAGCACGGATCCTCATGATTTCTGCACTAGATAAGCCCAAAGTCACCATCAGATCAAACATCATGACCATGGGCACAGAATGCACCACAAAAATCATGGATCCACCGCTTCCTGGCGACACCACGGCACCAAAACGTGGTTCTGGAGCACGGATCCTCACCCTTTTTGCACTGGGCCACACCAGACTCACCGGCAAATCACACATCATAGCCAGGAGCACAGCCTGCACCAAAAAAAACACGGATCCACCACTTCCTGGCAACACCATAGCCCAAAAACGTGGTTCTGGAGCAAGGATCCTCACGGATCCTCACGATTTTGCACTGGGCCACACCAAACTCACCGGCAAATCACACAGTATAGCCGGGGGGACAGCGTGCACCACAAACATCTCAGATCCACTGCTTCTTGGCGACACCACGACCCAAAAACGTGGTTCAGAAGCACGGATCCTCATGGATCCTCACGCTTTTTACACTGGGCCACACCAAACTCACCGGCAAATCACACAGCATAGCCAGGGGCACAGCAAGCACCACAAAAAACACGGATCCACCGCTTCCTTGCGACACCACAGAGTTTCTTTAAAGCCACAAAGACCACCTATGGGCAAATAAAGCATGGAATATGCCCCCTTCACTCAGCAGATGGTACCACACTTCTGAAAGATAAAGAAGCTATTTCACTGTGCTGGAAAGAACACTACCAACCTCTCCTTAAACGCAATTACCCCATAGTCGCTGAGGTCCTCTCACAAATTCCGCAAAACCAAGTTGAAAATGAGCTTGCAGTATCTCCAAATATGGGAAAGTTGTGTACAGCTATCAACCAAGTGAAAAACAACAAAGCCAGTGGACCTGAAGGGATACCTGCTGAAATCTTCAAAGTGGGTGGAATTGAACTTACACAACAACTTCACAAGCTCATCGAAAAAATCTGGGAAAGAGAAGCAATCCCAGCAGACTTCAGGGGTGCCAAAATTATAAATCTCTTTAAAAAAGGTGACAGAACTGATTGCGGAAACTATCGAGAGAGCTATTAGCTGCGGCCGGCAAAATTCTTGCAGGGATCTTAGCAAACCGTCTCTTAACAATATCCGAGGTGACCCTTCCTGAATCCCAAAATGGTTTTCGGTCTTCTAGGGGGACAGTGGACATGATTTTCATCGCTCGACAACTTCAGGAAAAATGCAGAGAGCAAAAACCAACCACTGTATATGGCGTTAATCAACCTGACTAAGGCTTTCAACACTGTAAATCGTAATGCCCTGTGGACTGTCCTTCTGAAAATTGGTTGTCCAGATAAATTTGTAAACATCTTTCGGCTCCTCCATGATAATATGACAGCAACAATTACAGATAACAATGGCTATCAAAGTGAACCATTCACATTGGGATCAGGTGTTAAACAGGGTTGTGTTATTGCCCCAACTCTATTCATTATTTTCATTGCCATGATCCTACACTTTGTCGAAGGGAAACTCCCCACTGGGGTAGAATTCATATATCAAACAGATGGAAAGCTCTTCAATCTGAGCAGGCTGAAAGCAAAGAGTAAGGTAACCGTAACTTCTGGCATAGAGCTTCAGTATGGTGATGACAACGTAGTGTGTGCATGCTCAGAGGATGACCTCCAAACTTACAAAAAACTTAGCCTGTCGCTCGACATCCAAAAAACCAAAGTGCTGCACCAACAAGTACAAAATAGCCCCTCTGCAGTGCCACAAATCCAACTCAATGGTGTAATGTTGGAAAATGTCGATCACTTCTCCTACCTAGGCAGTTATCTTTCCACAAGGGTCAACATTGATGCCGAAATCCAGCATTGCCTGAGCTCTGCGAGTGCGACTTTCTCCCGATTGGAGTGCAAGAGTGTTTGAGGTGCATTCGCAGGGAAACCAAAATGCTTGTTTACAAAGCTATTATACTACCAACCTTACTGTATGCTGGTGAAACATGGACCACTTACAAATGCCATCTCCAACTCCTCGAAAGATTCCATCAACGGTGTCTCCGAAAAATCTTACACATCACTTGGGAAGACAGGCGAACTAATGCCAGTGTACTGGAAGAAGCAAAGATCACCAGTGTTGAAGCAATTATTCTTCAACATCAACTTCATTGGAGTGGTCATGTTGTACGGATGCCTGATTATCTTCTCCCAAAGCAACTACTCTATTCCGAACTTAGAAATGGAAAGCGTAATGCTGGTGGTCAAAAAAAGAGGTTTTAAGACTCTCTCAAGGTGAATCTAAAAAAATGTAGTATAAACACAGACAACAGGGAAACACTGACCTGCAAGTGCTCCATTTGGAGAATAGCCTTTACCAAAGGTGTCATGGATTTTGAAGACACTTGAACTCAGAACGCAAGGGAGAAACATGCTAAAAGGAAAGCACGTGATCAGCTCCCGCCCGGAAACCAATGTCCACACTGTGGAAGGACGTGAGGATCCAGAATTGGCCTCCACAGTCACTTACGGACTCATTGTTAAAACCGTGTTTATGGAAGACAATCTTACTCGGCTACGAGGGATCGCCGAAGAAGAAGAAGAAGAAGAAGATCTCATTTCTGTAGCGCTTGTAAGACCGAATTGTTTCACCAGTCCTAAGGTTGAGGGCAGCAATGGCTTTATTTTTACCTTTCTCTGCCCCTCCCCTTTTTATTTTCTTCTCACTCTTTCCCTCTTCCTGTTGGTCCTTTCCCTCTTCCCCTTTTATCCTTCCCCTTGCTGGGCTAGTAGCTGGTAATCAGAGCACCTCAGTTATTGGAGTCAAATTGTCTTATAATCTATCTGTTTTATTGATTTTCTGATGTTGCACACTGCTCAGAGCCCACTTTGGTGAGGAGAGCAGCTTAGAAATCAAATAAATAATAAGAATTAGTATTAGAGCACACTGTCTGCACCAAGGAGGAGACAGGGCAAATCCCTGAGGAGGAGGTCAGTTCCCCAACACAGGAGCCAGATGTATGGAGGAACGTGACTCACAGAAGTAGAAGGCCCAGGGATCACTCTGAGTGTTTAGAACTACACAATCAATTTGAAGTGCTCTCCCTTAACATGGAAGATGAAGAACAGACTCCATTGGAAGATCTCTCCCTCATCACAGTTGATGAGGTATATGAAGATGAGCAGCAAAGTCAGTCCTCCGGGAATGTGCAGGTGACCTTGGAAGGGACAGCACATGTAAGAATCCCGACCAAGCCTAAGAGGAGGCGTGTAGTGGTGATAGGGGATTCCTTACTGAGGGGTACAGAAGCAGTGATCTGTGGGCCTGACAAGATGTCTCGAGAGGTGTGCTGTCTCCCCGGGGCCAAGATCCATGATGTAACAGAATGGCTGCAAGGAATCATAAAACCCACTGACAAAAACCCCTTCCTTTTAGTCCATGTGGGAACCAATGACACTGCAAGCCATAGCCTCCAGAAGATCAAAAGTGATTATGAGGCTCTGGGCAGGAAGTTGAAACAATTAAATGCACAAATTGTCATCTCATCTGTCCTTCCAGTTGAACGACGTGGCCCAGGAAGAGAGGGAAAAATAGGGGAAGTGAACAAATGGCTTCGCAAATGGTGCCAGCAGGAACGGTTTGGATTCTTAGATCACGGTCTGCAGTTTCTTGAAGATGGACTTCTGGCAAGTGATGGGCTGCACCTCACAAGGGTTGGGAGGAATGTTTTTGCCAACAATCTCAAAAACCTCATCAGGAGGGCTTTAAACTGACTTATGTGGGGGAGGGAGACAGTGGTCCTGAAGGTAGGAGTCTATCAAATGCTGAAGATGATCATCCAAATGTCAAGGACCAAATGGAGCAAACAGCACACAGACCTAGTGGTGGGAAGAAAAAATCCTTAAGTAGGAGACTAGGGGGAATGATCAATGGTCTTCAATGTCTGTATACAAATGCACAGAGCATGGGAAATAAACAAGATGAACTTGAGCTCTTGGTACAGCAAACTAAATACGACATAATAGGCATCACTGAAACCTGGTGGGATGAGTCTCATGATTGGAATGTAGTAATAGAGGGATACAATCTATTTCAGAGAAATAGACCAAACAGGAAAGGAGGAGGAGTGGCGTTATATGTCAGGGATGTGTATACCTGTGAAGAGATCCATGATTTAAAACTTCAAAGCCAAATTGAGAGTATCTGGGTCAAAATTAAGGGAGAGAAAAATAACAGTGATCTCATTGTGGGAGTTTACTATAGATCCCCAAGCCAAACTGAGGACATAGATGATGCCTTCCTGGAACAGATGACCAAGCATTCAAAAGGAAATGAGATAGTAGTAATGGGGGATTTCAACTACCCTGATATTTGTTGGATGTCAAACTCAGCCAAGAGCATAAGGTCAAAAAGATTCCTCACTGGCCTTGCAGACAATTTCATTGTCCAGAAAGTGGGAGAAGCAACAAGAGGATGAGCCATTTTAGATCTGGTCCTAACCAATAGTGATGACCTGGTTAGTGGGGTAGAAGTGGCAGGATCATTAGGTGGGAGTGATCATGCTCTTCTGGAGTTTATTATACATCAGAAAGGAGCAACCAAGCATACTAAGACCCAAATTCTAGACTTTAAGAAAGCCGATTTCAGAAAACTTAGGGAAACGCTGGGTGTGATCCCATGGTCAGTAATACTAAAAGGGAAGGGAGTTCATGATGGATGGGAGTTTGTTAAAAGGGAGATATTAAAAGCACAACTTCAAGCAGTACCAATGAGACGAAAACATGGAAGGTGCCTAAAGAAGCCAGGGTGGCTATCTAAAGAACTTTTAACTGAGTTAAGATTTAAAAGGGATATGTACAAAAAATGGGAAAGGGGGGAAACCACCAGAGAGGAATTCAAACAAATAGCCAGCACATGTAGAGACAAAGTCAGAAAAGCTAAAGCACAGAATGAACTCAGGCTTGCTAGAGAGGTTAAAAGCAATAAAAAGGGTTTTTATGGGTATATCCGTAGCAAAAGGAAGAACAAGGAAACAGTGGGGTCACTTAGAGGAGAAGAAGGTGAAATGCGAACAGGGGACGCAGAAAGGGCAGAACTCCTCAATACCTTCTTTGCCTCAGTCTTCTCCAAAAAAGAAAACAATGCCCGACCTGAAGAATATGGAGCAGATGATTCAGCAGGGGAAACATAGCCCAGAATAAGTAAGGAGGTAGTACAAGAACACTTGGCTAGTTCATGAATGTATATTTGTATGAATTAATAAAATAAATAATTAAAAATTAAAAAAAAGAACACTTGGCTAGTTTAGATGTATTCAAGTCTCCAGGGCCTGATGAACTACATCCCAGAGTATTAAAAGAACTGGCAAAGGTGATTTCAGAACCACTGGCAGTAATCTTTGAGAATTCCTGGAGAACAGGTGAAGTCCCAGCAGACTGGAGGAGGGCAAATGTTGTCCCTATTTTCAAAAAGGGGGAAAGAGAGGACCCAAACAATTACCGCCCAGTCAGCCTGACATCAATACCAGGAAAGATTCTAGAGCAGATCATTAAGCAAACGATCTGTGAGCACCTAGAAAGGAACGCTGTGATCACTAAAAGTCAGCATGGGTTTCTGAAAAATAAGTCATGTCAGACTAATCTGATCTCATTTTTTGACAGAATTACAAGCCTGGTAGACGAAGGGAACACTGTGGATGTAGCCTATCTTGATTTCAGCAAGGCCTTTGACAAGGTGCCCCATGCTATTCTTGTAAAGAAGCTGGTAAAATGCGGGCTAGACAATGCTACCATTCAGTGGATTTGTAACTGGCTGACTGACCGAACCCAAAGGGTGCTCATCAATGGCTCCTCTTCATCCTGGAGAGAAGTGACTAGTGGGGTGCCACAGGGTTCTGTCTTGGGCCCAGTCTTATTCAACATCTTTATCAATGACTTGGATGATGGGCTTGAGGGCATCCTGATCAAGTTTGCTGATGACACCAAATTGGGAGGGGTGGCTAATACCCCAGAGGACAGGATCACACTTCAAGGTGACCTTGACAGATTGGAGAACTGGGCCAAGGCAAACAGGATGAATTTTAACAGGGAGAAATGTAAAGTACTACACTTGGGCAAAAAAAATGAAAGGCACAAATACAGGATGGGTGACACCTGGCTTGAGAGCAGTACAAGTGAAAAGGATCTAGGAGTCTTGGTAGACCACAAACTTGACATGAGTCAACAGTGTGATGCAGCAGCTAAAAAAGCCAATGCAATTCTGGGCTGCATCAATAGGAGTATAGCATCTAGATCAAGGGAAGTAATTGTACCACTGTATTCCGCTCTGGTCAGACCTCACTTGGAATACTGTGTCCAGTTCTGGGCACCACAGTTCAAGAAGGATACTGACAAGCTGGAACATGTCCAGAGGAGGGCAACCAAAATGGTCAAAGGCCTGGAAACGATGCCTTATGAGGAACGGCTTAGGGAGCTGGGTATGTTTAGCCTGGAGAAGAGAAGGTTAAGGGGTGATATGATAGCCATGTTCAAATATATAAAAGGATGTCATATAGAGGAGGGAGAAAGGTTGTTTTCTGCTGCTCCAGAGAAGCGGACACGGAGCAATGGATTCAAACTACAAGAAAGAAGATTCCACCTAAACATTAGGAAGAATTTCCTGACAGTAAGAGCTGTTCGACAGTGGAATTTGCTGCCAAGGAGTGTGGTGGAGTCTCCTTCTTTGGAGGTCTTTAAGCAGAGGCTTGACAGCCACCTGTCAGGAATGCTTTGATGGTGTTTCCTGCTTGGCAAGGGGTTGGACTGGATGGCCCTTGTGGTCTCTTCCAACTCTATGATTCTATGATTCTAGTATTATAATGTTTGTTTGTTTTTTAAAGGGCCAGGGCGAAGGCCGAAGCCCATTTTCCCCTTTCACTGTGGTACCAATCCAAATTTGACCCCTGTGGTGCTTTCCCCACAAGGAGGTCACAACTGCTGCCCTGCTGCAAGTTCCTGTGGCAATCTTGTGTTTCGCAGTCTTGTTTTGCCCTTAGAACTGATGGCATACTTGCATTCTTTTGCAATGCTAGAATATTGCAAAACCCTTGTTGGCAATTACAGAGGTCAGACGTTTCTTGTAGGTGGCCACCAGGTTTGCACACATCTCAGGAGGTATTTTGTCCCACTCCTCTTTGCAGGCCCAAACAGAGGGTGGGCCATATGGGCCATTTGGCCCGGGCCTCCGATTCCAAAGGGGGCCTCGGTCAGGCTCACTTGTCTTATCTCAGCCTATTGGACGGCAGCTTCCTTTCTTGATCAGCTCCTGAACCCCAGAGACAAAGGCACAGGGCAGACTCACATAAACAAAGGCACAGGCAGACTCATGTAAACAAATCCCCAAATCCCTTGCAGAATCCCAAAAATTTCCACTCCCCCCCCCACAGGGTATGTGGGGTTACCTGGCTGGTTGCCACCCATCTTTCTATACCGGTAGCTGGGGGTGGGGTAAAGGACTTTTCGGCCCAAGCTCATCTTTGTTTTCTTAGCAGCTACACTGCTCTTGGTCTTCGTTAGGTAAGTGTTTCTTACCTAATTCTGGGGCTGGGATGCAACCTGCTGGGCATCCTGAGGATGCTAGGGGCTAGCTCTGGGCTGTTGTGAAGGCCTCGGAGGCCTCCCATGGCCTGGAGGCCAATCGCAGAGCCTCCACAGGTCCGGGGGAGGTCGGGGCTTGCCTCTGGGAGGCTGCAAGGCTTCGGAGGCCGATCGCTGACTGATGGTCAGCAAGAATTGATAGTGTAAAACCAATTGCAAACCATTTTGATGGTATTCGAACTGCAGTATCTGAGATTAGTGAATTTAAAAATTTAACTGCAGAATGTAAAGCTGATGTTCGGGGAATAAAAAAATACTTGAACACTTTTGAATGTGTTTTAATGTCAAGTATTTGGATCAAACTCCTCACAATGATACATGAGATAAACTTGGTAATAGAATCACGCAATACCACATTGGATGTTGAAAGGGACAACATAGATCAACTGCATACAGACATTTTGAATTTTAGAGAGAAATGGAATAACATACTTCAAGAACGTCAACATGTATCAGTCAAACTAGGTGTTTCAGATACTTTTATTACTCGCAGTGGATGTCTAACTCAAGAGGATGCTGAAAAAGACTTCAGAGTGAATGTATTCTTCAAAATAATTGACTTTGTTATTGTTGGACTGACACGGCGATTGTCTGCTGTTAGGGAAATATGTGACCTTTTTTATTTTTTGTGGAAGTTCCAACACTTCAATGAGGACGAACTGATACAAAAATGCACTCGGTTTTACTTGCGATACTCGAAACATATTCCCCGTGATGAAATTCAGAGTGAAGTGCTCCTCCTTAAGCGGATTTTCGATACAAATTTCAAACTTATTTCTCCGTCACCAAAAGAAATTGCCGATCAAATACTAAACTTGAATTTGGAAAATGTTTTTCCAAACCTTCTAATTGCATTACGCATTTTCCTATCATTACCAGCTACTGTGGCCTCCAATGAGAGAAGTTTCAGTATATTAAAACGGATTAAGTCTTTCTTTCGAGCAACAATGGCTCAAGAACGCCTAAATGGTTTAGCAATGATAAACATAAACCACGATAAGGCGAAGTTGCTAGATTTTTCCTGCGTAATTCAAGAATTTGCAGAAAAGAAAGCTAGGAAAGTATTTTTAAATGTAAATACTTAAAACAATCCTTTTCCCTATGTATTTTTAAAAAGCACTTTTTTTGTTTTTTGTTTGGATTCCATCATCCAATGTTTATTGGTGGGGGGAACCTTTAGTCCATAAAAAACAAGACCCTTTCTTTCTCAACCCCACCCCCTCCCCACCACTTGATTGTGATGCTGCAGCATTCTGCAATAACTGCAGCTTCCAGTTCAAAAGGCACCCTCCCAATGTCAGACTCGGTCCTGAAGATGGGGTTGGAACCACTGCCCCCAAATCACATTTGCTGGATCCTGTCCAGGAGGATACTGTGGTTAACGGCATCAAATGCCAATGAGATAACAAGAAGCAGGAGCAAAGTCACACTCCCCGTCCCACACTCTGCAAAGGCCATCCATCAGGACAACCAAAGCAGACTAAGTTCTGTGGCCAGGACTGAACAGCAGATTGGAACTCAAGACTATGCTGCCTCCATAGTCACATCCTTCTGGGCATTGTACTCTTCCACGCTTGCCTCAGATTTGCTGAGTATGTGCTGGCAGACACCCATGAGATCCTTCAGCCCCTTCTGGAACATATCAACAGCTGGTAGGCCTCCTTTGGTCTGGATGCGGAGGTTTATTTTTCTTTCAGAAGGATGGGTGATGTTATATCCACAGAACTCCACATCAGGGTTTTTCATGATCATGTATTGAAGGGAGTTGCCAAGGGTGTGGTCCTCATTGTGGAGCAGAAACGTAAAACAGTTCTTATCTGTCCCATCTGCCCGTACCATCTGCAGCACTCACGGCTTCTTCCCGTCCTCCTCGTCCCCCATCCTCTTCCTCGCAAGGCGGCCAAGCACAGAGGACCTAAAAAACACTGTTGTATATCTATATTTTCCGTTTTGTCTTTATATGCAGATACGGTTCAAGCCTTGAAATAAAATTATTTGTCAGCATAACTTTTGTAAAAGTTATTTATATACTTACTTATTTATAAGACTTCAGTGGTCCCCAGAGAAAAAAAGGGGGGCCACATTATCTACCTGGCCCGGGCCTCTGCCTGGCTCTGCAAGGGCCTGCCTCTTTGCAGCTCCTCCCCAAGTCAGTAAGATTTTGAGGCTGATGTGTATATACTCGAACCTTCAGCTCCCTCCACAGATTTTCGATGGGATTAAGGTCTGGAGACTGGCTAGGCCACTCCAGGACCTTAATGTGCTTCTTTTTGAGCCACTCCTTTGTTGCCTTGGCCGTGTGTTTTGGGTCATTGTCATGCTGGAATACCCATCCTCGACCCATTTTCAATGGCCTGGCTGAGGGAAGGAGGTGCTCACCCAAGATTTGACGATACATGGTCCCGTCCATCGTCCCTTCGATGTGGTGAAGGTGTCCTGTCCCCTTAGCAGAAAAACACCCCCAAAGCATAATATGTCCCCCTCCATGTTTGATGAAGGAGATGGTGTTCTTGGGGTCATGGGCAGCATTCCTCCTCCTCCAAACATGAGTTGAGTTGATGCCAAAGAGCTTGATTTTGGTCTCATCTGACCACAACACTTTCACCCAGTTCTCCTCTGAGTCATTCAGATGTGCATTGGCAAACTGCAGACAGGCCTGTACATGTGCTGTCTTGAGGAAGGGGACCTTGCGGGCTCTGCAAGATCTCAGTCCTTCACGGCGTAGTGTGTTTTCATGGTGACTATGGTCCCAGCTACCCTGAGATCATTGACAAGTTCCTCCGTTGTCGTTCTGGGCTTCTTCATCACCATTCTCCTGATCATTGCAACTCCGCGAGATGAGATCTTGCATGGAGCCTCAGACTGAGGGAGACTGACAGTTATTTTGTGTTTCTTCCATTTGTCACCTTCTCACCAAGGTGCTTGGCAATAGTCTTGTAGCCCAGTCCAGCCTTGTGCAGGTCTACAATCTTGTCCCTGACATCCTTGGACTGCTCTTTGGTCTTGGTCATGGTGGCTACTTTGGAATCTGCTAGATTGATTGCTTCTGTCGACAGGTTCTTTTGTACAGGTACTGTATTGAGCTGGGATTACAGGTAAGACCTCTCCCTTACAGCAGGTGCTTCTAATCTCATCTTGTTACATACAGTGAAGATACCAGGTAGCCTGGCATCTGGCTGCTTGATAGGGGATCAAATACTTATTTTACTCATTATAATGCACATCAATCTCTGACTTTTGTCTTCTGGGTTTCTGGGGTTTTCCTGTTGTTATTCTGTCTCTCACAGCTACAATAAACTTACCATTAAAATTATGGACTGGTCATTTCTTCATCAGAGGGAAAACGGGCAAATTTAGCAGGGGAGCAAATACTTTCCCCCCCTCACTGTAATCAGAAGAGATCCCCTTCCATCAACAATTCTTGCACTTGCTCTTATCCCTTTTTGATTGTCTGCACTGGGAGGGTGCAGAGGATGCGCACTCACCTGCCGCAAGGGTGAGTGCGTAATGAGCCACTGCTTGAAATATCATGTGCATTCCATAGCTTCCCTGCAAAAGGAAGTCCTGCTCGCCAACATTTTGGAGTTCATTGAGAAGGGTTGCAAACACCTGCATGAGGGTAAGCTGTTAGACATGATATGCTTTGACTTCCAAAGGGGTTTTTTGATTAGAAACCTCACCAGACTACTGACAGTAATCTTACCAGCCATGGGACCAAAGATTGGGTCCACTGGGGGATTACAAATTGGTCAAGCGACAGGAAGTTGGAAAAAATGGACAGTTCTCTCAGTGAAAGAAAGTGAGCAGTTGGGTCCCACAAGGATCAGAACCGCTATTATTTCATTTATTCATGTATGATCTGGAATTAGTACTGAGCAGTATTGGCAAACCAAATTTTATGCTGGAGACTATTGAAAAAGGAAATGAAAATGAAATGGTCAGTATTGTCATGTCCCTGTACAGTTCTATAGTGTGGTCCCATTTGGAATATTGTGTACAGTTTTGGCATAGCTAGGGAAAGTGCAGAAGAGGGTGTTCTCGCTCTGTGTGGGATGGTTGTTCTCTTCCATGGAGTGTGTGGCTTAGGGAGGGATGCACAGTGATGGAGATGGCAGAGACATTCCTTGCCAGTCTGATCAGCCAAATCAACCCTGGTGATCAACAGGGTGATAGATGTGGCAACCAGATTGCTCTTACATCTAGAATTGAGCTACCAAACGATTAAGGGGTAACTGATCACTTCCTGGTGCAACTGGACTTCTCCGCTACCCTTCCCCTCTGCAGGGAGGTGGGACCAATTCGGATAGTCTGCCCTTGCCACTTAATGGTTTCCAGAGAGTGGTAGGGTGTGAGGTTCATGTAGGATTGTGTCTAAGGAAAATATGTCTTTCTCTGTTCATTGTGCGAGTGAGCAAAATCATTCGGATGTCCAGTTTGGATTGCGCTGAGTGGGACGTTCCTTGCTGGTCCAGGAAAGCATGTTTCTTATGACCAATTTTACAGGACACAAAATTGGCAAGAAATTGGCTACTGCTGCTTCTATAACTCTAGGATGGGAGAGTCACGTCTCTCTTTTTATAATTAGCATTTGCTGTACCAGATGTTACAACTGACTGGCAAAAATGTTCCTTAGGTGTGTTCCTTTGATACCCCCATAGTATCTTTTCCCCTTGAAGTAAATCTTAGAGCCCTGGTGAAGTAAATCTTAGAGTCCTGACAGCCACCTGTCAGGAATGCTTTGATGGTGTTTCCTGCTTGGCAGGGGGTTGGACTGGATGGCCCTTGTGGTCTCTTCCAACTCTATGATTCTATGAATTACCGGCAGGCCAAATGGCAAGGATGTTTGCCAAGGATGTTTATTCCTTTTCCTGCTTCCTAATCTGTCCTTTCATGTACTTGAGCTTTGGAATGCAAATAGATACTAGAACAGGGAAGATAGTTCCGGGGAAGTAGACCTGCAACTTCAAAGGGTCTTTGTTCTGACTTTATTCCCACGTGGAAGTTTTTGGGGAACCGTTGGATGATTCTCATTGGTTCTTTTGAATGCTGTGACGAGATGCTTTGTGTTAATAAAAGTAGCCTGAGGCTGGGGTGCAGGATGGCACTTACGACTCAGAGCTTTTGCAGGTCAAACCTCTGTGTCAGTCTTTATTTCGAACTCATGCCAACTCTGCGCAACGCAGAGGGATGCAACAGTAGGGGATGCTTTATCCCATGTTGATGGACTTTCAGCTTATTCCCTGGTGACCCACTGAAATGCGGAGTTAACCAAGGCTATAGACTGTCTGGCTCTGAAGTGCCCTCTCCAGTTGCATGGAGCCTGGACAGCCCCGTGGTTTTCCATGGACCTCAGGGCAATGAAACAATCGCTGATACGGCTAGAATGCCGGTGGCGGATAACTCATTCTGAATTGGACCAGACACGGGTTAGAGCTCAATGGCGGGTTAGAGCTCAATGGCGGTAGCGACGGAGAAAAAGACTTTCTTCACTGCCTCTATTGCATCTGCAGAAAACAGCAGCAGGAGACTCTTTCAGGTGGTTCGCAATTTAGCGCAACCACCTGCTCCATTGGGGCCCAGTACGGGCCACATGATCTCGTGCAATGATTTTGCAAAGTTTTTCGCAGATAAAGTCGCTCAGATTCGGGAAGAGGTAGACTCCACCGTGGGAGCAGGGCCGGGGCGGGAGAGTGCTAGAGTCCTGTCTAGTCAAGCTGTTTGGGATCAATTCCAATCTGTTACCTCCAAGGATGCGGACAGACTGTTTTGACGTGTGAAACCAAACACCTGTCTCCTTGATCCTTGCCCATCCTGGTTGATAAAAGCTAGCCAGGAAGGGCTGGGTGATGGGCTCCGCGGGGTGGTGAATGTGGAGGGAGCAGTCCCAGACCTGCTGAAAGAGGTGGTTATTAAACCACTTCTTTAAAAACCATCTTTAGATGAGGCCAATATGGCCAACTATCGCCTAGTCTCAAATCTTCCATTCTTAAGCAAGGTAGTAGAGCAGGTGGTTGCTGAACAACTCCAGGCACACCTGGAGGATGCGGACCATTTGGATCCCTTCCAGTCAGGGTTCAGGCCTCATCATGGGACTGGAACTAACTTGGTCGCACTGGTCGATGATCTCCGGTGGGCTAGGGACAAAGCTGAGAGCTGTTTCCAAGTTCTGCTGGATCTTTCAGTGGCCTTTGACACCATTGAGCATAACATCCTTCTGGACCGTCTAGAGAGGCTGGGAGCTGGGGGCACTGTTATACAGTGGTTCCGCTCCTTCCTCCTGGGCCGTGTCCAGAAAGTGGTGGTGGGGGATGAGTGTTCAGACCCCTGGGCCCTCACTTGTGGGGTGCCTCAGGGTTCCTTCCTCTCCCCCATGCTTTTCAACATCTACATGTAGCCGCTAGGAGAGATCATCAGGGGTTTTGGGCTGGGTGTCCATCAATATGCAGATGATACCCAGCTCTACCTCTCTTTCAAATCATAACCAGTGAAGGTCTTGTGTGAGTGTCTGGTGCTGGTTGGAGGATGGATGGTGGCTAACAAATTGAGGTTGAATCCTGACAAGACAGAATCCTGACAAGTTCCCCCTGTTCTTGGGGGACAGGGGGCAGGCTGGGGTGGAGGACTCCCTGGTCCTGAATGGGGTAACTGTGCCCCTGAAGGACCAGGTGCGCAGCCTGGGAGACATTTTGGACTCACAGCTGTCCATGGAGGCGCAGGTCAATTATATATACAGGGCAGCTGTCTACCAACTCCATCTGGTAAGCAGGCTGAGACCCTACCTGCCTGCAGACTGTCTCACCAGAGTGGTGCATGCTCAAGTTATCTCTTGCTTGGACTACTCCAAAGCGCTCTACGTGGGGCTACCTTTGAAGGTGACCCGGAAACTACAACTAATCCAGAATGTGGCAGCTAGATTGGTGCCTGGGAGCAGACGCAGAGACCATATAACACCGGTATTGAAAGACCTACATTGACTCCCAGTATGTTTCTGAGCACAATTCAAAGTGTTGGTGCTGAACTTTAAAGCCCTAAACGGCCTCCGTCCAGTATTCCTGAAGGAGCGTCCTCACCCCCGTCGTTCTGCCCAGACACTGAGGTTCAGCTCTTGATACTGATAGTAATCAGTTTTAAAAGGAAGACCATGCTCTACCTAGATTCCAAACATGGATTGAACCACTCTGTGATTGATGCAATAACATCCTTCTTAGCATATCTGCATGAGATGGATTCAAAATGTCCCTATAGTTTTGCAGACTGGTCATTTTTTTGCACCAACTGATATACCCAGGCAAGGTAATTCTAGTGACTGCGGTCCTTTCACATGTACCATTGCACATCTAATTGCTTCTGCTGCCCAAATACAGTTCACACAAAAGGATATGGCTGCCACTAGACCCTGGATTGCTAAAGAAATAATACAGTACAGTGGGAAAACCTATCATGAAGGACAAGACAAAATATTTTCAACTGGAAATTGCTCCCAAGAAGAGACAAATCCTGAAAGAGAGTCACATTACTGTGTCTAGATCATGCCCAGAGGGATGGAAGGATACACTAATCTATTGCTCAAATATTTTACCCATGTAGTGGGTTAAGTTGAGACTGCTGATCCAAAGTGATCAGTAATTTTTACGGTAATTACAATCCTGCTTTCCCTTGTACCAGCTTACCTTGATTTCAATTATTGATATTATTGCAAAAAAGCTAGTAAAATGTGGACTAGACAAAGCTACTGTTTGGTGGATTTGTAATTGGTTGACGGACCGAACCCAAAGAGTGCTCATCAGTGGCTCATCTTCATCCTGGAAATAAATGACTAGTGGGGTTCCACAAGGTTCTGTCCTGGGCCTGGTGCTATTCAATATTCTTATAAATGATTTGGATGATGGAATAGAGGGCATGCTGATCAAATTTGCAGATGATACCAAACTGGGAGGGGTTGCTAATACCCCAGATGACAGGGTCAGAATTCAAAATGACCTGAATAGCCTAGAGAGCTGGGCCAAAACAAACAAAATGGAGTTCAATAGGGAGAAATGTAAGGTACTACACCTGGGTAGAAAAAATGAAATGCACAGATGGAGGACACTTGGCTTGACAACAGTACCTGTGAAAGGGGTCTGGGAGTCTTAGCCAATGTGATTCTGGGCTGCATCAATAGGAGTATAGTGTCTAGGTCAAGCGAAGGAATGCTACCACTCTATTCTGGTTGGTCAGACATCACCTGAAATACTGTGTCCAGTTCTGGGCACCACAGTTGAAGAAGGCTATTGTCAAGCTGGAGCATGTCCAGAGGAGGGTGACCAAAATGTAAAAGGTCTGGAATCCAAGCCCTATGAGGAGAGACTTAGGGAGCTGGATTTGTTTAGTCTAGAGAAGAGAAGATTAAGGAGTGACATGATAGCCATGTTTAAATATTTGAAGGGATGTCAGGTTGAAGAGGAAGCTTGTTTTCTGCTGTTCTAGAGACTAGGATGCAGAATAATGGATTCCAACTATGGGAAAAGAGATTCCACCTAAACATTAAGAAGAACTTTCTTACAGTTAGGGCTGTTGGCCAGTGGAATACGCCACGTCAGAGAGTGGTGGAGTCTCCTTCTTTGGAGGTTTTTAAGTGGAGGCTGGCTGGCCATCTGTCAGGAGTTCTTTGCTTGTGTGTTGCAGCATGGCAGGGAGTTGGACTAGATGGCCTTTGTGGTATCTTCCTGCTCTATGATTTTATGATTCTATGACACTAGCTAGTGCACTGCACTGTTCCATTAGATAGATATTGTTGCTATTTTTTAAGCTAAAGGTTATGTATAGCTGGCATCTATTAGTCTTTGTTTTTCCCCCCAAAATATTTATTGGGTTTTACACTTTAAAAGCACATAACATAGATTGTGGTTAAATTTTCATACTTCCCCCCTCTCACCGCGGGAAGCCAAGATTCATCCCCCCCTCTCACAGGGGTAAACATAATTATTGTACATTTAACCAAACTATTCTTTTTACTAACATTGCTTAGGCCTGACCCCATTCCGTGGGCCAGATTCTATCTTTCCCTTACATATTTCAGGTGACTTCCCCGAGTCCCCCCTCTGCTGGATTCATTTTAAATCCTCATTAACAGATTATTAATCTATTTTCATAACATCATGGTAACAAATTAATAAAACACATTTACTTAATCGTAATTCAAAACCTGAGCCTACAGGTACTTCTATTCCTTCCCTAAATTCTTATCTTCTGTACTCTAAAATATACACATAATTTTCTTTTTCCAATTCCTCCTTCTCCCCCATCCTCCCATTAGTTTCAGAGTCATTGGCCAATTTTTCTTTGCATTAATATTCATTTTGCATTATCATCATTAATAATCCCAAAGCCAGAAACCATTTCCATATAACATCCTCCTTATAGCCAGAAAAGTAATCCAGTTCTAATATTCTTCTTATTCAACCCACACCCACCCTGTCCACATTTCTACCCTGATACATGTCCAGCCCCAATGGGCCATATCTGTGCTTTCTCCTCAATTTTCCATTTCTCTTCTTCTTTCTTCGGTCTAATCCTGCTGCAAAAATCTGGGTTCTTTCTTTTGGGAATCTCCTAAATAATTTTCCCTTTTTCTTGATATGTCCATTTATTTTCTGCTTTTTGTTAAATTTCTTTTCGATTGTTGTGACTTTAAATCCATCCAAATGCTTCTGTCTGCAAGGTAGTGGGTTTTTTTCTTTGCAGTCACTGGTGTGGCTTGTTTTCTCATTTTCCAGCCGTTCTACGTCCAGTACATCTGGCACTGTACAGTCCTTATCATCGTTATTTAATCCTTGGTTCTTTGGTGCGAATGTGCTTAGACATTCCTGTAGTAGGGCTAATAGCTTCTCATAACATCCTCCGACAGCTGCTGCACCATTTTAAAGCTAACTTCTGCCGAGGAATACTTATAATCCAACAGTTGAAAAGTATTTTAAAATATTTTCTTGCCAATTTCCCCCAAAACTACAGGAAGTAGGGTAGCCTTTTTTTACAGTCACTAATTGTTACAAATACCCTCCTGGGCTCTGCGATAGAAGTTTCCTCTCCTTTCCTTTTATCTTAGCTTAGGTTGTAAAACTGTCACTGTTTCCTTTTGTTCCAACATCAAAGGGCCGACCTCCGCTTTTAAAGCCCCTTGAAGCTTTTAATTCAGTCCGAATGCTCTTTTACTCACGATTTTGTGGCTTCAAAATCCAGGTTTCAAATCAATCTTTGTAGGAATTGAAATGCTCAGAACTGCCAGTCATGCAGCTGCACTCAGCAGGGAGGGTAGATCCGTAGGACTCCATTTCAACCCCGCCCTCTTCCAGCGGCTCTCCTGAGCCACTTTTGAGCGGATGAAACTGCTGGAGTCAACCGCCGGATCACCGGCCCCCGGGACACCCCTCCCGGGGATTTACGGGAGGCGCAGCGCTGTTGCGCCCTCCCTAACCCCCTGCCAAGCCAGGGAATCTCACGACGAGATTTCCCTGCGACCGGCAGCTCCGGCATCCAACCAGAAGTCGACATCTAATAGTCTTTGAGCCAGCGTGATGTAGTGGTTAAGAGCGGTGGACTCGTAATCTGGTGAGCCGGGTTCGCTTCACTGCTCCTCCACATGCAGTTCCTCACAGGGTGTCCGTTGTGGGGGAGGAAGGGAAAGGAGATTGTTAGCTGCTTTGAGACTCCTTAAGGGTGGCGCTGTGGTCTAAACCAGTGTTTTTCAACCACTGTTCCGCGGCACACAAGTGTGCCGCGAGATGTTGCCTGGTGTGCCGTGGGAAAAATTGAAAAATGTGCGGCGAGAGTGAGGAGCTGCGGGCGGATCCTTCCCCAGCAGGGCCAGGGAGCCATGGAGGAGGCGGAGGAGGCCGGCGCAGGGCCCAGGCGCTGCCGCCGCTCAGGCGGCTGCAGCAGCATGGAGCGCTCACCGAGCCCCGGGCGCCTGGACGTGAGTTCACCGCGCTTCGACCCTCTGCTGGCGCTCTACTCGGAGCGCACGTCGCTGCCTTACCCGGCCGCGCCGCACTTCAACAACCTGGCCGAGTACGAGAGCTTCCAGCGCGGCCTGCTCCGCGCTCCGGGACGCCAGCGAGGGGCCGCTGGCCGCGGCAGCCGCCCTGCAGGGACCCGCGCCTGAAGCCGAGGCGGACGGGCCCCCGCCGACCCCGAGCGCATCCAGCGTCTTCGCAGCCTCATGGTGGCCAAGGAGCCCGAGCAAGAGGAGGCCGAGAGGGCCAGGCAGCAGCGGGGCAGGAGGGCACCTCGCAACGTGCTCACCAGGATGCCCGGTAAGGGGAGCTGGGCTGGCTTGTTTCTGAAGAGGAGTGTATTCTGTGAACTTCTATAAGTCGCTGGTCGGCAAGGGAGGGAAATGCACTCTGCGTATGCTCAGAGGCAGCCCTTTGTTATGACTGGAAAAGGCATTCTGGGGATGGATTCCCAGAAATACAGAGAGAGACTGAGAGCTGTTGACGAAGAGCTACGTGTGTGTCTTTCTTCGATTCCAGCCAGAATATCAGCTTTGTGTTCAGCCAAACAGGCCCAGGTTGCACACTGAATAAAGTATTTTATAATTTTTCATATTTCTGTTTACTTACTATTTCATAATAAAGTAATTATAAAATACTTTCTTTGTGTTTATTTGATTCCTATTCAAGAGAATTACTTTATATATAGTCAATATAGGCACAGAGTTAAATTTTTTAACATTTTCTAATGGTGGTGTGCCTCGTGATTTTTTTCATGAAACAAGTGTGCCTTTGCCCAAAAAAGGTTGAAAAACACTGGTCTAAACCACAGAGCCTAGGGCTTGCTGATCAGAAGGTTGGCGGTTCGAATCCCCACGACGGGGTGAGCTCCCGTTGTTCGGTCCCAGCTCCTGCCAACTTAGCAGTTCGAAAGCACTTCAAAGTGCAAGTAGATAAATAGGGACCGCTCCAGCGGGAAGGTAAACAGCGTTTCCGTGCACTGCTCTGGTTCGCCAGAAGCGACTTTGTCATGCTGGCCACATGACCCGGAAGCTGTACGCCGGCTCCCTCGACCAATAAAGTGAGATGAACGCCGCAACCCCCGAGTTGTCCGCAACTGGATCTAACGGTCAAGGGTCCCTTTACCTTTAAGGGGAGTGAAAGGCAGAATATCAAGTCCAAACTCTTCTTCCAAACTCTTTGTAATAGTGACATTTCCCATAAATATGCTGAGACACAACCAAATAATTTTGTAGATTTCAATGGGATTCATGGAAGGGCCAAGTTTATTCTGCAGTTTAAATGAATGGGGCATGGAAGTGCTTAACTGGTTTTTGATCAGGGCCAAAACCTGGGGGAAGAAATCTTCAGTCCCTGTAGCAAACAGCAGGCACAACAACATTTTGTATGGAATGCAGAGCCAGTTCTTCTCATAAGCAACCATGGAGAGCCCCTGAGGTGCTGGATGCACCACTAGAACTGGCAGGATGGTGTGAGTGCCAAGTAGAGGTCAGGAGAAGGATGTGTTTCTTTTGGAGTCCCCACTGGGGAGAATGGGGACTATAAATGAAGTGAGGGCCTCACAGACCTACACAGCAGCCAGTTTGGGCTGAGGTAAGCCCACTGACCCCTTCATGGATCACTGCCTTGTCGTGGCGAAGGGGCTTGAATTACTCAGGGAAGCTATGGACAGGTCAAGATGGACAGGTCGTAGTGGAGAGTTTGGACCAAACGTGATCCACCTGGAGAAGGAACTGGCAAGCCACTCCAGTATCCCTGCCAAGAAAACTCCATGGACAAAGACAACAGGCATATAAAAGATATGACGCTGGAAGATGAGCCCCTCAGGTCGGAAGGCGTCCAACATGCTACTGGGGAAGAGCAGAGGACAAGTACAAGTAGATTCAGAGCTGATGAAGCGGCTGGGCCAAACCCGAAAGGACGCTCAGTTGCGGATATGCCTGGAAGCGAAAGGAAAGTCCAATGCTGTAAAGAAAAGTATTGCATAGGAACCTGGAATGTAAAAACCATGAACTTTGGTAAGCTGGATGTGGTAAAAAATGAGATGGCAAGAATAGACATTGACATCCTGGGCATCAGTGAACTAAAATGGACGGGAATGGGCGAATTCAGTTCGGATGACTATCATATCTACTACTGTGGGCAGGAATCCCGTAAAAGAAATGGAGTGGCCCTCATAGTCAACAAAAGAGTGGTGAAAGCTGTACTGGGATGCAATCTCAAAAATGATAGAATGATCTCGATACGAATCCAAGGCAGACCTTTTAACATCACAGTAATCCAAGTTTATGCACCAACTATCATTGTTGAAGAAACTGAAATTGACCAATTCTATGAAGACTTACAACACCTTATAGAAATGACACCAAGGAAGGATGTTCTTCTCATTATAGGGGATTGGAATGCTAAAGTAGGGAGTCAAGAGATAGGAACAACTGGCAAGTTTGGCCTTGGAGTTCAAAATGAAGCAGGGCAAAGGCTAATAGAGTTCTGTCAAGAGAACAAGCTGGTAATCACAAACACTCTTTTCCAACAACACAAGAGACGACTCTACACATGGACATCACCAGATGGGCAACATCGAAATCAGATTGATTATATTCTCTGCAGCCAAAGATGGAGAAGCTCTATACACTCAGCAAAAACAAGACCTGGAGCTGACTGTGGCTCAGATCATCAGCTTCTTATAGCAAAATTCCAGCTTAAACTGAAGAAAGTAGGAAAAACCACTGGGCCAGTAAGATATAATCTAAATCAAATTCCTTATGAATACACAGTTGAAGTGAAGAACAGGTTTAAGGATTTAGATTTGGTGGATAGAGTGCCTGAAGAACTGTGGATGGAGGCTCGTAACATTATACAGGAGGCAGCAACAAAAACCATCCCAATGAAAAAGAAATGCAAGAAAGCAAAGTGGCTGTCCAATGAGGCCTTACAAATAGCGGGGGAGAGAAGGCAAGCAAAATGCGAGGGAGATAGTGAAAGATACAGGAAATTGAATGCAGACTTCCAAAAAATAGCAAGGAGAGACAAGAGGACCTTTTTAAACGAGCAATGCAAAGAAATAGAGGAAAACAACAGAATGGGGAAAACCAGAGATCTGTTCAAGAAAATTGGAGATATGAAAGGAACCTTTCGTACAAAGATTACCACAATTAAAGACAAAGGTGGGCAGGACCTAACAGAAGCAGAAGACATCAAGAAGAGGTGGCAAGAATACACAGAGGAATTATACCAGAAAGATATGGAGGTCTCATACACCCCAGGTAGTGTGGTTGCTGACCTTGAGCCAGACATCCTGGAGAGTGAAGTCAAATGGGCCTTAGAAAGCCTTGCTAACAACAAGGCCAGTGAAAGTGATGATATTCCAGCTGAACTCTTTAAAATTTTAAAAGATGATGCTGTTAAGGTGCTACACTCAATATGCCAGCAAGTTTGGAAAACTCAGCAGTGGCCAGAGGATTGGAGAAGATCAGTCTACATCCCAATCCCAAAGAAGGGCAGTGCCAAAGAATGCTCCAACTACCGCACAATTGCACTCATTTGACACGCTAGCAAGGTTTCGCTAAAAATTCTACAAAGCAGGCTTAAGCAGTATGTGGACCAAGAACTCCCAGAAGTGCAAGCTGGATTTCGAAGGGGCAGGGGAACCAGAGACCAAATTGCAAACATGCGCTGGATTATGGAGAAAGCTAGAGAGTTCCAGAAAAACATTTACTTCTGCTTCATCGACTACGCAAAAGCTTTTGACTGTGTCGACCACAGCAAACTATGGCAAGTTCTTAAAGAAATGGGAGTGCCTGATCACCTCATCCGTCTCCTGAGAAATCTCTATGTGGGACAAGAAGCTACAGTTAGAACTGGATATGGAATAACTGATTGGTTCAAAATTGGGAAAGGAGTACGACAAGGCTGTATATTGTCTCCCTGCTTATTTAACTTATATGCAGAATTCATCATGCGAAAGGCTGGACTGGATGAAGCCCAAACCGGAATTAAGATTGCCGGAAGAAATATCAACAACCTCAGATATGCTGATGATACAACCTTGAGGGCAGAAAGTGAGGAGGAATTAAAGAACCTGTTAATGAGGGTGAAAGAGGAGAGCGCAAAATATGGTCTGAAGCTCAACATAAAAAAAACTAAGATCATGGCCACTGGTCCCATCACCTCCTGGCAAATAGAAGGGGAAGAAATGGAGGCAGTGAGAGATTTCACTTTCTTGGGTTCCATGATCACTGCAGATGGTGACAGCAGTCACGAAATTAGAAGACGCCTGCTTCTGGGAAGAAAAGCAATGACAAACCTAGACAGCATCTTAAAAAGCAAAGACATCACCTTGCCAACAAAGGTCCGTATAGTTAAAGCTATGGTTTTCCCAGTAGTAATGTACGGAAGTGAGAGCTGGACCATAAAGAAGGCTGATCGCCGAAGAATTGATGTTTTTGAATTATGGTGGTGGAGTAGACTCTTGAGAGTCCCATGGACTGCCAGAAGATCAAACCTCTCCATTCTTAAAGAAATCAGCCCTGAGTGCTCACTAGAAGGACAGATCCTGAAGTTGAGGCTCCAGTACTTTGGCCACCTCATGAGAAGAGAAGACTCCCTAGAAAAGACCCTGATGTTGGGAAAGATTGAGGACACAAGGAGAAGGGGACGACAGAAGATGAGATGGTTGGACAGTGTTCTCAAAGCTACTAACATGAGTTTGGCCAAACTGCGAGAGGCAGTGAAGGATAGGCATGCCTGGCGTGCTCTGGTCCATGGGGTCACGAAGAGTCGGACACGACTGAACAACAACAAAGCCCACTGAGGTGCTGGCACAATTCTACTGGAGTTTTGCTCCCTCCCTGCATGTATAGCTAAGAAAAACCTTTGTCTCACCTCCCCACACATCTTTTGATTGCCAGCACACCAACATCTTCACAGGTAGATGCATGGGAAGGGGGGCAGATTTGATTAGCCCTCCCTCAAAGGATCATCTTTTCCTTAGTTAACTCTGCTCTGATGCTACAGTGGCTGTCTCAAGTCTCATGTCAATGTTTGTGTCCATTTTAGCCACCCAACTGCGGGTGGTTTTTGGGGAACACCTGCATCATCTTGTGATCTAAGCATGATGCAGTTGTCTTTTTCCAGTCCTTGATATGATGTTTTGGGGAAGACTGCAGTCCAAGTGAAGTATCTGTTGGTCCCGCTGTGTATCTTACTGCAATAATAGCAGCCTGAAGAGTTTGGACTTGATACCCCACCTTTCACTCCCTTTAAGAAGTCTCAAAGCGTGTCACAATCTCCTTTCCCTTCCTCCCCCACAACAGACACCCTGTGAGGTGGGTGGGGTTGAGAGACTTCAGAGAGAACTGTGACTAGCCTAAGGTCACCCAGCAGCTGCATGTGGAGGAGTGGGGAAGCGAACCCGGCTCACCAGATTATGAGTCCACCGCTCATAACCACCACACCACACCTGAAGTGCCTTTTCCAGTTGTCAATAATGCCCTGTTGTTATCATTTTTGAAACATTAGTATTATGATGGCACCTAAAGCCTGAAATATCTTCCTAAAAGATAAGACAAATGTTTAGGAAAAGTTGTTATGAAAGGAGGAATGAAGAATGTAAGTTCAGCATATAATTCTCTGCATTATGCTTTCAGGTCTCCATATGATGAGCACGTGGACAGACAGAGGAGAAGGCTGCATGAGGCTGATAGTTAATTGCAGGATGACCTCTGCAAAAGAAAGTTATGCATATTTGATCTTTGTGACTGTTAAGTAAATGTTTAAATTATAGTTTTTTAATATCCAACCCAAGCTCTGATTTTCTCAGTTCTCCCTTCACCTGTGTGTATCCTGCTAGTTCTATCCATTTCGCCTTTCTCTTCCTGTATATAAAATTATACAGGAAAATGTTACATGATCAGCTTTAATGCAGTGTCTCTGTCTCTACCTTTCTGTGCAATTGCTCAATAATGTCACTAAGAAAGCTCTCTATATTGGAGTGGTCTCTTTTACTGTATTGGAATAATTTCTCAAAGTTAATTCTAAAGGGGTGCATAAGACCAGTGGGCCAGAATTTTTTCCCCCAATAATATTTTTATTTTTTTCCTGTGGTCATCACTAAATCTTCATGCAGTTAACTCCACAGTTTAATCTCTCATGGAGTAAAGTGGTACTTCCTTTCACTGGGTACCCCAGAGGTCAGTATTATGGGAGAGGGGTGAAAGGTTCTCTCTATCCACTTTATCTTCTTAAATTTTTAAACCACTATAATGTCTGCTCCCCGCTTAGTCACCTTTTATAGACTGAACATTTCCAAACTCTTCAGCCTTTTCTCAAAGGAAAAACACTGTTACCCCTTAATCGTTTGGTTGCCCAATTCAGGATGTAAGAGCAATCTGGTTGCCACATCTATCACCCTGTTGATCACCAGGGTTGATTTGGCTGATCAGACTGGCAAGGAATGTCTCTGCCATCTCCATCACTGTGCATCCCTCCCTAAGCCACACACTCCATGGAAGAGAACGACCATCCCACACAGAGCGAGAACACCTTCTGCACTTTTCCCAGCTATGCAAAAACTGTACACGGTATTCCAAATGGGACCACACTATAGAACTGTACAGGGACATTATTTTTGGAGATTCATTCCCCGTGTCTGCAGTCATGGGATTCTTGTCTATCACATGACGGTGTATGTTTTCATTCCACAGTGGGAAGTGACGAAGACAGGATGTTTGTGTTACTGTGTTTGTGTTATTGTCTTTTGTTATTTCTCTTTGCTGTCTGATGCTAGAGAGAGAGGGAGCCATGTTGCAGTGCTCCATGTGTGTTTATATGTAAATAAAGTAGATTAGCCCAAATGCTGAGTTGCTGAGGTCTGTTACACAAACTGTGAACACTCTGCGGATCCCTGAGTGTGCTAATGCTTTTTGGCATTAGTCGCTGTGATGTTCGGGCAGAAGAAAGCTTTTGAAGCTCCTGAACGATCTCCCAGGAGGGAGGGAACATGCCAGTCGGGCATGTGTCTCTGCCAAGTTCCTACTCATGTGTAGGAGATCCTAACAATTACAATACTGACCATTTCATTTTCAGTTCCTTTTTCAATAGTCTCCAGCATGGAATTTGGTTTGCCAACATAGCCACTATTCTGCTCAGCACTAATTCCAGATCATACATGAATAAATGAAATAATAGCGGTTCTGGTCCTTGTGGGACCCAACTGCTCATTTTCTTTCACTGAGAGAACTGCCCATTTTTTCCAACTTCCTGTCGCTTGACCAATTTGTAATCCCCCAGTGGACCCAATCTTTGGTCCCATGGCTGGTAAGATTACTGTCAGTAGTCTGGTGAGGTTTCTAATCAAAAACCCCTTTGGAAGTCAAAGCATATCATGTCTAACAGCTTACCCTCATGCAGGTGTTTGTAACCCTTCTCAAGGAACTCCAAAATGTTGGCGAGCAGGACTTCTTTTGCAGGGAAGCTATGGAATGCACATGATATTTCAAGCAGTGGCTCATTACGCACTCTCCCTTGCAGCAGGTGAGTGCGCATCCTCTGCACCCTCCCAGTGCAGACAATCAAAAAGGGATAAGAGCAAGTGCAAGGATTGTTGATGGAAGGGGATCTCTTCCATCAATTGTGGTGTAGTGGTTAAGAGCGGTAGACTCTAATCTGGGGGATCGGATTCGCGTCTCCATTCCTCCACATGCATCTGCTGGGTGACCTTGGGCTAGTCACACTTCTTTGAAGTCTCTCAGCCCCACTCACCTCAAAGAGTGTTTGTTGTGGGGGAGGAAGGAAAAGGAGAATGTTAGCCGCTTTGAGACTCCTTCGGGTAGTGATAAAGCGGGATATCAAATCCAAACTCTTCTTCTTCTTCTTCTTCTTCTGATGATGATGATGATTAAGTATATCTCATGGCCTGTGGGAATGGGAATTATCAGATGTTTCTGAGGCATATGATATCACATTACAAATCAGGTGCAACCACCACTTAATCCTGTTATAAGGCAATTGAGGAAAAGCAAATGAATGCAAGTATGCCATCAGTTCTAAGGGCAAAACGAGACTGCGAAACACAAGATTGCCATAGGGACTTGCAGCAGGGCAGCAGTTGTGACCTCCTTGTGCAGCAGTTGTGACCTCCACAGGGGCCAATTTTGGATTGGTACCACAGTGAAAGGGGAGAATGGGCTTCAGCCTTCGCCTTTTTAAAAAACAATAATTATAATACTAATTGTTATTATTTGTTAGATTTTTAAGCTGCTCTCCTCACCAAAGTGGGCTCAGAGCAGTGTACAACATCAGAAATTCAATAAAACAGATAGATTAAAAGACAATTCGACTCCAATAACTGAGGCACCCTGATTACCAGCTACTAGCCCAGCAAGGGGAAGGATAAAAGAGAAAGATGGAAAGGACCAACAGGAAGAGGGAAAGAGTGAGAAGAAAATAAAAAGGGGAGGGGAAGGTAAAAATAAAACCATTGCTGCCCTCAACCTTAGGACTGGTGAAACAACTCGGTCTTACAAGCTCTACAGAACTGATATCTTCTTCTTCTTCTTCGATCACTCGTAGCCGAGTAAGATTGTCTTCCATAAACACGGTTTTAACAATGAGTCCAAAAGTGACTGTGGAGGCCAGTTCTGGACCCACATGTCCTTCCACAGTGGGGACATTGGTTCCCGGGAGGGAGTTGATCATGTGCCTTCCTTTTAGCACGTTTCTCTCTTGTGTTCTGAGTTTGAGTGTCTTCAAAGCCCATGACACCTTTCGTAAAGGCTATTCTCCAACTGGAGCGCTCGCAGGTCAGTGTTTCCCAGGTGTCGGTGTTTATACTACATTTTTTTAGATTTGTCTTGAGAGAGTCTTAAAACCTCTTTTGTTGACCACCAGCATGAAGCTTTCCATTTCTAAGTTCGGAATAGAGTAGTTGCTTTGGAAGAAGATGATCAGGCATCCACACAACATGACGAGTCCAACGAAGTTGATGTTAAAGAATCATTGCTTCAACACTGGTGATCTTTGCTTCCTCCAGTACACTGGCACTAGTTCACCTGTCTTCCTTTAGTGATGCGTAAGATTTTTCAGAGACACCATTGATGGAATCTTTTGAGGAGTTGGAGATGGCATTTGTAAGTGGTCCATGTTTCACCAGCATACAGTAAGGTTGGTAGTACAATAGCTTTGTAAACAAGCATTTTGGTTTCCCTGCGAATGCACCTCAAACACTCTTGCACTCCAATCGGGAGAAAGTCGCACTCGCAGAGCTCAGGCAATGCTGGATTTCGGCATCAATGTTGACCCTTGTGGAAAGATAACTGCCTAGGTAGGAGAAGTGATCGACATTTTCCAACATTACACCATTGAGTTGGATTTGTGGCACTGCAGAGGGGCTATTTTGTACTTGTTGGTGCAGCACTTTGGTTTTTTGGATGTCGAGCGACAGGCTACGTTTTTTGTAAGTTTGGAGGTCATCCTCTGAGCATGCACACACTACGTTGTCATCAGCATACCGAAGCTCTATGACGGAAGTTATGGTAAGCTTACTCTTTGCTTTCAGCCTGCTCAGGTTGAAGAGCTTTCCATCTGATTGATATATGAATTCTGGACTAAGTTAACAAACGATGGGAGGCTACCTAAAACCTTTTTTGACATGGCAGACAACCTAGACCTGATAGACTCATGGAGAATTAAGAATCCAATGGACACTGAAGCTACATTTCATTCAGAGGCCACAAAAGCCTGGAGTAGAATCGATCAGATATGGGTATCCAGGGAGTTGACCCCTAGGATACTCAAAGCAGAAATTCATCCAAGAACATGCTCAGATCACAATCCAGTACAACTGGACTTAAGGCTAGCAATGCAAGGTTCTTACAGATGGCGAATGGACGATTCATTGTTTAGAAATGGAACAATTTGTGAAAAAGCTCAAAAAACCATCAAAGACTTTTTCGAAATTAATTTGAATACAACGGTGGAAAAGAGAGTAGTCTGGGATGCCAGTAAAGCAGTCATGAGAGGATTCCTGATACAACAGAAGGCAATAAGGAACAAACTACAAAAGGTGAAAATGGAAAACATCCTACAACAGCTTAAGGAGAAAGAAAAGAAGTTGAGAGCAAATCCTAAAGATGGGAAGCTACAAAAAACTACAGGTGGAATTTTCACAATTGACAAACCAGGAAATTGAATGGAAAATTAAAATGCTTAAGCAGAAGACATTTGAATCAGCAAATAAGTGTGGCAGGCTGCTGGCATGGCAGTTGAAACGAAGGCAAAAACTAAATACCATCACAAATATCATGGTGGAAAGAAAGAATATAGAGAACCCTGCAGAAATCAGAAAGAACTTTGAAAAAATTTATAAACAGTTGTACAAAGAGACTGATCAAGAAAAAGGAAAGATCGAGCAGTTTTTAAAGAAAAATGGACTGCAGAAAATCCCAGAACACATGAAAGGCCCACTCAACTACCCAATAACAAGAATGGAAATAGAAACAGCAATAGACAATATGAAATTAGAAAAGGCCCCAGGACCGGATGGACTTACAGGAAAATACTACAAAACATTGAAAAACTGGTTGATTCAACCAATGATGGAAGTTTGCAACAACATACTAAGGGGAAGCAGTGCACCTGAATCTTGGAAAGATGCATATATCACTCTGATACCTAAGCCAGATGTAGATCGGACACAAATGAGGAATTATAGACCAATCTCCCTCCTAAATGTGGATTACAAAATATTTACGAACATTATGGCCAATAGACTTAATAAAGTTTTGAAGGAGGTTATCCACAAGGACCAGGCCGGGTTTTTACCGGAAAGACAATTAAATGGAAATATAAGGAATATTGTGGATATCCTGGAAAGGTTGGAACAAAAGAGGAACTGTAATGCAATTCTGATGTTCGTGGATGCAGAGAAAGCCTTCGATAATATTTCTTGGACTTTTATGAAAGGGAATCTACAACAAATGGAGGTGGGAGGGGGTTTCATGAATGGATTGGAAGCGATCTACACAGAACAAAAAGCAAAAATAATTGTAAATAATGTGGTGTCAGAGGACATAAGAATTGAGACGGGAACAAGACAAGGGTGCCCACTATCCCCTTTACTTTTTATAACGGTCCTGGAGGTACTTTTGAACATGATAAGGAAGGACAAAGAGATAAAAGGAGTAAGGGTGGGAGCCAAAGAATACAAGCTAAAAGCCTTTGCAGACGACTTGGTACTAACCCTACAAGATCCTGAGACCAGTGCAATTAAGGCACTGGAGACGATGCAAGACTTTGGGCAGGTAGCAGGATTTAAATTGAATAAAGCTAAGACTAAAGTTCTAGGGAAAAACCTGACACAGGAGGAGAAAGAAAGAATAGAGATGGAAACAGGCCTTAAATTTGTAAAGAAGGTAAAATATCTGGGTGTTAATATGACCTCTAAGAACCAGAATCTGTTCAAAGACAATTATGAAAAAGTGTGGAATAAAGTTAAAAAAGATCTTGAGATCTGGAACAATTTGAAATTATCTTTGTTGGGCCGAATAGCGGTGATAAAAATGAATGTGCTGCCTAAAATGTTGTTTTTATTCCAGGCGCTACCGATCGTGGATAAAATGGAACCATTCAAGAAGTGGCAGAAGGATATATCGAGATTTGTCTGGCAGGGGGAAAAACCCAGAATTAAATTTAAGATTTTAACAGATGATAAGAAAAGAGGGGGATTTTCCCTGCCAGAGTTGAATATTTACTTTGAAGCGGCGGCCTTCTGCTGGCTGAAAGATGGGTTTATGTTAGAAAATACAGATGTATTAGACCTGGAAGGACATGATAATGTGTTTGGTTGGCATGCTTATTTATGGTATGATAAAGTTAAGGCCCACAAAGGTTTTAAATCACACATAATTAGGAAGGCACTGTACAGAGTCTGGACGAAATATAAAGATTTGTTAGAAAGGAAAACACCCAGATGGATTTCACCATTAGAGGCTAAGGCCCACAAAAAGATCAACATGGAAGATAAATGGCCAAAGTATTGTGAAATTTTAATACAAGAAGGAGAAAGTGTCAGGTTGAAACCCTATGAACAATTGAAAGGAGAAGTGAAAGACTGGTTACATTATCATCAAATTAATGAGACGTATAAAATGGACAAAAAAGTAGGCTTTCAGTTGGAAAAGTCGAAATTGGAAACAGAATTATTAGAACCAAAATCGAAAAATTTGTCCAGAATGTACAATCTGTTACTAGAATGGCATACACAAGATGAATTCGTTAAATCTGCAATGATAGATTAGGTTAAAGATGTGGGACATAACATTATGATGGCAGACTGGGAGAGACTGTGGAGGAGTGGGATAAAGTTCACAGCTTGTAACTTGTTAAGAGAAAACATTATGAAAATGATATATAGATGGTATCTAACCCCAGTCTTGCCAAAATCTATAATTTGCAGGATAATAAATGTTGGAAGTGTGAAAAGGTTGAAGGTATTTTTTACCATATGTGGTGGACCTGCCCAAGAATGAAGGTCTTCTGGGAAATGATATATAATGAAATGAAAAGAGTGTTGAAAAACACGTTTGTTAAAAAACCAGAGGCCTTCTTACTTGGAATGGCCAACCAGGAGATACCGAAGGAAGATCACACCTTTTTTATGTATGCCACAACAGCAGCAAGAATACTGATTGCAAAGTATTGGAAGACAAAGGATTTACCGACCTTGGAAGAATGGCAGATGAAAGTGATGGACTATATGGAACTCGCCGAACTGACCGCGAGACTCCGCGACCAGAGGGAAGAAGCAGTGGAGAAAGAATGGAAGAAATTTAGAGAATATCTTAAAAAACATTGTAAAATTTAGATATGAAATAATGTCGAAGAAATAGCAATTTACAGATTGAATTTAGAAAGGGTAAATGGGAAAATGAAGTAGGAATAGATAAGCCAAGGATTTATTTGAAGAATAGGAATTTGAGAATTGTATGTGATATGGCTAGATATGATATTGAGGTATTAGGATAAGGAAATAGAATTAAAGAATAGTGAATAAGATAAGAATATAGATACAATATTAAATAAGGACAGGGAATTGCTAATGGAAATAAATATATATACAGTGGAACGCAGAGGAAAAGACAGGAGGAAGTCAAACCAAAATGTAAAGGAAAGGAGAAGGGAATTTATCATTTGAATGTGTGTGTGTGTGTGTGTGTGTGTGTGTGTAATTGTAGTATTTTTTTAATTTTATGTTTGTTATGTTGGTGTTATATAATTTTGTGTGTAAAACCCAATAAATATTATTTAAAAAATAAATAAATTGATATATGAATTCTACCCCAGTGGGGAGTTTCCCTTCGACAAAGTGTATAAAATGAATAGAGTTGGGGCAATAACACAACCCTGTTTAACACCTGATCCCACTGTGAATGGTTCACTTTGATAGCCATTGTTATCTGTGATTGTTGCTGTCATATTATCATGGAGGAGCCGAAAGATGTTTACAAATTTATCTGGACAACCAATTTTCAGAAGGAAAGTCCACAGGGCATTACGATTTACAGTGTTGAAAGCCTTAGTCAGGTTGATTAACGCCATATACAGTGGTTGGTTTTGCTCTCTGCATTTTTCCTGAAGTTGTCGAGCGATGAAAATCATGTCCACTGTCCCCCTAGAAGACCGAAAACCATTTTGGGATTCAGGAAGGGTCACCTCGGATATTGTTAAGAGACGGTTTGCTAAGATCCCTGCAAGAATTTTGCCGGCCGCAGCTAATAGCTCTCTCGATAGTTTCCGCAATCAGTTCTGTCATCTTTTTTAAAGAGATTTATAATTTTGGCACCCCTGAAGTCTGCTGGGATTGCTTCTCTTTACCAGATTTTTTCGATGAGCTTGTGAAGTTGTTGTGTAAGTTCAATTCCACCCACTTTGAAGATTTCAGCAGGTATCCCTTCAGGTCCACTGGCTTTGTCGTTTTTCACTTGGTTGATAGCTGTACACAACTTTCCCAGATTTGGAGATACTGCAAGCTCATCTTCAACTTGGTTTTGCGGAATTTGTGAGAGGACCTCAGCAGCTACATGGGAGTTGCAGTTAAGGAGATGTTGGGAGTGTTCTTTCCAGCACAGTGCAATAGCTTCTTTATCTTTTAGAAGTGTGGTACCATCTGCTGAGCGTAGGGGGCATATGCCATGATTTATTGGCCCATAGATGGTCTTTGTGGCTTTAAAGAAACTCTGTGCATCATGAGTGTCAGCTAAGTGCTGGATCTCTTGAGCTTTTTTATCCACCAGGTGTTTTTTAGTTCTCTGGTTCTTCTTTGAACCTCAGCCTTAGCATTGGCATAGATTTTTTTCCTAGTGGCACAGTTTCTATCTCTTTGCCAGATCTGTCAATCATGCGTTCAATCTCACTGTCATTCTCATCAAACCTGTCCTGGTGTTTCTTGGTTTGGTATCCAATAGTTTGTTCACAGGCTGCAAGAATGGATGTTTTTAGCTTGGTCCAGCGTTCCTTGATGTTATCAGGGAATTCTGAAAGCAGATGGTCCTTAAGATTCGTTTGGAAGCAATCCCGCTTAATGGGATCTTGAGGGGCTTGAGTGTTCATTTTGCGCCTTGGTTTCCTTCCTTGAAGCCTGCTTTGAGGTATAATCTTGATAGCCATCATGGAGCGTATTAGTCCGTGATCTGTCCAGCAGTCGTCGGGGCTCGTCATAGCTCTGGTAAGGAGCACATCATGGGGATCTTTAGCACAGACAATAACATAGTCTAAGAGGTGCCAGTGGTTTGACCGAGGATGCCTCCATGAAGTTTTAAATTTATTTTTCTGTCGAAAGGGTGTGTTGATAATGACAAGGTTGTGCGCTGCACATATCGTCAAAAGTAAGATTCCGCTCTGGTTGCTGTTGCCAACTCCTTCTTTCCCAATAGTCCCAGGCCACAGATCGAAATCTCGCCCAACTCTTGCTTTAAAATCACCCAGAAGGATAATTTTATCTTCCTTAGGTGTCTCTGATAGGACGGTATCCAGCTGAGAGTAAATATTTTCTTTAATGTCTTCTTCGGCATCCAGTGTTGGTGCATAAGCGCTTATAATAGTAGCCTGTTGGTTTTTGGTGAGCTTTATTTGAAGGGTTGAGAGTCGTTCATTAATGCCGGTAGGGACTTCTGACAGGAGCTTCACAAGGTCGTTTTTGATAGCGAAGCCTATCCCATGTATTCAATGTTCTTGTTCAGATAGACCATTCCAGAAGAATGTGTAGCCTCCTTTTTCTTCCTTCAGCTGTCCCTCGCCTGCTCTTTGAGTCTCTTGAAGCGCTGCAATATCGATGTTAAAACGTCGCAGCTCTCTTGCAATGATGTCAGTTCTGTATTCAGGACGCTCGTTATCTGTATTATCCGACAAAGTCCATATATTCCATGTTCCAAAGTTGGATTGTCTTTAATGACCACTGGGTGGTGACCCCACTGGGTGCAGTAATCCAGACAGAGAAAAGGGGAGGCAGACTATGTTTAGGGCACCTTTTCTAGCCCCTCCCCCTTTTTGGGGTGAGCAGAGTGGATCCTAAGTAGGGCTGCTTAGTCATGGATAAAGCTGCCGAGCTGCTCAACTGCCTCGTTCCTTGAGTCAGAACAACTGAATCTGTATCCACCGCCCATGTGCCAGTTCATGACTAGGGGCTTCCAGATTTCACGATCCTGCCCCCGTTACCATTTGCCAATCGCCATGGAACTTTTGGGGTTTCGTTTGGGTTTTTGGAAGACGCCTGTGCGTGAATTTGTTTTATGTGTGTAGATCAGTGCACACTGACCAACGCATAGTCTTCGCAGTAGGGCTCTGTTCCGATGGCATGAGTAGTCATGACAAACTGGTAGATCCTATCTGCTGCTGCCTTCATCTACCTTCACAGCTGTTGTAACATACCGCTTGTTATCATCCGCCTGTTCTGCCGTTGAGGACTTCTTGGGTCATTCTTTGTCTAGCTCCTTCCCTTTGACCTTACCGCCTTGAGTGACCCTGCTGGGAGTACGAGATTCCCGAGGGCTTCGCTCACAAGGGTAATAGGAATGTGCAAGCCCACTCACCACGACAAGGTGATGATCCAGCGAGTGAGAGAACTGAGATAGATTGTGCTGAGCCCTGGTCTCATTAGACAAAGTGTTCCACCAAAAAGCCTCTGGCTCTGGTTGAGGACAGCTGGATATGTTTTGGGCCAGGGACCACCAGTAAGTTGCTGTTAGATGAGCGTCACACTCTTTGGGGGGTGTATTGGAAGATAATTCCCACAGATAAGAAATGTCACATGTCAGGGCCTCCCCCCCTTTCACAGGCCGTTCAATAAGGAGTCCGAGTCATCTGGCTTTGAAGCCTTTATCTGTGCTCATTATTTTACAGTGCAGAGCTAAGTCATAAACATATCTCCTCAATCACTAGCAGAATCCGGAAGTGTGGGGCTACGATTTTCCCGCCAGCAGAGCCATCTGGGAAAGCGAAAGCGTTGTTTCCTCTTTCTCTGTCTCTCCGCCCTGGCAACCCCCTCCCCTCTTCACAGCTGCTGCTCCCAGCTCCAGAGGAGTCCGTGGTTAGAATGGGCAGCTGCTCTCTGTAAACACTCAGAGCTGGACTGGAAGGGGGAAGGAGATCCCTGGCATCACAGACTGTTTAGGGCTTTAAAGGTTAGCACCAAAACCTTGAACCTGATTCGATACTCCACCTGGAGCCAATCCAGCTGATGAACCACCAACTGAATGTGGGCTCTCCACAAAGTCCCAGTAAGAACTCATGCATCTGCATTTTAGACCATTTGGAGTTTCTAGAGCAGTCTCAAGGGTAGCCCCATCTATCTATCTATCTATCTATCTATCTATCTATCTATCTCCCTCCCTCCCTCCCTCCCTCCCTCCCTCCCTCAGTTTCTGGTGCATGCTGTGCCCCTGGCAATGCTGTGTGATTTGCCGGTGAGTCTGGTGTGGCCCAATGCAAAAAGGGTGAGGATCCGTGCTTCTGAACCACATTTTTGGGCCGTGGTGTCGGCAGGAAGCGGTGGAGTCGTGTTTTTTGTGGTGCATGCTGTGCCCCTGGCTATGCTGTGTGATTTGCCGGTGAGTTTGGTGTGGCCCAGTGCAAAAAGGGTTAGGATCCGTGTGGATCCGTGCTTCTGAACCACGTTTTTTGGCCGTTGTGTCGCCAGGAAGCGGTGGAGCAGTTTTTTTTTTAATTTTATGCAGGCTGTGCTCCTGGCTATGATGTGTGATTTGCCGGTGACTTCTGGGTGACCCAATGCAAAAAGGGTGAGGACCCGTGCTTCTGAACCACGTTTTGTGTTTTTTTAAGATAATTTTTATTGGGTTTTCCACAAAACTTACATGTTTTAACACACAAACTACCCCCTGCTTGGCAGGGGGTTGGACTGGATGGCCCTTGTGGTCTCTTCCACAAGGAAGATTCTATGATTCTATGAAAACACAATAAACAAACACAAATTACACAAAAAAACTCTTACGTTCCCTTTCTTCTTTCCTTAACATTTTAGTTTGACTTCCTCCTGTCTTTCCTTCTGCGTTTCATTGTATATCATCTTTAGCAATTTCTTCTTAGCTTCAAATGTTATGTTCTAAATACTTATATTACTTAAAATACCTTATCTCCTATATCTCCTTGTATCTTCTGTTGTTACTATCTTTGTCAAAACATATCTCATAAACTATTTACTATCTTCTCAAACCTATCACTTATCATACATTATAATTTCACTTGATCATTCTATATACTATTCTGTAAATTGCCCTTTCTTTCAGCATTACCTTATCTCTAAATCTTGCAATATTTCTTAAGATACTCCCTAAATTTCTTCCATTCTTTTTCCACCGCTTCCTCTCTCTGGTCGCGGAGCCTTGCAGTCACCTTGGCAAGTTCCATGTACTCCATCATTTTCATCTGCCATTCTTCTATGGTTGGTAAGTCCTTTGTCTTCCAATATCTAGCTATCAATATCCTTGCTGCTGTTGTGGCATAAATTTAAAAAGTGTGATCTTCCTTTTGTATTTCTTGGTTGACCATTCCAAGTAAGAAGGCCTCTGGTTTTTTAACAAATGTGTTTTTCAACACTCTTTTCATCTCATTGTATATCATTTCCCAGAAGGCCTTCATCCTTGGGCAGGTCCACCACATATGATAAAATGTCCCTTCAGCATTTTCACACTTCCAACATTTATTGTCCTGCAAATAATAGATTTTAGCAAGTTTGACTGGGGTCAAATACCATCTATATATCATTTTCATAATGTTTTCTCTTAGCATATTACAAGCAGTAAATTTTATTCCTTTCCTCCATAGTCTCTTCCCAGTCTGCCATCCTAATATTGTGTCCAACGTCCTTAGCCCAATCTACCGGTATCATTGCAGATTTAACCAATTCATCCTGTGTATGCCATTCTAGCAGCAAGTTATACATTCTAGACAATTTTTTGATTTTGGTTCTAATAGTTCCGTTTCCAGTCTCGACTTTTCCATCTGAAAGCCAAGTTTTTTGTCCATTTTGTAGGCTTCATTGATCTGATGATAGTGTAACCAATCCCTCACCTCCCCCTTCATTTGTTCATAGGGTTTCAACCTGACACTTTCTCCTTCTTGTATCAAAATGTCACAGTACTTTGGCCATTTACTTTCCATATTTAACTTTTTATGGGCCTTCGCTTCTAATGGTGATATCCATCTGGGTGTTTTTCTTTCTAACAAGTCCTTATATTTCAACCAGACTCTAAACAGAGCTTTCCTAATTATGTGTGTTTTGAATCCAATGTGGGCCTTAATTTTATCATACCACAAATATGCATGCCATCCAAATACATTGTCCCAACCCTCCAGGTCTAAAACATCTGTATTTTCTAACAAAAACCAATCTTTCAACAAACAGAAGGCCGCCGCCTCAAAATAGATGTTCAGGTCTGGCAGGGAGAATCCCCCTCTTTTCTTATCATCTGTTAAAATCTTAAATTTAATTCTGGGTTTTTTCCCCCTGCCAGACAAATCTCGATATGTCCTTCTGCCACTTTTTAAACGGTTCCAATTTGTCCACAATCGGAAGTGCCTGAAATAAAAACAGCAATTTAGGCAGCACATTCATCTTGATAACAGCTATTCGGCCCAGCAAAGACAATTTCAAATTGTTCCAAATATCAAAATCTTTCTTAATTTCATTCCACACTTTTTCATAGTTATCTTTAAACAGGTTCTGGTTTTTAGAAGTCATGTTTACACCCAGATATTTAACCTTTTTTTGTGAATTTTAGGCCAGTTTTTGCCTCTATTCTGTCTTTCTCCTCCAGTGTCAGGTTTTTCCCTAGAACTTTAGTCTTGGCCTTATTCAGTTTAAATCCTGCTACCTGCCCAAAGTCTTGCATCGTCTCCAGTGCCTTAACTGCACTGGATTCAGGTTCTTGTAGGGTTAGTACCAGGTCATCTGCAAAGGCTTTTAGTTTATACTCTTTGGCCCCTACCCCCACTCCCTTTATCTCATTGTCTTTCCTTATCATATTCAACAGGACCTCCAGGACCACTATAAAAAGTAAAGGGGATAGTGGGCACCCTTGTCTTGTTCCCTTCTCAATTCTTATATCTTCTGATACCACGTTGTTTACTATTATTTTTGCTTTTTGCTCTGTATATACTGCTTCCAGACCATTAATAAAAACCCCTCCCACCTCCATTTTCTCAAAGTTCCCTTTCATAAATTTCCAAGAGATGTTGTCAAAGGCCTTCTCCACATCCACAAACATCAGAATTGCTTTACAGTTCTTCTTTTGATCTAACCTTTCAAGGATATCCACAATATTCCTTATATTTCCATTTAATTGTCGTTCCAGTAGAAACCCGGCTTGGTCCTTGTGGATAACCTCCATCAGTACTTTCTTGAGTCTATTGGCCATAATGTTTGCAAAGATTTTATAATCCACATTGAGCAGGGAGATTGGTCTGTAGTTTGTCATTTGAGTCCTGTCTGTGTCTGGTTTAGGTATCAGAGTAATAAATGCTTCTTTCCAAGATTCGGGTGCCTTGCTTCCCCCTAAAATGTTGTTGCATACTTCCATCATTGGTTGAATCAACCAGTCTTTTAGAATTTTGTAGCATTTTGCCGTTAGCCCATCTGGTCCGGGGGCCTTCTCTAATTTCATGCTATCTATTACTGTTTCTATTTCCATTCTCGTAATTGGGTGGTTGAGTGGGCCTTTCAGGTTTTCTGGGATTTTATGCATGCCATTTTCCTTTAGGAATTGTTCTGTTTTCTCTTTATCCTGATTATTCTCTTTGTACAACTGTTTGTAAAAATTTTCAAAATTCTTTCTGATATCTGCAGGGTTCTCTATATTCTTCCCTTCCACCATAATGTTTGTTATTGTATTTTGTTTCTGCCTTCGTTTTAATTGCCAAACCAGCAGCTTGCCACATTTATTTGCTGATTCAAATGTCTTTTGTTTAAGGATTTTAATTTTCCATTCTATTTCCTGATTCGTCAGTTGAGAGTATTCCACCTGTAGTTGTTTAATTTCCTTTTGTAATTTCACATGCTTTGGATTTGCTCTCAGCTTTTTTTTCTTTTTCTTTAAGCTGCTTTAGGATGTTATCTTTTTTCGTATTTTGAAGTTTCTTTCTTATTGCCTTTTGTTGTATCAGGAATCCTCTCATCACTGCCTTACTTGTGTCCCAGATTACCCTTTTTTCCACTGTGGTATTCAAATTAATTTCAAAAAAGTCTCTTAAAGTCCTCTGGGCCTTCTCGCATATCTTTCCATTCCTGAACAACGAATCATCCATTCTCCATCTGTAGGAACCTTGCAATGTCAATCTTAAGTCCAGTTGTACTGCATTATGGTCTGAACATGTTCTTGGGTGTATTTCTGCTTTGAGTATCCTAGGAGTCATCTCCCTGGATACCCATATATGATCGATTCTACTCCATGACTTTGTTGCTTCTGAGTGAAAAGTTGCTTCTGTGTCTATTGGATTTTTTAATCTCCATGAGTCAATCAGGTCCAGGTTATCTGTCATCTCAAAGAAAGTCTTTGGCAGCCTCACTTCGTTTGTTAGCTTAGTCCTTTGTGATCTGTCCATCATTGTGGAGGCTACTGCATGAAAACCACCCATAACCACCAATTTGTAATCCAAATAGTCCAGCAGTTTGTCATGGATTCCCTTATAGAAGTCCACCTTGCTGTCATTTGGCGCATAAAGTCCCAGTATCAAAAATTTTTCGCCTTGCACTGTAATTTGTATTGCAACATATCTTCCTTCCTCATCTTTACACAGTAATTTGGGATTATATTTTTCTTTGGCATAGATTACAACTCTATTCTTCACTTTGGCTGATGAAATAAATTCTTGTCCCAATTTTTTGTTCTGTAGCACTCTTCTGTGGATTCTTACCACATGTGTTTCTTGCAGGCAAATCAAATCCAAATTCTGTTTTATTAAGGCAGTGTTTCCCAACCAGTGTGCCTCCAGATGTTTTGGGACTACAATTCCCATCATCCCTGACCACTGGTATTGCTAGCGAGGGATGATGGGAGTTGTAGTCCCAAAACATCTGGAGGCACACTGGTTGGGAAACACTGTATTAAGGTATGAAACACCTGGTTTCTTTGTGCCTTAATGTTGAGTCCTCGGACATTCCAGGTCAAAATTCGTAGAGCCATATTGTCTAGTCTTCTGCTCCTCCGTCTGCTCCCTCTGGGGTTGCTCCTGGTCCTGCTCCTTGGTCCAGAGGTAACACAGCCGCAAAATCTGCAATGTTTTTGTCCAGAAATTTCCTTTTGTCTTCCACTGATTTAATTCTCATTTTCCTCTCCTTATACTTGAAGGATAGTCCTTGTGGAAATTCCCACCTGAAGTTGACCCCTTTCTTGTTGAGAGCTCTGGTCAGATCAGTGTAGTTACTTCTCAAATCCAAAAAATATTTAGGAATGTCTTTGAAGAGTATCACTTGTTGTTGCTTAACTTGCAGGTTCTTTCCGTAGTGTAGGCCTAGAATTTCATCCCTCTGTTCCTTGTTCTGGAATTCTTTCAAACAACCGTTGGTAATATTTGTGTCTTTTTTACCTCTTGCTCCAAATCTGTAGGCTTTCACTATTATTTTATTTAACTCTTCTTTGTCCACGTTCCAATGCTCTGCAGACACCTGGACCAGAAATTCTTTCAAATCTCCTTTCTCCAGTTCTGGTAGACCTCTTACTCTCAAATTAGCCTCTCTCTGTTTCATCTGTAGAAAAGTGATTGCGGCCTGTGTATCTCTCTGGTCCCTCACATGTACCTCTTCCAAACTTTGGACCTTCGTTTCAACTTTTGTCACCTGTGTTTTAGTCTCAAGCTCCTGCTTCAAATTACCAATTTCATCAATTTTTTGTTTAGTCCTTCTATTTTCTTATTTAGATCTTCTGCAGTTTCCTTTTGTTATTTTCTCATAGATTCTAAAGTCTGGAGAACTTGGTTCATAACTGATTCCTCTAATTGTTGAGAATCTCTCCTCTTATCCTCTTTCCCCCCCTGTGTTGTTCTTGCTCTGGTGCTTGGGCCTGACATCTGTAAACACACTCCAAGGTCACTTCAAGATAAAGTTCTTGCCCAGCCAGGAGCAGACAGCAGGAGACTCAGATATGTTTATTGGGATTCCCAGCTCCCCTTAAAGCAGCCAGCCTGGGCAACCATTTTCCCCCCCTCCAGTCTATGGAAATGTAATTGTAGCCAAGTCTCAAAGAAGTTAGAATGTTGCTCACCAAACGTTACTTTCCCCCTTTTTTATGTATCAGTCTAGGGCTCAGAAACAGTTTAACCAGATCAAAGTATCTCGAGCGGAAGCAAAAGTGTCAGAATCTTTGTACTTTACCCGGTTTTCCGCATTCCAGAGGGTGGCGGTGGGTTTTTAGTTCTATTGTTCTTTGACTTTGCAGGGTAAACAGTTCACAATTCTTCCCCCCCCCTTCGCCCTGCCCAAGTCTGGGGGGGGTTAGCTGTCAAAATGCCGAAATTTAAAAGAAATGAAAGCTCTTCGCTATTTACAGCCACATGTCTTGCTTTCTTGCACGCAGCGGGAAGAGACGGACCTCCTTTTTGGATCTCTCCCGTGTAGCCAATTTAGTCCAAATTCCGTTTCTTATCAAAGTCTTTTTTACTCACGGTTCCGATGATTAGTTTTGCAGATTGTTAGAAGGAATCTAGTGCTCAAAACAGCCAGCTTCGCTGCATCGCTGTACCGGAAAAGCCGCTGAATCCACAGTGCTCCGATCTACAACCCTATCCACTCTTAGCGACCCTTACTAGGGTCCCTAAAAGGATTGGGGAGATCGTCTGAGCACCCGCTGGATCACCAGGTCCTCAGGCCGCACTGCCTGAGGTTTTTACAGGGGTCCGTTGCGCGGTAACGGCACCCCCCCACTCCGATAGAGCCAGTCTACTTCGCTGCTCGAAGTAAACCCAGCCGGTCAGTATGGCGCTAGACCGGAAGTCCAGAACCACGTTTTTGGGCCGTGGTGTCGCCAGGAAGCGGTGGAACCGTGTTTTTTGTGGTGCATGCTGTGCCCCTGGCTATGCTGTGTGATTTGCCGGTGACTTCTGGGTGGCCCAATGCAAAAAGGGTGAAGATCCGTGGGGATCCATGCTTCTGAACCACGTTTTTTGGCCGTGGTGTCGCCAGAAAGTGGTGGAGCCGTTGTTTTTTAATGCAGGCTGTGCCCCTGGCTATGCTGTGTGATTTGCCGGTGACTTCTGGCTGACCCAATGCAAAAAGGGTGAGGATCCGTGCTTCTGAACCACGTTTTTGTGTCGTGGTGTCGCCAGGAAGCGGTGGAGCCGTATTTTTTTGGGTGGAAGCTGTGCCCCTGGCTATGCTGTGTGATTTGCTGGTGAGTTTGGTGTGGTCCAGTGCAAAAAGGGTGAGGATCCGTGAGGATCCGTGCTTCAGAACCACGTTTTTGGGCCGTGGTGTCGGCAGGAAGCGGTGGAGCCGTGTGTTTTTTGGTGCAGGCTGTGCCCCTGGCTATGCTATGTGATTTGCCGGTGAGTCTGGTGTGGTGCAATGCAAAAAGAGTTTGGTGTGGTCCAGTGCAAAAAGGGTGAGGATCCGTGAGGACCCGTGCTTCAGAACCACGTTTTTGTGCCGTGCTGTCGCCAGGAAGCGATGGATCCATGATTTTTGTGGTGCATTCTGTGCCCATGGTCATGATGTGTGATCTGATGGTGACTTCGGGCTGATCTCGTGCAGAAATAATGAGGATCCATTTTTTAAACCATATTTTTGCACCATTGCGGCCGCACGAAAAAGTGGATGCGTGATTTTTTTGGTGTTGTCTACAGACTAAGATGTGGTCTAGAGTGTCATGTTGGTTTTATTTTGTTTGAATATAAAAATCATATGAATTCATGAGGATCCATGCCTTGGATCCATGTTTTTTTGGTGCTGTGGCGCGGCAAAGTGTTGGTTCCACGTTTTTTATAGTCCAATCTGTAGGTGTGGCTTCCAGATGTGATTTGACACTGGGTTTATTGGAGTTATTTTTTTAAAAAGTGGAGGATCCATGAGGATCCGTGTAGATCCGGGTTTTACCCAGTTCCCTCCACCACTGTTAAGGAAGATGGGGGAAGTCCTAGAGGGGGGAGGGGGGAGGGGAGGGGGAAAGGGGGGAAATGTATTGTATTGTTTGATCATTTGTAAGGAGTTAAAATTATTTCAATAAAAAAATATTTTTAAAAAAGGAAATCAAATGCCTGTATATGCTGTTGGAAAGGAACTGCAGTGGAAGTTTCCTGACAAATATAGTGAGGATCACATTATATTCATGAAGGGTGGCCTTCATAGTGAAATGATGGTCATTAACTTACTTGGCAAGTGGTTAACTTGCAGTGGATGAACTGAATTAGTAACAACAATTGGTAACAACTGATATTGTCAGTTCTGGTGTTGCAGATTCCTGCCTCACATTGTCTTAAGTGAAAAGATATTGATATGCTCATGGAGTTACTTTAACCGCATTACACTGTCTACAGGTACAAGCATTCCACAAAGCATGTGAAACAGATTCCACCATCAGTGAGGTAAGCATTGAACTATGGATTATGTGGAAAACATCTGAATGTCCTCAGTTCCAATATTGGAACACAATTATTGAACTCAAGTCCCTGCTAGTACAACTTATATTAAGTATTTGCACATCTAACTTTAAAATGTTTGTGGATACTTTGACTCAGTTATGCTCTGAGCCCCATAAAAGGGGAGTTGGGCTGTTAAAGGCACCCCCCCCCCAAATTTTCTGGTAATACACTTTTCTGGTAACAATACCTGTTAACTTCTCATTTTTAATAAAGGGTTCAAAACTAAAATTCATTTCGTTTCCCTAAAAATTAAAACAAAAACCACCCATCTTCTTCATGCTTCTGAAGTTTTGTCAAGAGCAGATTCTGCCTTCCTACCTTTGGACTGGCAATGGCGTGATAAAATGAAACGCAAAATCAAGCACTCAATGCATTTGGCTGTCAGTCTCCTTCCTCTCCCATTTTCCTCCACTGCAGTAAATGCAGGAGCCTTCAGCTTGCTTTTGTTCTGCTTCAGCTCCGTTTCTCTCCCCACTAATGGCACGAAGGCATGGGCATAGCTAACTTCGTTAAGTTTGCTACGCGTGCTCAGAACACTGTCGGGGAAGGGGGCGGGGCAAGTGAAAGAAGAGCGGTGCGCACGAGAGGTTGATGCCCGCTCCTTTGTGACGTTTGTTCTAGCAAAGACTGGTCGCTAGACTATTGGGGAGAGGGGGAGGGGGAGAAGAAGGGATAAAGGGCACGGGGGGGTGTGTGGAATGTGCGTGTGGGTTTGCGAGTGAGCAGGCCGCACTCTCTCGCTCACCTGCAGTTTCCTAAGCTTAGCCTGTGATTAGTGCAGGCCTCGGGAGACCTGGCGAACCCCGGAAAGCGGCAGTCAATTCCTGTTTTCTCCACTCCTCCAGCTCGAGCAGGAGCCCGCCAAGCGAAGGTGAGGCGTGGGTGGGGGTGCTCAATCGCGGAAAGGGGATTGTTCAAAATTTTAATTAATTGTTTTTTAAAGGGCGGATGTGTGGGAGAGGTGCCAGGCTGCTGAGGCCCCAGAACAGGTCCCGACGCCTACCAGCACTCACGTAGCACACCACTTTTTAAATTTACTCCCCCGGCCCGCTGCGCATGTAAACCCGCTCGGGCTTTACAACCAGAGGGGCGCGAGTGTGCGTTCGGCTTCTACTCCGCCGCGCAGTTCGACCCGGCGCTGTAGCTGTCCCCGAGAGGCGGCCAGAAAATGGCGGCAAACAAAATGGCGGCTTCTAATAGCCAGTGGTTGTTGTTGTTGTTCAGTCGTTCAGTCGTATCCGACTCTTCGTGACCCCATGGACCAGAGCACGCCAGGCTCGCCTATCCTTCACTGCCTCTCGCAGTTTGGCCAAACTCATGTTAGTAGCTTCGAGAACACTGTCCAACCATCTCGTCCTCTGTCGTCCCCTTCTCCTTGTGCAAATAGTCTTCTAATAGCCAGTGGTTGTAGCGCCAGACAAACCTCGCTTCTGCGCCTCATAGTACTGTGGGATGTTAAAGACAAAATGAAAAGGGTGCCGGGGAAGAAGGAAGCGCCGGCGGTGCGGCTGTCAGGGGAGTTGTCGGCTGAAAACTCCTTCCTGTTCTCCCCGACAGCCCCTTTTGCCTCCCACAGCTGATGGGAGCCTTCGTCGTCATGTCTTATCTCAGATCCCGCGCGAGGCATCGGTGGCTCTTTGCCTTCCTCGGCCGTGCAACTCTAGCTCTGGGAAGGATGGGTACAACAACCCCACCCCCTTTTGCTCTACCCGCGCTCTAAAGAGCCGCTTTATTGTTTGCCCGTCACGGGCGCTGATTGGAAGTGAGGGGAAGAGGAGAGTTGTGTGTGTACCATATAGGCATGCGGGTCTCTACCTCATTCAAGCGCAAGGTTCCCCATCCCCTTTATTGAGTAGCCGCCACCTTGGAAGCCTTTGGAAAAAAAGAATTTAGGTTTTGAGCCCTACGACTTGGTTTGGGAGAGCTCTTTCCAGCCAGAAACAGTCTGATCCCTTCTGTGTGTTTACATTTAAGTTTTGTTGGGACTTGCCCATGTGCTTTAAGTTTGCAGTGGTTTGCTGCCTTTACTGCACATGTTTACCAAAAAAAAACCACAACTTAGTCTTTCAGCTTCTTTAAGATTAAATGCATCTACTGCATAAACTTTAATAATATAGACTACAGCCTACTTCATGAGGACTTGGGGCACATACAACCTGTATTGTTTATTGGCCCACATCCAACCTATAACCACCTCTAAACACCACCTCAGCTGCCTCTCCTGATGCAGATGGAACAGAGAGATAGAGCTGGGTGACATCTGCATATTGATGAAACTTCATTCCAAATCTCCTAATGACAGCTCCCACAGGCTTCATATAGGTGTTAAATAGCATGAGGGACAAGATGGAGTCCTGTGGGACTCCACAGAGCAACACTCATGGTGCTGAACAGTAGCCTCCCATGACTATTTTCTGAAAATGGCCCTGTAGGTAGAATTGGAACCACTGAAGCACAGTTCCTCTGAGCCTCTCCAGAAGGATACTGTGGCCAGCAGTATCAAAAGCTGCTGAGAGATCAAGGAGAATGAGTGGGGTGGCACACCCCGCATCTCTCTCCCAATAAATGTCATAACTCAGTGTGATCAAGGCAGTTTGTGCCATGAACAGTTGTAAAGCCAGACTGGAATGGACCCAAGTAAATACTCTGGGCAATTGAGCACTGCATTTGCAAAAGAGTGAAAAAATATTTTTATTTTAATTCTGGGGCTCTTAAAAGTGAGTTAAAATGCCTATCCAAGAGACTTAAGAAATTCATGGGTTTGTTGTCATTAAGAAAGTGCTAGGTTTTTTAAAAACAAAACCCCAAAATTGTAATGTGTTGTCTACTAAAGCAGCAAAGGATTTTGACAAAATATAAAATGAGTCGGTACAATGCATAAACTGGATTAATGTAGTATTATGGTACGTACTGGTATGTAATGGATTTTCATAATCTATTAAGTTCTAAACATCCTGCAATTGGAAATGGATATTCAATACTCACTGAGTATTTCTACCTGGTAGGGCTGGGTGATATCTGGTTTTCAACATCACAATATATCACCAGCTAAATATCATGATATCTCGATATATTATGCACTATATATCTGCAGCGGCAGAGGGCCTTGCTCAACCTCCCTGTGGTAGCAGAGGGTCCCGATGTACCGCCTCACAGCGGCAGAGGGTGTGCCACACTTCCCCGCAGCAACAAAGGGTCTTGACGCGCCTCTCCACAGTGGTGGAGGGTTCACTGCGCTTCCCTGCAGCAGCAGAGGGCTTTGCTGCACCTCCCTGCGGTGGCTGAGGGTCCCACCCAGTGTTTGAAACTCCCATTTTTCTAGGTGCATTTTGCGACAGGGAATTTCATTAGGGTGAGCAATTTCTGAGCTCTGGGTACAGTACTGCGCCTAAGATTTCAGATTAAAACTGCAGGGTGGAAGGAAAGGAGGACCTTTTTCTGCCTCCCCACTTCCAGCTACTCTTTGAAGACTGGAGAAGAGACCCTCTTAAGAATATTAGGGGGATGGGCTGAACCATGTGAAAAATGAACATAAAAATTTAGCTGCAGTTCATTTTCAGCTTTGTATTCTTATTGTTAAAAAAAAGTGTGCCTGGACATTCCATTGTTATGCCCATAACCTAGGTTTAAGGTGCCATTCAGCTCCTAGCTTTCATATCTCAATTTCTAACACTGGTCCCACCATACCTCCCCAAAGTGGCAGAGGGTGTGCCACGCTTCCCCCCAGCAACAGAGGGCCTTGCCACACCTCCCCGTGGTGGCAGAGAGTCCGGCTATACCCCCTTGCAGCAGGCAGGGGGTGCACCATGCTTCCCTGCAGCAGCTGAGGCCCTTGAGTCTCCCTGCAGCGGAGGAGGCCCTTAGCATGTAAGGAAGTAGTAGATTCCATAAAAATATTAAATAAACTTCCATATAATATACCGTATTGGCCCAAATATAAGCCACACTTTTTTTTCCAAATTCCGATTGTGAAAAGTTAAAGTGCGGCTTATATTTGCAACCTTATTGTATCACTGCTGAAACAGCTGCCCATGAGGGCCGCTGGGGGTGCGGGACAATGGCACCCATTCCATCCGCGTCTCCCAAGCCTCCCCCAAGCCGCTATAAGGAATGGGGGAGGCTGCAGCAAAGCGGCACTGCTCCCCCACCCTGGAATCAGCCCAGGAGCAAGGGGCAATGGTGCGCAGCCCGCCCACCGCTCTCAAGCTTCCCCAGAGCTGCCGTAAGGAAGTGGTAAGGGAGACGAAGCAGCCCAGGAGCATGGGGCAACGGCACACAGCCTGCCCACCACTCCCAAGCCTCCCTTGGGGAGGTAGTGCCATGAGGTGGTAGTGTTGGGAGGTGGGCACACTGCGCGCTCAGAACTGAGCATCGGCCGCCCCCGTTCAGGGTGGTAGTGCTAGGAGGCAGACGCGCAGCGCGCTCGGAACCAGGCGCCAGCTTGAGGAGTGGGGTGCCCATCGCCCTCCCGTCCCCTGTTCAGGGCAGTAGTGCCAGGAGGCGGGCCGCACCAGCAAATAAACCTTGAATTTTTAAGGTGCGGCTTATTTGTGGGTGCATCTTATATTCCGGCAAATACGAAGTTGCATCTGCTTCCCCACTCAGAGGTCTGAGTGGAATTTGCATGCATAAGCCCTACTGAGTTCAACTAAACTTCTATTTTCCTGGGAGTAAGCCTCATTGAATTCAGTAGGGCTTGCTTGTGACTCCCTATGGAAAAACACCCTCCCCATTATTCTCACATAGTACCCAACCTCCCATTTCAGCATAAGTGTCAGGCTGCCAGGCAAGGCTTACCTTCCCCCTCTCTGTACATAACAGCACAAAGCAAAAGCAGTCTCTTTTGCAGCAACAGAGGGAGAGAGGGGGCTCCCACCATTCTTCCTCAGAGCAATACCCTTCAGTCTGGTTCCTGACATCACCCCTCCCTCTAAGACTCTCTTCCTCCCACCCCTCTTGTTTGGGTTTCTGGGGGTATCTCACATGAAACGTTTTTTGCAAATCAGGCACATGCACATGCTCCACATATTCCCACAAGCGCTCAGCTGGTCCATAACCCTTCCACCCAATCAAGTACTGTAATTTGTTACATCACTATCAAGAGTCCAAAATCTGCTCGACTTCATGATCTTCTCCCTCCACTACAACGGGAGGGGGAGGAGTTTCCCTAGATGTCTGATACGGATGCACCAGCACCACTGGGGGTAACATTGACCTGTGGAACACGGGGTGAATCTTCATAGATGAAGGTAATTGGAGTCTGAAAATCACAGGATTAATTTGGCCTGTCACCTCAAACAGACTGTTCTGCCAAGGGCAGGGTTCTTTTTGGATCTGGAGTCCATAAGCACGCCAGTGGGTGAAGGAAAAGCAGTGTTTTATTTGCAGATAGGTTAACAAATAAACAGCAGGCATACAAAATAAAATATACCAGACAGGAGCCACACAACCACCCCTTCAGCTGCCCGGAGCCCCAGGTAGAGCAGCGAGAGAGACCCCAGCCATCAGTCTCACAGCATCGGGTACCTCAGTCTGTGAAGAAGCTCACTGAGCTCCTTCAGCCTACAGCTTTTATTGCCAACCTTGATGTAATTGAGTGCACCTGGTTAACAGGCATTACTCATGGTCAGCCCAGATACCGGGTGCGACTAATGTGGAGCAGCTGAGAGTCTCCCACTCACTGGGTATCCAATCAGCACTTAGAACACAGGAGACCCAGGAAACTCCTGCCACAGGTGTGTGAAACACAAATTAAACTATCATAACTCAGCAGATCTTAAACTGAGGATGTTAAAGGGAAAGAGACATGTCACCTGACTCCTCGAAATTACAATGGTCTTCCGCATTTCCTCTACACAGACCCACCCTCTGATGATCTAATTTCTTAAATCTGCCTCTTTGCGGTAGATCACATGTTGACAACCATACCTGATCCCCAACTTTTATCTCCCTACCCCGGTTGGCGGTGAGCATCTGCTGCCTTCTTATAGGCCTCTAGCATAGTTCAACCATTCCTTCAGTAATTCCTGAATGGCTGCCAACTCCTCTAAAAATACTTCTGTGGCAGGTACTGACAAGGTGTCGGTTGGGGACGGGAACACGCGAGGGTGGTAACCGTAATTTGCAAAAAATGGGGTTTGTTGAGTTGAAACATGCAGGGCGTTATTATATGCGTTACCCAATCATGGTTACCCAATCATCCTGCTGGTAATTAACATAGCAACGTAGGTATTGCTGCAACCTTGTGTTCGTTCTTTCTGACTCTCCGTTTGTTTCTGGATGCCTGGCCGAGGAAAGGCTTATTTCCACTTTGAGCAACTGCATGAGTTTTTTCCAGAACTCTGTGGTAAATTGGGTTCCGCGATCTGAAATCAGTTGACGGGGAAGTCCGTGCAACTTGAACACATGATCTACAAACAGCTGTGCTGTTTCTGGGGCTGTTGGGAGTCCTTTATGAGGCACGAAGTGGGCCAATTTAGGGAAAAAGTCCACCACCACCCGAATTCCTGTCTGTTGCCGCAACCTTGGTAGATCAGTTATAAAATCCATAGCAATGGTTTCCCTTTTTAAAATATATATACTTTTTATTAAAATTTCATATTAAACAACCAAACACAAACCAACCAACCAACCAACCAACCAACCAACCAATAAACATCAAATTTCAACAATCTTTTACACGTCTTGCTCCGCTTAGCTGTGATTTGCCTCCATCTCGACGACAGGCTTTCTTATCAAATCTACTCTCGCAGTTTCTTCCTATTTTCTAGTCCATGTCGTAGGATTTATTTCAGTCCTGCTAGTGTCTTCAAACATCTACAGTTATTATTTATATAGTCAACAAATTTACTCCAGTCTCTTTGGAATTTTGATTTGTCCTGGTTTCGGATCCTGCAGGTCAGCTTCGCAAGTTCCGCATAGTCCATTATCTTCGTCTGCCACTGTCCAACTGTGGGCAATTCCTGTAATTTCCATTTATGGGCTAATAATGTTCTTGCCGCAGTTGTTGCATACATAAATAATCTTTGATCTACTTTTGTAATCTCTTCTCCCATTAAGCCCAGCAAAAAAGCTTCTGGCTTTTGGGGAAATTCCCAATTTTTTTTTGTCTTCTCGCATGTCCACCACATATGATAAAACTCCCCTTCCTTCTTTTTACATTTCCAACATAAGTTATCACTCATCCTATACATTTTAGCCAACTTAACCGGTGTTAAATACTATCTGTACATCATTTTCATTACATTTTCTTTCAAGGTGACACACACAGTAAATTTCATACTTTCATTCCACAATTTCAACCATGCATCATAATCAATATTGTTCATCTTTAGTAAACCATTCCAACAAAAAATAGTACATTTTAGTTAACAATTTGCTTCTACCCTGCAGCAATTCGATTTGAAATTTAGATTTCTTATCTTCAAAACCAACTTTCTTATCACACATAAACATCATTGATGATATTGCAACCATCCTGTACAAGCATCCTTGATCTGGTTGTGTGGCTTTAATCTACAACCTCTATCTGTTTTCATTAATATTTCTTCATAAGTGGCCCACCTCCCTTCCATATTTAGTTTCTTTACAGTTAATACTTCTACAGGTGAGATCCACCATGGTGTTTTCCTTTCCAACAGATTTTTATTCCTTTCCTAAACCTCATATAAAGCTCTTCTTATCACATGATTCGTAAAACCTCTATGAACTTTTACTTTGTCATACCAAAGATAAGAATGCCATCCAAATCTGTTGTCGTAACCTTCTAAATCTAACAGGTCTGTATTTTCCAATGTTATCCATTCCTTTAGGCAGCAAAGACAGGATGCCTCATAATATAGTTTCAAGTCTGGGACAGAGAATCCACCTCTTTCCTTCTTATCTATTAACAGTTTAAATTTTATCCTTGGTTTTTTCCCTTGCCAGATAAATCTTGAAAGTACCTTCTGCCGTTCTTTGAATTGTCCTGTTCCTTTGACTATAGGAATCGTTTGAAATAAAAATAACATATTAGGTAACACATTCATCTTGTGCTATTCTACCACAAAACGACAACTTTAATCTGTTCCATATTTCCAAGTCTCTCTTGATTTCCTTCCATACCGGTTGGTAATTATCATTTGACAAATTAATATTTTTTTACAGTCAACCAGATTCCTAGATACTTTACTTTCTTTGCCATCATAATTCCACATTTTTGTTGCAATTCTTCTAGCTGCTCTTTTACCATATTCTTAACTAACATTTTCTTCTTAATTTTATTCAGTTTAAATCCTGCCAACTGACCGAATTCTTCTATTTCCTCCAGTGCTTTCGGGACACTGAAATGGGGATCTAATGTGAAAACCAAATCATCCGCAAAGGCTTTTAACTTACCGTATATACGCGAGTATAAGCCGACCCGCATATAAGCCGAGTCACCTAATTTTACCACAAAAAACTGGGAAAACTTATTGACCCGAGTATTAGCCGAGGGTGGGAAATGCAGCAGCTACTGGTAAATTTCAAAAATAAAAATAGAATGCACCTACCGATTGCAGCCTACAACACTAGACTCCAGCAACCATTTCCTTTTTGTATTTTGTATAACCTTTCTAAGGGTACAATCCTATTCCTACTTACTTGGGAGTAAGCCTCTCTGGACTCAATAAGACTTAATTCTAATAGACATGTATGAGATTGCAGTGTAAAAGTACATGCAGAAATAAAAGTGAAGTCTATATTATTTTACGGTTCCTGATGCTAATTTATCATACCTAAAAGGTTTTAAAGGGAAGTCAGACTTGGAAATAAAACATAGCTTGTTGAACAGAAATTCTAAAAATGCAATGAACCTGGAATATAGGTAAAGCAAATTATCATGGGATATAAGCAAGTTCATCAATAAATGGGGAGGGGGTGACTGAGCTGGGGAGAGGTCTGTGGGATGCTGCTGGAGGAGGGGAGGAAGGCTAGCTTGGCTTTCCCGATGGGGATCAGGAACAGCTGTGCGGCCCCCTATGATGGAAGGAGGGAGAGAGGGAGGGCAGGTACTACACTATCGGGATCCACATCAGCTGTGAGGGAGGGAGGGAGGGAGGGAGCGAGAGAGAGAGAGAGAGACTGGGAAGGGAAAGAGTTAACACAGAGAGGGAGGGAGAGAAGCGAGGAAAGAGCAGGCATAGAAGGGGGAGAGAGAGAGAGAGAGACTGGGAAGGGAAAGAGTTAACAGGGAAACAGAAAAGCTGGCTCCTCAGATCTGCATAGAAGCCGCTATGCAGATCTGATCTCCTATCTCGATCCCCGCTCTGATCGCTATCTCCCCCGGGTCCTGTGCCTTCCCGCTCTGTCTGCTTGGGAGAAGCAGCTAGCAGCCCTTTTCTCGCTGATTTTCCCTCCCCCCACCCCCGCCAACAGCTGAGAAAGGCACAGCACCGGGTGATCAGAGAGCGCAGCGCTTCTCTGTGCCTTTTGCAGTGGGGAGGGAAAAGCGGTGAGGGGCTCTTTCTTGCTGCTTTTCCCTCCCCTCCGCCTCGCACAGAGCACGCACAGGATAGGGGAATCGGAGAGCGCAGCGCTTCTCGTCCTGTGCCTTTCGCAGGGGGGAGGGAGAAGCGGTGAGGGGCTCTTTCTCGCTGCTTTTCCCTCCCCGCCGCCTCGCACAGAGCACGCACAGGATAGGGGAATCGGAGAGTCGCAGCGCAGCGCTTCTCCAAACCCCCGTCCTTTGCCTTTCGCAGCTGTCGGCGGCAAGGGGGAGACAAGCGGCAAGAAAGGATCCCTTTTTTGCCGCTTGTCCCTGCGCAGCCTCCCGCCTCACTCGAGTATAAGCCGAGGGCGGCTTTTTCAGCCAAAAAAATGGGCTGAAAAAGTCGGCTTATACTCGAGTATATACGGTAAATTCTTTTGCATCTATTTTTATACCTTTTACTTTCGAGCAGTCTCTTAACCTATTTGTTAAGATCTCCAGTACCACAATAAAGAGTAACGGTGATAGTGGACAACCTTGCCTAGTACCTTTTGTTATGTCAAAATAATCTGATAATGATCATGTGTCCCTGCTCCTGACTCCTGTATGTATTCCATTGAGGAAACGGACTCCAATAATGAAGAGGAGTATAACAATATGGCCAGCTGAAGCATCTTGACAGCTACAAGACTGCTTTCATGAAACAGATTGGGAGGTATTTGCCCAACAGGATGTAGAGACTCATACTGAGGAAGTGCTGGACTACATCAGGTTCTGCACTGACAATGTAACACAGAGGCGCCAGATAAAGATCTACCCAAACAGGAAGCCCTGGATGACAAGGGAGCTCCAGGGGTTGCTAAAGGCAAGAAATACTGCTTTCAGGAGTGGAAATAGGTCGCTGTACAGTTTAGCCAGAGCGGATTTAAAGAGAGGTATCCGTGTGGCCAAGGAGGCGTATAGACAGCGGTTGGGGAATCACCTGGTAACAACACCAGGCAGGTGTGGCGAGGTGTACAGGAATTGACGGGGTATAAATCCAAAGACTCCCTGGCAGACGAGGGAGGGGCATCCCTTGCAGAGGAGTTGAATGTCTTTTTTGCACGTTTTGCAGCGACACCTGTGGAGGCTTTGCCACCATCACCACCGTCACCATCATTGGTACAAAGGAATGTAGTGTTCAATGTGGAAGAAGGAGGGATGAGGAAGGTGTTGAAGGGAATCAACCCAAGGAAGGCCACAGGGCCGGATGGGGTAGCTGGAAGGGTATTGAGAGACTGTGCAGATCAACTAGCAGGAGTTTTCACTGGGATTTTAAATCGATCCCTAGCCCAGGCTACTGTTCCATCCTGCCTAAAGTCTTCTATTATTGTTCCAATACCACAAAAATCTAATCCGGAAAATCTGAATGACTTTCGTCCAGTAGCACTCACACCTGTAATCATGAAGTGCTTTGAAAAGCTGGTACGAAATTATGTTATTGCCTGCCTACCAGAGGGACTAGACACATTCCAATTTTCCTATAAAACGAAAAGATCAACAGAGGATGTTGTGGCGATTGCCCTCCACACTGTTCTTGCACAGTGGGGGGGGGGGGGCTATGCCAGACTGCTTTTTGTAGATTTCAGCTCGGCATTTAATACCATTCTACTGTGACGTCTGATGTCTAAATTGGGAGAACTGGGGCTCCTGCCATCACTTTGTGTGGGTGGATATTGGACTTCCTGTCAGATCGCCCCCAGAGGGTTCGTCTAGGCCAGGGGTCGGCAACCCGCGGCTCCGGAGCCGCACGTGGCTCTCTTACACCTTTGCCGCGGCTCCGGGCGCTGTACTGGCTGCGAAGGAGCGAATCAGAGAGGGGGAGGGAAAGGCTCTAAGTACCCCGGCGCTGACTTGCCTCTCTTGCTGCCTTAGTGATCAGCAGCCAAAAAAGGAAAAAAAAGCTCAACAACGCCTTTCTCCCCCTCCCAAAATCTCAATGACAATGGGCAATTGCTCTTGCCGACACACAGCTGGTCACTGTGTGTGTGTGTGTGTGTTGCAGGGCTGTTTCCCCCCTCCCTCATGCAGACGGGATTCATCGTTGCAAGGGAGCTTGGGAAATGGAGTTCCCTGGCATGGTGACTGTAGTTCCTTTGCGAGGGCTGAGGATCCTGAGAAACTTCTTCAGTAATCAAAGAATTCAGGATTTAGTGTGCTCTTGCTAAAGTTTCCAGTGCTACTGCTTACAAAATCAATTAAAATGAATAAAGCAACACAAGAAGAACCATTTTTTTTCACTCCTAAACTGACAAGCTGTTTCTCTGCAAGGAAGGGGAGGTGAGCAGCCCTCTGCCTGAGTGCTAGATGATGGGCCATTTCCCTCACAAAGGACCCATGGGGTTAGAACAAAGGATAGTCCTTAGCTCTACATTAGCCTTGCCTGGCCAGGGCAGGAAACCAGTTTTGCAGAAATGTGTGTCTGGGAGGGGTCAAGGAGAGATGGCACAGGTGTGAGAATTCTCAGGTTACCTCCTCTGACCCTCCCTATTTGTGATGTAGGATGATGTGTCTGGGGGTGGACTGGACTCCAAGGGGGGGATTTCAAAAATCTATATAGGAGCTTGCACACCATTGCTGGGGGTTCCTCCTCCATTTTTGACAGCTGACTGCACGATCCTGTATATATAGCATTAAGGTAAGAAACAATATATGCAGTGTTATATTTGTTTTAAATGTCGCAATGGTTTTGCGGCTCCCAGGTTTTTTTTTTTCTTCGGAAACGGGTCCAAGTGGCTCTTTTTGTCTTAAAGGTTGCAGACCCCTGGTCTAGGCCCTTGTACCTCTAATATGCTTAGGACTGACACAGGAACACCACAGGGATGCATACTTAGTCTGCTCCTTTATACTCTCTACATGTATGATAATAATAATTTATTATTTGTACCCCGCCCATCTGACTGGGTCTCCCCAGCCACTCTGGGCGGCTTCCAGCAAACATTAAAATACATTAACACATTACATATTAAAAACTTCCCTGAACAGGGCTGCCTTCAGGTGTTTTCTAAATGTCATGCAGTTGTTTATCCTTTTAACCTCTGATGGGAGGGCGTTTCACGGGGGGGGGGGCGCCACTACCGAGAAGGCCCTCTGCCTGGTTCCCTGTAGCTTTGCTTCTCGCAGTGAGGGAACCGCCGGAAGGCCCTCGGCGCTGGATCTCAGTGTCCGGGCTGAACGGTGGAGGTGGAGACGCTCCTTCAGGTATACAGGACCGAGGCCGTTTAGGGCTTTAAAGGTCAGCACCAACACTTCGAATTGTGCTCAGAAACGTACTAGGAGCCAATGTAGATCTCTCAGGACCGGTGTTATGTGGTCCCAGCGGCCACTCCCAGTCACCAGTCCAGCTGCCGCATTCTGGATTAATTGCAGTTTCCGGGTCACCTTCAAAGGTAGCCCCAAGTAGAGCGCATTGCAGTAGTCCAAGCGGGAGATAACTAGAGCATGCACCACTCTGGTGAGACAGTCTGCAGGCAGGTAGGGTCTCAGCCTGCGTACCAGATGGAGCTGGTAGACAGCCGCCCTGGACACAGAATTAACCTGTGCCTCCATGGACAGCTATGAGTCCAAAATGACTCCCAGGCTGCGCACCTGGTCCTTCAGGGGCACAATTACCCCATTCAGGACCAGGGAATCTCCCACACCCGCCCGCCCCCTCTCCCCCAAAAACAGTACTTCTGTCTTGTCAGGATTCAACCTCCATCTGTTAGCCGCCATCCATCCTCCAACCGCCTCCAGGCACTCACACAGGACCTTCACCGCCTTCACTGGTTCTGATTTGAAAGAGGTAGAGCTGGGTATCATCCGCATACTGATGAACAACCAGCCCAAACCACCTGATGATCTCTCCCAGCGGCTTCATATAGATATTAAAAAGCATGGGGGAGAGGACGGGACCCTGAAGCACCCCACAAGTGAGAGTCCAGGGGTCTGAACACTCATCCCCCACCACCACTTTCTGAACACGGCCCAGGAGGAAGGAGCGGAACCACTGTACAACAGTGCTCCCAGCTCCCAACCCCTCTATACGGTCCAGAAGGATGTTATGGTCAATGGTGTCAAAGGCCACTGAGAGATCCAGCAGAACTCGGAAACAGCTCTCACCTTTGTCCCTAGCCCGCCAGAGATCACCGACCAGCGCGACCAAGGCAGTTTCAGTCCCATGATGAGGCCTGAATCTCGATTGGAAGGGATCCAAATGGTCTGCATCCTCCAGGCATGCTTGGAGTTGTTCAGCAACCACCCGCTCAATCACCTTGCCCAAGAATGGTAGATTTGAGACTGGGCGATAGTTGGCCATATTGGCCGGGTCTAAAGATGTTTTTTTAAGAAGCGGTTTAATGACCGCCTCTTTCAGCAGGTCTGGGAAAACTCCCTCACAGAGGGAAGCATTTACCACCCTGCGGAGCCCATCGCCCAGCCCTTCCCGGCTCGCTTTTATTAGCCAGGACGGGCAAGGATCAAGGAGACAGGTGGTCGGTTTCACTCGTCCAAGCAGCCTGTCCACATCCTCAGAGGTAACAGATTGGAATTGATCCCATGAAACATAACTAGACAGGGCTCTAGCACTCTCCTGCCCCGGCCCTGCTCCCACGGTGGAGTCTACCTCCTTCCGAATCAGAGCGACTTTATCTGCAAAAAACTTTGCAAAAGCATTGCAGGAGATCTTGGGGTCCCTACCAGACCCCGGTGACGAAGGTGGTTCTTATAGATTGCGAACCACCTGGAAGAGTCTCCTGCTGCTGTTTTCTGCAGATGTAATAGAAACGGCGAAGAACATCCTCTTCGCCGTCGCCACTGCCACTTGGTAGGCTCGAAGTTGAGCTCTAGCCTCAACTGTTTCATCGCCCTCAGCTCTGGGGAAAACCACGGGGCTGTCCAGGCTCCATGCAATCGGAGAGGGCGCTTCGGAGCCAGACAGTCAATAGCCCTGGTTAACTCCACATTCCAGCGGGCCACCAGGGAATTAGCTGAAAGGCCATCAGCATGGGATAAAGCATCCCCTACCACTCTCTGGAAGCCAATTGGATCCATTAAGTAGCGGGGGCGGACCATCCGAATTGCTCCCATCTCCCGGCAGAGGGGAAGGGTCACGGAGAAGTCCAGTTGCACCAGGAAGTGATCTGACCATGGCACTTCTTTTGTTTCGCTTTTACTTAGTGTCAGATCACCAACATCCATAGAGGTAAACACCAGGTCTAAGGCATGTCCGCTGCTATGAGTTGGGCCAAAGTTATTCAGGGACAGCCCCATGGAGGCCATGCTTTCCACGAAGTCCCGAGCGGCCCCTTGTAAGCTCGTGTCGGCATGGATGTTAAAATCTCCTAAGACAACCAAGCTAGGTGTCTCCAGGAGCATGTCCGCCACGACCTGAAGCAGCTCGGGCAGGGAATCCTTGGTGCAGCGGGGACGTCGGTACACAAAAAGGAATCCTGTACTGCCCCTATTGCCCAACTTCCAGAACATGCACTCAGAAAACTCTGTCTTTCCAATAGGACGCCTGGAGCAAACTAATGACTTCCTAAAAATCACTGCAACCCCCCCTCCCTGCCCAGATGGCCTGGGTTGCTGTGCGTAAGAGAAACCTGGTGGACAAGCAGCGGCCAGGACAGGCCCATCTGCCTCATCCAACCAAGTCTCTGTCACACATGCCAGGTCAAATCCTTCATCCACAATCAGGTCGTGGATGGCAGTAGTTTTGTTCTTCATTGACCTGGCATTACACAGCAACACTTTCAGGTCATGTGGGTATCGCTTGTTGATTCCAGTATCCGTCCGGTCAGGGCCAGACCCGGAGGCAGGGATAGTCCTCAAACCGACTAAGCCTGCCTCCTCGGCAATGACATGGTCTGGTCTTAGCGTAACTACTCCTCATGCCTGTGATCACTGAGATCGGGTGTCCCAATGCATCCCCCGCTGTGGAACCTGCCCCAGCCATTCTGTTGGCTGAGGCCCACTCCCAGGCAGCCCTGACCCTATCCCCTTAAAAGGCAAAATGCAAACTATACAATAACTTAACAAAAGAATCAAAACAAAACAAGAAACAATTATGGTAAAATTAAACTACTCCCCGCCCCAACAACCATTTGCCCCACCCCAAACAGAAAATAATAATAATAAACAATATAAAAAACCACCATTCCAGGTGCAACAAATTAAAAACACTTAAGACATTTAAAAACATTTTCACCACTTGCTGCAGAGAGCTGCTCAGAGTATGTGTGAGTGCAGGAGTGGTCTTCCAGACACTCACAAGGCAGCCACAGCAGCAGTGTCCCGAAGGCCTCTCTGCAGGCCTTTAAGCTGTGTTGGTGAGTGCAGGCCCTGCCCCCCAGGCCAGGTGGAATCAGCAGCAGGAGGGAGCAGTCTTCCAGACACTCACGAAGTGTCGCTGCTTACCTTTGTAATAGGTTTGTCAAATTTGCAGGTGACACAACCGTGATTGGGCTTATCTCTGATAAGGAGGGTGAAATGGACTATAGAGATGAGGTGGAGCGGCTGACAGAATGGTGCAGAGTTAATAACTTGCTCATAAATACAAAGAAAACAAAGGAGCTTGTGGTGGACTTCAGGAGACAGAAGAAGGATGTCCAGCCACTTTTGATTGACGGAATCTGCGTGGAGAGGGTAACAACGTTCAGATTTCTGGGCATTGAGTTACAGGAGGATCTCTCCTGGAGTGTCAACACAAGGGGGCTTGTGAGGAAGGCGCAGCAGAGACTACTTTTCAAGCACTCATCCACACGCTGGATTTGATCTTTGGTGCTGGCATAGATGTGATCATGTTCCCCCCTGTGGAAGTGCCATGGTCTGATCACTATGCTCTGAAAGCCAAGATTGACTTCCTGCTCCTCCCCTGCTTGGGTGACAAGCCTATTTGGGCTCGCCCGCGGAGGCTGATGGATCCTGATAGATTCCGTCAGGCCTTGCGGGACCCTGCCCCCCCCCCGGCGACTCATTAGATGATCTTGTCAAGGACTGGAATAACCGGTTCTCGCCGGCCATCGATGAGATCGCACTTAAGCGCCCTCTGCGACCCCGCCAAAACCGGGCCCCTTGGTTTACCGAGGAGCTCCGGAATATGAAACGGGATCTCAGACGGCTAGAGCGAGTATGGCGAAGGACTCGCGACGGAGCTTCAAGAACATCTTATAGGACGCTTATGAAAGCCTATGAGATGGCTATGAAAGCTGCTAAGAAATCTTACTTCGCAGCTTCCATTGCATCCGCTAGCTCTCGCCCGGCACAACTTTTTAGAATAATTAGGTCGATAACGTCCTTAGGGGGACAACCAAATTTAAGCACAAATTCGACTCACAGCTGTGAGGCATTTGCGAGCTTTTTTTACGGAGAAAGTCCTGTCGCTCCGCCTTGACCTCCCTGCCAATTTAGATACAGTAATAGAACTGGAGGCCCCTCGACTGTCTTCGGGCCCAGTGTTGGACCATTTCAATCGGATACTCCCTGCTGATGTGGATAGATTCCTTCGAGTTGGTAGGCCCACAACTTGCCCCCTTGATCCGTGCCCGTCTTGGCTGATTAGGGCGTGCCCAGACGTCGCGCGAGTCCCCCTGGTTGAAATAATCAATTTGTCCCTTGGCACGGGGACATTCCCAGGGGAGCTGAAGGAAGCATTGGTGTGTCCACTCTTAAAGAAAACCTCTCTAGATCCTTTAGATCTATCCAATTACCGCCCAGTTTCAAATCTTCCGTATCTGGGCAAGGTAATTGAGAGAGCGGTTGCTGAACAGCTTGGCAGGTTTCTGGAAGAAACATCAGCTTTAGACCCATTTCAGTCCGGTTTCCGTCCTGGTTTTGGGACCGAGATGGCTCTGGTCGCCCTAACAGATGATCTCCGTAGACAACTGGATCGAGGTGGGTCAGGACTGCTGATTCTCTTAGATTTGTCAGCAGCCTTTGACATGGTCGATCATGAAATCTTGAATAAATCACTATCAGACCACAACCCAGTAATGATAAGTATGAAGTTTAAAAAGCAGACCAAGGGAAGACGGAAACTGAATGATGAAATATGGAGAGATGAACAAAATGTAGAGAAGATAAAAGAAAATAAAAGAATTATTTGAGTTAAATGAAAGAGAAAATACGGAGAGGAGCGTAATTTGGGATGCCAGTAAGGCCTACTTAAGAGGGATCGGTATACAATTAATGGGAAGGATAAAGAGGGATAAGGAAAAAGATATCACAGAGATTAATAAACAAATTAGAGAGAATGAAAAAGAATTAGCAAAAAATCATAGAAATGAGGAAATAGCCCGAAATATAAAAATTCTACAATCGCATTTGATGAGTCAAATAAATAGAGAGGTAGAGAATAAAATAAAGTGAACAAAACAGAGATATTTTGAATCAGCAAACAAACCCGGGAAAATGCTGTCATGGTTAATAAAAGAGAAAAATACGGAGAGAGTGATAAATAAGATTATAGAGGAAGGAAAGGAAATAACAGATCCAGATCAAATAAAAGAAATATTTAGGAAATTTTACAAGAAGCTATATGAATGGGAACATAAGGACGATGACAAAATTAAAGACTATCTTAACAATAAAAACCACTTAGTAGAAAATGAAAGGATAGAAGTAAATAAATTGAATAGGAGTGTAGAGTTGGAGGAAATAAAAGAGGTAATAAGGAAAATGAAGGTTGGAAAATCCCCCGGGCCGGACGGAATAACAATAAGATACTATAAAATAATGGAAGATATAATAATTACTGTCAGGGGGCTGCAGACCCCTCTTGCCTCTCCAGCTTTGAGTGACTACCGCAAACAGCCAGCGATCTTGGACACAGATCCCTCCTCCTCCAGTTCAGAGAGCTCGGGAGAAGAGAGAGGAGTGGAGGGGCTTCAGTTAGCCCAGCAGAGCCCTTCCTCCACGTCGGGGGAAGCCAGAAGGCAAAGGACCAGGAACTTCCTTTTTCCCAGGTGTTGTTCCTGGCGCGTAAATCGCCAACGGTCATTCCAGGCAACTGATAGTGACTGAGCAGACGTTTTTATTATGAACTCCGCAGTGTAAAGTAATTAGCCACTATAAACGATTTATAGCTTAATGGCTCAGAGTCGTGCTTTGAACTACCAGCTGGGGGAGGGACCCCACTTGGCGTGACAATGACTAAACTTAAAATAATTATGAATGAAACTTTGGAAAAGGGGAAGATCCCAAATTCGTGGCATGAGGCTCTAATAACGTTAATACCCAAACAAGGAGTGGATTGGAGAGAAATCAAAAACTACAGACCGATTTCCCTACTGAACGTTGATTATAAGATTTTTGCGGGAGTAATGGCAAACAGATTGAAAGAATACCTGAATAAAATAATAAATAAAGATCAGAATGGCTTTTTACCAAGGAGACAAGTAAGAGATAATACAAGGATAGTGATAGACCTTTTAGAATATATTGAGATGAAACCCAGTAAAAAAATAGCGCTATTCCTAGTAGACGCGGAAAAAGCGTTTGATAGTGTGGGATGGAACTGTATGATGCACACTCTGGAGAGTGTGAAAATAGGTGGATGCTTCTTGAAGGGGACAAAGGCAATATATGAAAATCAGACGGCCAGACAAATAGTTCACAATGAAATTACAGAGGAGTTCAAAATAGAAAGGGGCACAAGGCAGGGTTGCCCATTGTCCCCGCTCTTATTTATTGCCACGCTAGAACCATTGCTGAATGCAATAAGAAAAGAGCCCGGAATAAAGGGCGTCAACATAGGTAATAGATGCTATAAAATTAAAGCCTACGCCGATGACGTGGCTATTATAACAGAGGACCCACAGGAAGGAGTTCTAGAAGCTTTAAATAAAATAGTAGAGTTTGGGGATATATCAGGATTTAAATTGAACAAAGAAAAATCAAAATTAATAACAAAAAATCTAAATGTGAAAGAACAAGAAAAATTGGAGAGGAAAACAGGTCTAAAATATGTAGCAAAGCTAAGTATTTAGGGATATGGATTACAAATAAAAATACAAACTTATTTAAATATAATTACATTAAAAATGGAAATAAATAAAAGGGGAGTTAACGAAGTGGGGGAAATTAAAGCTGTCCATGTGGGGAAGAATTTCACTGATTAAAATGGTAATCCTTCCAAAGATGCTCTATTTATTCCAAAATATCCCAATAATTATAGGTTTGAAATGCTTCAAGGAATGGGAAAGGGATCTGTCTAAATTTATATGGGAGGGGAAAAAACCCAGGGTAAGATTAAAAATATTCAAAGAGCCAAAAGAAAGAGGAGGGTTCGGAGTCCCGGATCTAAAGATCTATTATGATGCGGCTAGCCTGATTTGGCTTAAGGAGTGGATGTTACTCAAAAACAACGAGCTATTGGATTTAGAAGGGTGGGACAAGGTATTCGGCTGGCATGGCTATCTAGGCTATGAAAAGATTAAAGCTCATAGGAATTTCACTAACCATGCTGTAAGAAAATCTTTATTTGAGGTCTGGGAAAGAAATAAGGAATATATAATAAATAAAACAGCGTGGTGGATATCCCTGATAGAAGCCCAAGTAGAACACGAATGGAATATGTCACGCTCCACAGGGCTCCTTTTCAGCTAGGCATTCAAAAAGACTCCGAGCCATTAAGCTTTCAGGCTTTGATAGCTAATTAATTGGTTTACAACTCTGAGCACATTGTAAATGCGTCAATCTTCCTCACTATCAGTTTCTCCGTATACCGGAAATTTGGTTTCCCGCCTCCCTCCAAAGCATCTCGGGAGACGGAAACACTTTGTGCGCTTCCCCTTTCTTCCCTCTGGTACGTTGCGATGGCTCTGTGAGGCTGACGAAAGCTCCCTCCCCTCCTCCCTTTCCTCAGAGCTTCCTCCAGACGTCCCACTGGAATCTGTCTCCAAAATAGGTGCCGGTTCACGATACTCACAAAGCTGGAGAGGCAGGAGGGGCTGGCAGTTCCCTGACATCCACTCCCCCCTCCAAGCCCCCCCTCCTCCCGAGAGGTAGGTGACTCCCTCTCTGCACTATCTCTCTCCTGCTCTCTGTCTCTGCCCCATTCGTTCTCCTCCCCCCTGTGGCCTCTTCAGGGGAGGAGACAAAACCTAGGAAGTCCGTGTCTTCATCCTCCTGTGAGGCAAGCCCTTTCCCCTCCTCCCTTTCCTCAGAGCTTCCTCCAGACGTCCCGCTGGAATCTGTCTCCAAGATAGCTGGCGGTTCACGGTACTCACTCAGAGCCGGGCTGGAAGGGCACAGGGGGGGCAGTCCCCTGACATCCACTCCCCCCTCCAAACCCCCCTCCTCCTCCGGTGAGGTGGGTGACTCCTGTCCTAAGGGAAGCTTCCCCCCCCGATCTCTGTCTGTTCCCCCTTCGCCCTCCTCCCCCCCAGTAAACTCTTCCGGGGAGGAGACAAAGCCTATAAAGTCCATGTCTTCGTCCTCCTGTGAGGCAAACACCGCTTCCCATCCCTCAGATCCTCCCCAGGGTTCTCCCGATGACGACGAGTGCTGCCTCCCCCCCCGACCCTGCCTGGGGGGAAACCGGTGTCACGCTCCCTTCCCTCTCTGCGCTGGACCTGAAACCCCAGAACTCTTCCTCATCTTCTTCTGTGGTGGCGCACACCTCCTTCAGAAAGAAATCTGGGGGCACTGGCTTATGCAGGAACAGGGAATGAAATTCAGCCATGAGGTACTCCTCAGTGACCTGATTGGAGGGCATCCACGTGTTGTCCTCTGGAGCAGCCCCCTCCCATGCCACTAAGTACTCCACCCTGTCCCCATTCCATCAGGAGTCCAGAATCTCCGTGGCCTCATTGCAGGCTTCTCTCTCCTCTACACTGGGCGGTGTGGGGGGCGTCCCACTCTCCCCGTGGAAATGGTGCCCCTCCCTGTATGGGGAAAGCAGTGACCTGTGAAAGACAGGGTGAATCCTCATGGTGTCCGGTAGCAACAGCTTAAAGGCTACCGGATTGACCTGCTGAATGACCTCAAAAGGTCCCAGCTTGCGATGCTCCAACTTCCTACAACTCCCTCTGATGGGCAGACCCCTGGACGACAACCACACCTTATCCCCCACCTGAATGACCTCTCCTTCCCTGTGATGGGCGTCTGCCGCCCTCTTGTACGCCTCCTTGGCCCTCTCCAGATTGCTCTGGAGCTGCTTGTGCACTGTTTGCATCTCCTCTGCAAAACTCTCTGCTGCTGGTACACTGGGCCCCTCCCCCCTGGGAAAGCTCTGGGATGGCGCCCGTAATTGGCCAAAAAGGGGGTCATCCCTGTGGACACGGACAGAGTTATTAAACGCAAACTCTGCCAGACTCAAAAATTGCACCCAATCATTCTGCCTCTGGTTGACGTAGCAACACAAATACTGCTGCAGAATGGCGTTGGCTCTTTCTGCTTGCCCATTGGTCTGTGGGTGTCTGGCTGTGGAGAACCACCACCAGCACTGCCGTCTTCCCTCTGGACATGGGCAGATCGGTGATGAAGTCAATGCTCACCATTTCCCAGGGTCTGCTGGGGGTGGGCAGGGGCTGCAGTAGGCCTGCCGGTGCCCTATTATCTCACTTGGCCATTTGACAGGTGTCGCACGCCCTCACGTAGTCCATGACATCGTCTCGGACTCCCGGCCACCAAAAATCTCTGGTGACCAGGAGAAGGGTCCTCTGTTGTCCAAAATGTCCTGCAGAAGGGTTGTCGTGGAGTTGTTTGAGAACCTTGGCTCTCAGCTGGTCCCCCCGGGATGTACAGGGCCTCCTTATAAAACAAGAGCCCTCCTGTGAGAGGGATGTGTGTCCTCCTCAAGAGCAAGCATCCACAGACACCGTCTACTAAACTAATGGCTTTATTTACAGCATCAAGCATGACAGGTGTTACCGTTCATCATCCGACCCTTCCGTGTCAGATCCCCGAAGTACCGCTTTTCGGCTCCGCCCCCAACATAAAAGCTTCGGGAAACCCAGGCGCCGCCTCCCTTCTTTCCTCTTCCGCCCTCTGGACCTAAGGGGGGCGGAGCTTGCTCCTTCCCTTTCGCTCTCATCCTCCATGCTGGTTGTTTCCGATGCTCTGGCAGGATCTTCGAGCCTCAACTCCTCCCTGGTCTCTACTTCCTGATTCCCGCCCATTGGCTGCACTGGAGCCCCGGTCGGAGCCTCCCCCCATTGTCTCAATATCGCTTCTGATGTTAATAGGGGCTGTGTCTGTTCCTCGTCCCACACCTTCAATAACTCCTCGGGCGTTAGCTGTGCCCTGCCTAGGTCAGTTGTGTCTTCAGACACTGCCTCGGAACCCTGCCAGCCCCTGACATCCACCCCCCCTTCCAAGCCCCCCTTCCCCCCCTGAGGAGGCTCGCCGGGTTGGGTCAGATCGGTATCGGGTTCTCTGGTGGGATCCCACAGTTCCTCCCAGGAATCATCTGCTGTGTCTGGTGAGGAGGGGAAGCCCAGGAATATCGTGGTGTCGCCACTTGACGATGAGTGGCCATGGGTGGGAGAATGGGCGCTCTGGCCTTTCTGCCACCTCCCCTACCGTCTGATACTCTTCACTACCCCCGGATGGCGGAAACCCCAAAAAATCTCCTTCCTATGAGTCTGTGGGCTGGAACACGTCTCTTAGTTGCCAACGGTATGGCTTCGGCTTGTGCGGGAATAACTCGTGGAACTCCCACACCAAGTGCTCCCTGGTGACCTCTTCCGCTGGGATCCAAGCATTCTCTGAAGCTGGCTCCCCCTCCCACGCTACCAAGTACTGCAACTCCTCCCCTCGCCACCTGGAGTCTAGAATCTCGGTGGCCTCATTGAACATCTCCGGTTCCACCAGCGGTAACTCCTGCGACCCCTGCTGGGAGCCCTGTTGGTACCTGTGAGGTTCCCTGTACTTGGACAGGAGAGATCTGTGGAACACCGGGTGAATTCTCATGGAGTCCGTCAGTTGCAGTTTGAAAGCCACGGGGTTAATCTGCTCCACTACCTCAAAGGGCCCCAGGCTGCGCTGCTGCAGTTTCTTGCACCTGCCTCGGATGGGCAATCCTTGCGTGGACAACCATAGCATGTCTCCCACCTGGATGTCCTCCCCCTCCCTGCGGTGCTGGTCTGCTGCCGTCTTGTAGGCTGTTTTTGCCTGTTCCAGATTGTCTTTGAGCAGTTGGTGCAACGCTTCCAACTCCTCTGCAAACTGCTGTGCTGCGGGCACGTCCTCGTCCCCCCTTTCCCCCTCCCTCCCTGGGAAGCCCTGGGGTGGCTGCCATAGTTCGCTTGGAACGGGGACATGCCTGCCGAGACTTGCTGAGCATTGTTGTAAGCAAACTCTGCAAGCGAGAGCTTGTCGCTCCAGTCATTATGTTGCTAGGAGGCGTAGCAGCGCAGATACTGCTGCAGAATGGAATTAACACGCTCCGATTGACCGTTAGTTTGAGGATGGCGTGCTGAGGACAGACACACCTGCACCTGCAAGAGCTGCATGAGCTTGCGCCAGAAGCGGGAGGTAAATTGAGCCCCGCGATCCGAGATTACTCTCATTGGCATACCATGCAGCTTGAATACGTGCTGCACAAATAGCCGGGCTGTCTCCTCCGCCGACACCACTTTGGGGCAGGCAATGAAATGGGCCATCTTGGTCAGGAGATCCACTACGACCAGTACCGCCGTCTTCCCCTTGGACTGGGGAAGATCCGTGACAAAGTCCAGGGAAACCGCTTCCCAGGGCTTGCTAGGGGTGGGGAGGGGCTCCAGTAACCCCGCCGGTACCTCCCTCTCCCCTTTGGCCCTTTGACAAACCTCGCACCCCCTGACGTATTCCTTGACATCCTGCCTGACTCTGGGCCACCAGAATTCTCTCGTGACCAGTATCATAGTTTTGAATTGCCCAAAGTGCCCCGCTGTGGGATTGTCATGGAGTTGCCTGAGAATTTTAGCCCTCATTTCCTCCCCTGGAACATACAGTGCCCCTTTGTACAACAGCAACCCCTCTTTTTCCTCAAACCCTTTCGCCCTGGAAGCCCCTTCCCTGAGTTCCCTCAGTTTGTTCTGGGCAAAGTCATCGGTCTGCGTGAGGCGCACCAGTTCTTCCCGACCCCCCAATGCCGCCCCACACCGCCACTGTTCCGGTTTAAAGATGGCCCTTGCCACCGGAGGCCCTTCTTCCTCCATGTACTCCGGCTTCCTGGATAGGGCGTCCGCCCTGCCATTCTGCTCGCCAGGAACATACTGGATGTGGAAGTTGAAGTCCGCAAAAAACTCTGCCCATCGCATTTGGCGCTGGTTGAGAACCCTAGCCGTGCGCCAGTACTCCAGGTTCTTGTGATCAGTGTGAACCTGGATCTGGTGCTGCGCGCCTGCCAAGAAGTGACGCCAGTGTTTAAACGCCGCTACCACTGCCAATAGTTCCTTGTCCCAGATGGCGTAGTTTGATTCCGAACGGTTCAGCTTCTTGGAGTAGAACGTGCAGGGCCTCCATTCCCGTGCAGGGTCTTGCTGCAGTAGTACGGCTCCAATGGCTCGATCTGATACGTCTGTCTCTATCCTGATGGGTTTGCTGGGGTTCACGTGCAGCAGTTGCTCCTCTGACGCGAAAACCTTTTTGAGGGTTTCAAAAGCTCGCTGAGCCTCCTCCGTCCACTGGAACTTCTTCTTACCCCTCAAGCAGTCCGTGAGTGGAGCCGTCATGTGGGCAAATGCCGGCACAAACTTTCTATAGAAATTTGCGAAACCCACGAACCTCTGCACGTCCTTGATTCTGGGGCTCTTCCATTGCAGGATCGCTTCTACTTTGTCCGTGTCCATGGCTATTCCCTCATCTGAGAGGCGGTAGCCCAGGAAGTCCACCTCTGTGGTGTGAAACTGGCATTTCTCCAGCTTGACACATAGCTGGTGTTCCTGGAGCTTCTGCAGTACTTCCTTGACGTGTTGCACGTGCTCCTCTGGGTTCTGAGAGTACACTAGTATATCATCCAGATTGACCACTGCCTGTTTGTACAGCAGGGGTCCCAACACGTGATGCATGAACGCTTGGAAGCATTGGCTACCCGCCTGGAGTCCAAAAGGCATAACCAGGAACTCATAAGCTCCTAGGGGTGTGAACATGGTGGTTTTCCACTCATCCCCCTCCCTGATCCTGATGAGGTTGTACGCGCCTCTCAGGTCCAGCTTGGTGAAGATCCTGCCCTTGCGTACAGCCACCAGCAGGTCGTCGATCCTCGGCATGGGGTAGGTGATAGGGAGGGTCAAAGAGTTTAGGATCCTGTAATCACAAACTAAGCGTCGTTGGGGTGTGTCTTTCTTGTCTACCCAGAACACAGGACTGCCCCCTACTGCTTTGCTTTCCCTGATGAAACCTCTGGCCAGGTTTTTGTCAATGAAGTCCTTCTAATCCGCCAACTCCTGCTCCGACATTGAATAAAGCTTGCCTGGTGGCAGCTGCGCTCCTGGTACCAGATTGATCTGGCAGTCGTAGGGGCGGTGGGGGGGCAGCTTGTCCGCTTCCCTTTCATTGAACACCCGCTGAAACGCCGCATATTGCGCAGGGAGCGTGACCTTCCCTGCTTGCATCATGGCTGCGTCTGCCTGCTTCTTGGGACGCATCTGCTGCAAGCAATGTTCCATGCAATACGCAGAACCAAACGTCAGGTAACGCTGATGCCAGCTTACTATTGGGTCATGTCTTTCCAACCACCCCATCCCCAGTATGATGGGGGGACCTGCTAATGTGGTGACATGGAAAGCAAGGACTTCCGAGTGCCTTCCTATCTCCATCCTCATGGGAGGAGTGCTCTGCGTGACCGCCCCTCCTTTCAGCTCCCTCCCATCAATGGTGGTGACTTGCAGGGGGAAGCCCAAAGGCAGAAGATGAAGCTGGTGCTGCCGAGAAAAGTCTATATCCATGAAGTCTGCCGACGCCCCCGAATCGACCAGGGCGGGAACCTGCATGGTGAAGCCATTGGGGAGCTCCAGAGTGACTTCCATAACGATGCCTGGCTTGGGAGGGTTGGGGAGGGTGTGCTCGGGCGGGCTGGGAGGGGCGATTTCGGATGCGCTGCGAGGGGGACGTTTTACTGCTTCTGTGCCTGGCTGGCCGTCCCCGTGACTTGCCAGCAGGCAGTGCCGTTTCCCTGCATCGCAGCTTCCTCCTCCCCTTCTCCTGTTACAGCCCCCGTCATGCCTTGCCACACCTTCTTTTGGTTACAAGCCTTGGCTAGGTGCCCTGTTTGATGGCACACAAAACATTTTCTGGGCGCTTTCCCGCCCTGCGCGTCACTTCCCTTGGCAACCGTTGCATTTGAACAAGGGCGCGCGCGAGCTCCACCCAGTTCCATGGGCGTTTCTTGCTGGAGGTGCGTTTGCACGCCGGCCGGCTTCTCTGTTTGTGTGGGAAAGCGAAAGTTGAACCATCTTCCCGCCTTCCCCTCCTTCTTTGTTTTGTCTCTGAGCTCCAAACGCACGCCAATCGCCATCGCTGCTTCTGTGAGGCTGTTCATATCGTTGTAGGGGCCCCCCCTCGCCAAAGAGTCTTTAACCTCATCCGTCAGCCCTAATTTGAACAGCGCTATCATTTGGGGTGTATTCATGTCCCATCCCAGACGGTGACTCAACAGCGAAAACTTACCCCAGTATTCACGGACAGTCATGTTGCCTTGCCTCAGCAGCAGGAGTTCCTGCCCTTCGAGCTCCTTTTCAGAGCGGCTCGTATAAACAATGTACATCCCTTGAAAAAACGCTTTTACGTTCTGGAGCGCTGGATTTTTGGCTATAATAAGGGGGCGAACCCAATCATGAGCAGGTCCCTCAAAATGCGAAATTATGAAACCGACCTGTTCTGCTTCATTCTTAAAATAATAATAATAATAATAATAATAATAACTTATTATTTATACCCCGCCCATCTGGCTGGGTTTCCCCAGCCACTCTGGGCGGCTTTCAACAGAGCATTAAAATACAATAATCTATAAAACATTAAAAGCCTCCCTAAACAGGGCTGCCTTCAGATGTCTTCTAAAGGTCTGGTAGTTGTTGTTTTCTTTGACATCTGAAGGGAGGGCATTCCACAGGGCGGGCGCCACTACCGAGAAGGCCCTCTGCCTGGTTCCCTGTAACTTGGCTTCACACAGCGAGGGAACCACCAGAAGGTCCTCGGCACTGGACCTCAGTGTCCGGGCTGACCGATGGGGGTGGAGACGCTCCTTCAGGTATACAGGACCGAAGCCATTTAGGGCTTTAAAGGTCAGCACCAACACTTTGAATTGTGCTTGGAAACGTACTGGGAGCCAGTGTAGGTCTTTCAAGACCGGTGTTATGTGGTCTCGGCGGCCGCTCCCAGTCACCAGTCTAGCTGCTGCATTCTGGATTAGTTGTAGTTTCCGGGTCACCTTCAAAGGTAGCCCCACGTAGAGCGCATTGCAGTAGTCCAAGCAAGAGATAACTAGAGCATGCACCACTCTGGCGAGACAGTCCGCGGGCAGGTAGGGTCTCAGCCTGCGTACCAGATGGAGCTGGTAGACAGCCGCCCTGGATACAGAATTAATCTGTGCCTCCATGGACAGCTGTGAGTCCAAAATGACTCCCAGGCTGCGCACCTGGTCCTTCAGGGGCACAGTTACCCCATTCAGGACCAGGGAGTCCTCCACACCTGCCCGCCTCCTGTCCTCCAAAAACAGCACTTCTGTCTTGTCAGGATTCAACCTCAATCTGTTAGCCGCCATCCATCCTCCAACCGCCTCCAGACACTCACACAGGACCTTCACCGCCTTCACTGGTTCTGATTTGAAAGAGAGGTAGAGCTGGGTATCATCCGCATACTGATGAACACCCAGTCCAAACCCCCTGATGATCTCTCCCAGCGGCTGCATATAGATGTTAAAAAGCATGGGGGAGAGGACAGAACCCTGAGGTACCCCACAAGTCTGCCTCCGTGATTTCCATGCGACTTACCCCAGCAAGCCTGGTCCGGCCCCTCGGTTGAGGGGGGGCCTGGGAGGGGGGATGGTGTGATGACCTGGGAGTCAGACTCAGACGCTGAACCTGAGGGATCCCAGCCTGCACAGGATTCACTGCCCTCAGAAACAGCAGAGCCAGGGCTGGGGCCTGGGTCTCAAGGGGACTCACCTGTGCTGGATCCTCAGGTGCAGGCTTCGGCTGAGGTTGATCTGGCTCCTAATGGGAGGGAGGACTTACTGCCTACAGGTGCTCCACTCCCCACCCAGTCAGGGGAAGCTGAGGTTGCCTCTGGGTCCGGTAGCCCTCCAGCTTCTCCTGAGCTGCAAAGGTTCAGGGCAGAGAGGCGAAGGGAACTAAGTTCTCGCAGGAGGAGTGCTCGCCTCCAAGCCAGGAGAGGCAAGTCACCTGGGGATCGGAGCCGCCCTTCGCCTCGGGACAAATAAAGCCGGCCAGTCCCAGCCCCAAGTCGCAGGAGCAACATTGTTGCTGCAGAGTTCTGCTTGCTCCCTGCCCGGTTGTTCTGCCTGAACTCTTGACCTGCCTTGGTTCCCTGTTTATCCTTCCGTTCCTGACCTCGCCGGATTCCTTGCCCTGACCCTGCTCCTGTTTATTCGGACTGCCTTTACGTACCTCTGACCTCGGACCGGACTTCGACCTCACTTCCTGGATACTCCATGGGACCAGCACAAAAAGACTCCTTCTGCAGCTCCAACGCATACATCATGTCTGTTTTAAATCCTACATATTGTTCTGGTTTCCCCTGAAACCTGTTTGCCAGCATGGTGATCCTTCTTCCCACCTGCGCGCTCCTGCCCTGCTCAGCTTGAAGCCGTGCCTCCTGCAACTGTGCCTGGGAAATTCGGTACATTACCTCCAGCTCTTTGGCTCGGTCTTCCCAGGTGGGGGCACCTCCACCACCGGCTCCTTGGGCAGCTGCCGCCGCTGCCTCTTCCGCGGCACTCATGCTGGCTGTGCTGTCACTCCGGAGGAGGTAACGATGACTTCGGGGATGCTGTGAGAGGGATGTGTGTCCTCCTCAAGAGCAAGCATCCACAGACACCGTCTACTAAACTAATGGCTTTATTTACAGCATCAAGCATGACAGGTGTTACCGTTCATCATCCGACCCTTCCGTGTCAGATCCCCGAAGTACCGCTTTTCGGCTCCGCCCCCAACATAAAAGCTTCGGGAAACCCAGGCGCCGCCTCCCTTCTTTCCTCTTCCGCCCTCTGGACCTAAGGGGGGTGGAGCTTGCTCCTTCCCTTTCGCTCTCATCCTCCATGCTGGTTGTTTCCGATGCTCTGGCAGGATCTTCGAGCCTCAACTCCTCCCCGGTCTCCACTTCCTGATCCCCGCCCATTGGCTGCACTGGAGCCCCGGTCGGAGCCTCCCCCCATTGTCTCAATATCGCTTCTGGTGTTAATAGGGGCTGTGTCTGTTCCTCGTCCCACACCTTCAATAACTCCTCGGGCGTTAGCTGTGCCCTGCCTAGGACAGAGCGTCGGCACGCACGTTCTGCTCCCCCGGCACATAGTGGATCAGGAAATTGAAGTCCGCAAAGTATTCTGCCCATCGGATCTGTCTCTGGTTGAGTACTCTGGCAGTTCTCCAGTACTCCAAGTTCTTATGGTCCGTGTGCACTTGGACCTGGTGCTGCGCCCCAATCAGGAAATGGCGCCTCTTCTTGAAGGCCACCAAGATGGCCAACAGTTTCTTGTCCCAGATGCTGTAGTTTTTCTCAGATTTGCTGAGTTTGCGCGAAAAGAAGGCTCATGGCCTCCAGTCCCCGTCGTTGTCCTGTTGCAAAAGCACCGCCCCCACGGCTCGATCTGACGCATCTGTCTCCAGTTTGATTGGCCGCTCCGGGTTCACATGCAGGAGGTGCTCCTCAGACGCAAATACTCGTTTGAGGTCCTCAAACGCTTGCTGAGCTGCCGATGTCCAGACAAATTTCTTCCTGCCGCTCAGACAGTCCGTGATGGGCACGGTTAGCTGTGCGAAGCCCCTGATGAATTTGCAATAGATGTTGGTGAAGCCCAGAAACCTCTGTGCGTCCTTCTTGGTTTTGGGGCTCTTCCAATCTAACACCGCGTTGACCTTTTCCCTGTCCATGGCCAACCCTCTGTCTGACACTCTGTAGCCTAGGAACTCCACCTGCTTGACGTGGAATTGGCACTTCTCTAATTTGACGTACAGCTGGTGTTCTCTCAGCCTTTTTAGCACCTGTCTGACATGCTGCTCGTGCTGAGCCTCGCTCTCCGAGAACACTAATATATCGTCCAGGAAGACCACCACGTTCTTGTACAGCAGGGGTCCCAGCACGTGGTGCATGAAGGACTGAAAAGCCGGGGAGCCCCCCTGCAGTCTGAATGGCATCACGAGGTACTCAAACGCTCCCAGAGGGGTAAACATGGTCGTCTTCCACTCGTCTCCTTCCCGCATTCGTATGAGATTGTACGCCCTCTGAGGTCCAGCTTGGTAAAAAAATTCCCCCTGCGCACCACTGCCAGTAGATCATCGATCCTGGGCATGGGGAAGGCTATCGGTTGAGTCACACTGTTCACAGCCCTAAAATCTACGACCAAGCGTTTCTGGGTGGTCCCCTTCTTGTCCACGAAGAACACCGGGCTCCCTCGGGAACTCTTGGACTCTCGAATAAACCCTCGCCGTAGATTTTTGTCTATGAACTGCTGGAGCTCCTGCAGCTCCTGTTCGGACATGGAGTAGAGCTTCCCCGCTGGCAACTGAGCCCCGGGCACCAGGTTGATTTGGCAGTCGAACGGCCGATGTGGTGGGAGCTTGTCTGCTTCTTTCTCGCAGAAAACGTCCTTGTAATCTTCATATTGGGGTGGGATCCCTCTGGTGGCTTCCAACCTCACCGTCGCCGCCTGCGCGTTGCTGTCTGGTGGACTCATTTCCTGCAGACAGTTCTCCATGCAGTGTCCCGTACTGAACATGAGCGACCGTTGATGCCAGGCCACCACTGGATCGTGTAGGTTTAGCCAGCTCATCCCCAAGACGATTGGAGTCCCCGCTAGAGCAGTCACGTTGAACGCTATGACCTCAGAGTGCTTGGAGATGCGCATTTTCATGGGAGGTGTTTGTTGTGCCACCTCCCCTCCCAGCAGCTCCCTCCCATCAGTGGTGGTGACCAGCAGCGGGAAATCCAGTGGGAGCAGGTGCAGCTGATGCTCCAACGCAAATTCCCTACTCATGAAATTTGCTGAGGTCCCCTGAGTCAATTAACACTTCTTCCTCCAGGGGGTGCCCATTGGGGAGCTCCAGCACCACTCTTACCACGATTCCTACCTTCGGCGGATGAGGGGGGGAGATGGATTTCTTTTGCGGGGCTTTCACTGCTTGCTCGCCTGGATGCTTGCCCCTTTCGACATCTCTGGCATCCAGGCGCTTTTGTTTTCCGGCTGCGCCCCACGCGGCTCTTCCTGTTCCGGCGCTCTCGCCTCCCTGGCTTGCCAAACACAACGTTGTGGGCAGAACTTGGCGAAATGCCCCGGGGTATCGCAGACGTAGCATCTCCTTGCGTCCTTGCCTCCTCTCCCCTCCGCCCCCTTGGGCGTAGCTCCACCTGAAGGTGGCTTGTCACGCACTGCCCCGATCTCCATGGGCTGCTCAGCTGGCAGAGTCGAAGGAAGTGCCCTTGCAGGGTTGCCGCCATCCGCCCTCCCCGGGTAGCGGTTCCCTGGGGTCCCCTCTGCCTTGGGCTGTCTCCTCTCCCAGCTTCTATCCTCCGCTCGCATTCCCACCGCGAGTGCCGCTTGTACTAGTTCCCGCATGCTCCTCGTCTTGGGCGCCCTGCTGAGCTCATCTTTGACCTCGGGATTCAAGCCTTCCTTAAAAACCGTCTGCATGATTTCAGACTCCATATTCCATTTCAGTTTGTGCGCTAGCATCGCAAAACGTGCATAATACGAGCGCAACGTGCCTCCTCCCTGTCTGAGCCTCAGGAATTCCTGCCGAATCGCCTCTTCCCCTTCATTAGCAAACATGGCATCCATCGCAGCCATAAAGTCCTTGAGGCTCCTCATCTCCCACCCCTCGGCAGCCATTAGTGGGCGTGCCCAGTCTTTCGCAGGGCCCTCCAAATGCGCGATGATGAACGCTACTTCCTCCTCATCCTTTGAGAACTCGCCCTCCTGCATTTTCAGGCAGTAATAAATGTCTGTCTTGAACCCAGGGTAGTCTCTTTTTTTTAAAAAAATATAAACTTTATTGATCCAATTCATATACACACATCCACAGACCAGCAAAACAAAACAAAACAAACAAACAAAAACAGACAAGACACCAAATAAAATACATAATCACAATGTTTTTTTAAAAAAGAAATTCCCCTTCTTCCCCCTCCCCCCATACTTCCCCTCTCTCGTGTGTGATTTTACTTATTCCATAATATATTATACTCTTAAGTTGTGTTATTATAGCTAATATTCTTATCTTATATAATATTTTATCTTAATTTCCCCCCTGCTCGCTTAACCTATATTTACCAAAATGTCAATTCCAGAGCAAGAGTCAGCCATATATTCTTTCATTCTTTACCATTGTTTTGTTATTTCTTGGTTGGAGCGGCCCCTGATATTAGCTGTTAATTTAGCCATTTCTACCATTTCACACATTTTGATTTTCCAGTCCGAAATTGTTGGGATTTTATCTCCCTTACAACTTTTCGCAATTAACAACCTTGCTGCAGCTGTGGCGTACAGAAATACATTGGTATAAATTTTTGGAATCTCATCAGTAATTAAGCCCAATAAAAATCCTTCTGGTTTCTTCACAATCGTACATCTGAATATCTTTTTTAACTCTTCACAAATTTCATTCCAAAAGCTTTTTATATACTTACATCCCCACCACAGATGATAGAAGGTGCCCACCTCTTTTTTACACTTCCAACATAGGTTAGATTGATTTTTATACATTTTAGATAATTTTTCTGGGGTTATATACCAACGGTACATCATTTTTATTAGGTTTTTCTTTATCATAGTGCAGGCTGTGAAGTGTAGATCCTTCCTCCATAACCTCTCCTATTTCTCAAATTCTATCACATGGCCAATATCTATAGCCCATCTAATCATGACCTCTTTTGTGGTTTCGTCTTTGAGTTCCCACTCTAATAATATTTTTTTTCAAATAATATTTATTGATTTTACACACTTAAACACCAACAATACAAAACACACACACAGACAAAACAAAAAAAACACATAATCCAAACATTTCAAAAATTAAAAATACTACTATGTTATTCATTATCTTGTGACTCCCTCACGTCCCCCTTATTGATTCCATAATTCTTAACCTAGTCTCTTATCAGCTTCATATTTCAAAATCTTCTACATCGTCTTTCTCTATTATACATTTTCTCTAATTTTATTTCCCCTCAGCATGAATTTAACTACATTCCCTATATCTCCTCCCTCTGTCTCCCCGTGATCTCCAGGTGCTCAGCATTAATATCATTTACTTATTCATTCCTTAACCATGTCCGTAATAATAATCTTAAACCCAAAAGCATTGTCCCATTATTTACGTATGCCATCCTTATCCCACACCAAGTTTCCCCATTGTCCAGAACCACATCTTCTCTTGTGCAGCTTTCCCGAAAATCCATCTCCCAACCACCCCTTGTGAAGTTTGGTCAGTTTCTTGCTCTTTTCTTTGGAACTCTCTCTTGTTGCTGTTTGTGCCAAACTTCCTTATCACTTTCTTCCTGAGACTTTTAACAGTTCCACTTTTCTTTCGTCGTATTTTTTTCTTGCGGCTGGTTATTTTCCTTTTCTTCTGTTCTATGACCTTGAACCGGGTTTCTCCCTCCTCCTCTTCCTGGACAGCTGGTTTGGTATCTTCATTGTTCTGACTGTTGCTTAACGATTTTCTGAAGTCTCTCAATTCCTCTGTCCACTCCTCTAGCACTTTCAAAATTTTCCACACAGTGACTTCCTGTTCCTCCGCCATGTTTAAAGATACATCCTTTCACACACAAAAAATCAATTCAAATTTAGCTCCAACAGTTCTAACAGTTCAATTTAATCCACCTTTTATTCCGCTTTTCTTGCCAAGCTTCCCCCCAGACCCGGGGAGCCAGTAGGATTAAATCTCTGTTACAAAGTGTCACTTTAAAGTTGCGATTTAAATGCCTCGGTTACAGTGTTCCTGATCATTGTCACAATAGCAGGGGACGGACCTCCAGTTTTAAGTCCCGAGTTCCCACTCTAATAATAGCTTATATATTCTAGATATAATCTTCTTATTAGGTTGAATCAATTCACTCTGTAATTTGGAAGTCTTTTGTTCGAATCCCTTACTTTTATCTTGATTGAATCTGGCTGTTAGTTGGTGGTATTGAATCCAGGTATTACAATATTGTTTAACTTCTTCATAGGGTTTTAGTTTAATGTCTCCTTCTACCTCACTTATTAGTTGTTGATAAGTGGGCCAGTTTGTTTTGTTATTACTCTTTTTCACTGATATTGCCTCCAGTGACACCCATTTTGGGATATTTGGTTCTAATAGCCATTTGTATTTTATCCATACCTTATATAATGATTTCCTTATTGTGTGGTTTAAAAAATCCTTATGTATTGTTACCTTATTATAAATCAGATAGGCATGCCATCCGTATCTATTATTCCATCCTTCCAAATCCAAGATCGTTCCATTATCTAGTTTGATCCATTCCTTTATCCACTCCAGACAGCAAGCCTCATAATACAATCTTAGGTCCGGTAGACCGAAACCTCCCCTTTTAACCTCATCCGTTAACAATTTAAATTTAATTTGTGGTTTTTTTCCTTGCCATATAAATCTTGAGATGGCCTTCCTCCATTTATCAAAACAATCGTTTTTCCCTATGATTGGCAGCATTTGGAGAACCCAGGGTAGTCTCTTGGGTTCCCTGCAAATTTATTGATCAAAGTCTGCAGCTTCCTCCCCAAAGGAACCTTGCCCCCCCCTTGTCCTTCCATTATTCTCTCATCCAGCCTGCCCTCAATAACTCTAGTATGGGCTCTGAAGCTCAGCATTTCTGGTCGCCATTTGCTGCATCTCAAGGGTTAATTTGCCCATTTGCTCCTCCATCTCCTGCCGATACTTAATAAGCTGTTCCTCAGCTTGCCTTTGCAATTGAGCACTAACCTCTTTGACCCTCGTTTCGACTGCAGCATTAAATCTTTCTTCCTCCGTCATTTTGGCGCTTCTGTTTCCTGGCTGGCTCCCGGCAGGGTGTGTGTGGGGGGGTTTCCTTGGATGAACGCCCAGCAAACAAAGTTACGGAGAAAGCTGTCACGCCCCACAGGGCTCCTTTTCAGCTAGGCATTCAAAAAGACTCCGAGCCATTAAGCTTTCAGGCTTTAATAGCTAACTAATTGGTTTACAACTCTGAGCACATCGTAAATGCGTCAATCTTCCTCACTATCAGTTTCTCCGTATACCGGAAATTTGGTTTCCCGCCTCCCTCCAAAGCATCTCGAGAGACGGAAACACTTTGTGCGCTTCCCCTTTCTTCCCTCTGTGTCGCGACCCGACTAGACAGTGGGGTCGCGCCATGTGGGCGCCAGGAAGGGGACCCATGCAGCGGGCCAGGAAAGGGGGCAACAGCGGAGCCAGGCACGCAGGGGTTAAACCGAGCGCAGCAAGGCCCGACCTCGCCCAGGCATGCCCCACAGGGTAAACAACCCCAGGATGGGCGATAACGACCGCTAACGAGCCATCAGCGGCGGAACCGGCAGCATCGCAATAACAATGTAAAAAGCACCCATGAATAGCGCGGGTAGACCGGAGTAGTTAACTCTTTTGTCCAAGCCATCCCGGGTGGGGAAGAGGATTACCCCCGGACCTTTAGGGCAGAAGGGAGGGGGGAATTGGGAGTCACCCAGCAAGATGTATTTAAGGGGGACTCTGAGATGGCCTCCTCAGAATCCTCACGGACTTTCCACGTTTCTCTGTGTGCTGTACAATAAACTTCAAGACATCTTCCGCTGACTTCTCGGAGTGGCGTGCGTTCTTGACAGCTAGCTACAGTTACCATTGGGGACACGACACTCTGGTACGTTGCGATGGCTCTGTGAGGCTGACGAAAGCCCTCTCCCCTCCTCCCTTTCCTCAGATCTTCCTCCAGACGTCCCACTGGAATCTGTCTCCAAAATAGGTGCCGGTTCACGATACTCACTCAAAGCTGGAGAGGCAGGAGGGGCTGGCAGTTCCCTGACAGAATAGGAAGGAAATCTGGCTAAAGTATAACGAACTGGTAGAAGAGATTAACCAACACCCATCTATTAAAAAATAGGAATTAAAACAAGAAGGGATTAAGCTGGCTGGAATACCATCAGTTAAAATCAGTCTATGAGAAAGATAAAAAATCAAGAGGCTTTGAAGAGAAAATATCAATTTGGGAAAAAGAAATACTACATAATAATCAGAAAAGTTTGTCTAAAATATACAAGGTGGTACACTCCCAGACAAGAAAAGAGCAGGGTGATGATGAAGTGGGAACAAGATCTAGGACACGAAATAGAATATGAAAGATGGGAAAAGGTGTGGGTGGAAACAATTAACTTTACCGCATGCTATCTTATCAGAGAGAATTTAATGAAAATGCACCACAGGTGGTATATAACGCCAGAGAGTTTGTCAAAAATGTACAAAACTAATCAAAATAAATGTTGGAAGTGTCAAAAACAGATAGGATCATTCTACCATATGTGGTGGACATGTCCAGAGATTGGGAAATACTGTGGCATGTTACATGAGGAGATAAAGAAAATACTTGGAATTAATTTTAGTAAAAAACCAGAAGTGTATCTGTTAGGAATATTAAATGAAGAAATACCAAAAGATAAGATAACAGTTCTATTATATGCAACATCTGCGGCTAGAATTCTACTAGCCAAGCACTGGAAAGAGAAATACATTCCTACCAGAGAAGAGTGGCTCCGCAAGGTGTGTGAATATCTTGAGTTAGCTAAATTAACAGATATAATAAGGCACAAACCCAAAGCACTAGTGAAAAAAGAATGGGAATGCCTGAACGAGTATTTTAGAAAGCAAAGGATAAAATTGAACATCTGGTTGAGTTTAGAGTGAAGAGGATTGGAAAGGATATTGAGGAGGACAAGAAGACTTAAATGGAATTAATTAAGATCATTCGAAAATAGAGAAGGAAATTACAAAAATGGATTAAAGTAGAGGATTGAAAGTGAATGTTGTGTGGTAGGTGGAAGTCACCATTATTTCTATTATTATCTTTTTTTCTTTTGTTTAGGTATAAGATTTGTATACAGTAAATGCAAGGAAAGCATAGAAATGCGGAGTAATGTGGACAATGTATTTACAGATTTAATTCTTAGGCCCTTGCATTGTAATTTAATTTATATATCTAGTTTCTTCTTTTTATGTTCTTTTTCTTTTTCCTTCTTTTTTTTGGAAAATGGAATGTTGGAATTTTTTGTTGTGTTATTGTGGAATTGTGTAATTTTTAAAGATAAAGTTTATTATAAATTTTAAAAAAGCAATGTAATAGACAAGACGGACTTTGTCGTTACTTATGAGCAACCACTACGCGGACCTGACAGCAATCCGGAAGTATTTGAGCTTGCTCACAAGTAGTTCCCGCTACAGAGAGGCCTGACGGTCCATTCGTATTGGTCGCAATTCGCGATGCTGGTTCACAAACTGGGTTGAGATTTGCTCTCGGAACCCATGCAAGCCCTGTTCATACAAGGTTTAAACCCAAGTGTTAAAGATGAACTCTCGAGGGGGCCGAGGCCGAAGAGCATGGATGAGCTCACCAGAGCGCGTTATCAATAGGAGTCCGCCAGGAAGCATGCTTTTGGGAAAGGCGGGAAGGAAAGGGGTAGCATTCCCATGGCAACCACATTCCAGAACGACCTTTTGGCACCACGCCAGAGCTTGGCAATGCGCCCAGGCTTCCCCCCGAGGAGCCAATGGAGATTGGAACTGTCCGCGCACGGGAGTTTTCAAAGAAAACGGAGGGAAAGGGCTGGAAAACGGCCAAAAAGTGCTTCCTCTACGATCAGCCCGGCCACTTTGCCAAATCGTGCCCGCAGCGCAGGGCTTGGCAGGGAATGATGGGGACTGCTGTGAAGGAGGTGGGGCCAGCGACCCAGGAGCAGGGAAACGAGGCTTTGCTGCAGGAGACCAGGGGGGGGGGGAAGTCAAGCAGAAGAGAAGTAAAGGTCCCCACGGAGAATACAGCACCCCCACCGTGTCCTCCCAAGGCAGCAATTGTTGTCAAGGTGGTTCTGGAGCTCCCCAATGGACACCCGGTGGAGGTGGAAGCTTTAGTGGACTCAGGCGCTAGTGCCAATTTTTTTAGTAGGGACTTTGCACTGGAGCACCAAATCCACTTGCTCCCACTGGACTTTCCCTTGCAGGTCACTACCATCGACAGACGGGAGCTGTTGGGTGGGGAAATCACGCAGGAGACCCCCCCCCCCATGAAGATGTGGGTGTCCAGGCACTCGGAGACCATTGCTTTCAATGTGACCACCCTGGCTGGACCGCGCATCATTTTAGGCATGAGTTGGCTCAACCTTCATGATACGGTAGTGTCTTGGCACCAACAGTCGCTCACCTTTGGTTCGGCACACTGTATGAAGAGCTGTCTGGGAGGCAGCGGTGCCAGGGAACGGGGAGCCAAGGCTGCTACAGCAAGACTGGAAGCAACAAAGGGAATACCTCCGCACTATAAGGACTTCCAGGAGGTGTTCAGTGAGCGAGAGTCAGACAAGCTGCTACCCCACCGCCCCTATGACTGTCAAATCAACTTGGTGCCAGGGGCAAAGTTGCCAGCAGGCAAGCTGTACTCCATGTCGGATCAGGAGATCCAGGATTTGAAGGAGTTCATTGACAAGAACCTGCGAAGGGGATTCATACGCAAATCCAAGGCAGTTGGGGGGAGCCCGGTCTTCGTGGACAAAAAGCAGTCTAAACAGCGGAGGCTTGTAGTGGACTTCAGAATCGTGAATTCCTTAACGGAACCTATCACGTTTCCCATGCCCCGCATCGACGATTTGTTGGAGAGGGTGAGAAAGGGGAAAATTTTCACCAAGCTGGACCTTGGGCGTACAACCTCATCCGGGTGCGAGAGGGGGATGAGTGGAAGACGACCATGTTCACCCCCCTGGGGGCTTATGAGTACCTCGTTATGCCTTTTGGATTACAGGCCGGATCTCCCATGTTTCCAAGCATTCATGCATCACGTGCTGGGGGGTTTACTGTACAGGAACTGCATCTGTTTTTTGGACGACATTTCGGTGTTTTCAGACAATGAGGAGCAGCACGTGCGACATGTCAGAGGAGTGCTGGAGAAACTGAAGGAGCACCAGTTGTACGCCAAGCTGGAGAAGTGCCAATTCTGTGTGAAGCAGGTGGAGTTCCTGGGGTACCGGTTGTCCGACAGCGGTCTGGCCATGGACACAGAGAAGTGGAGGGCAGTACTGGACTGGAAAAGCCCCAGAACCAAGAAGGATGTCCAATGGTTCTAGGGCTTCAGTAATTTTTACCGGAAATTCATCAAGAATTTCACGCATCTGACCACGCCCATTACAGACTGTCTTCGCGGAAAGAAAAAGTTTGCTTGGACATCGGCGCAGCAAGCTTTTGAACGTCTCAAGAAGGGCTTCGCGCCGGAGGAGCAGTTGCTGCATGTGGATCCCACCAAACCCCTATGGGTGGAAACTGATGCCTCCGATAGGGCAGTGGAAGCAGTCCTCCTTCAGCAGGACAATCAAGAGGACTGGAGACCCTGCGCCTTTTTCTCCAGGAAGCTCAATAAATCCAAGCAGAACTACACCATCTGGGACAAGGAGCTGCTCTCCATTTACGCGGCCTTCAAGCAGTGGAGACACTTCCTGATTGGAGCAAGGCAACAGATACAGGTGTGCACAGACCATAAGAACCTCGAGTATTGGCGCACTGCGAGAGTGCTCAACCAGAGGCAGATCAGATGGATGGAGTTTTTTGCAAGCTTCAAGTTTAAGATCCACTACGTTCCAGGAGAACAGAATGTGAGAGCTGATGCGCTGTCCAGGAAGCCGGAGTACCTGGAAGACGAGGGACCACCAGTGGCCCAACACATGTTCCAACCCAAGAAATGGACTTGTGGTAGAACCATGGCGGAAGCGTCAGAGCTGCTACGGCTTACACAAGCGGACAGTTTTGCACAACAGAAGTTTAGGGAGCTCAAGGAAGGCTTGGGGGTGGAGCACGGGTTTGAGGAAAAGGGAGGGCTCTTGTTCCAAAGGGGGGCACTGTATATCCCCGGGGAGGAGCTTAGAGCCAGAATACTCAGGCAGCTGCAATGATAACCCCACGGCGGGACACTTTGGACAACACAAGACCATACTGCTGGTCACCAGGGACTTCTGGTGGCCCAAGGTGCAGGATGACATACGGGAGTACGTGAGGGGGTGTGAGACCTGTCAACGGGCCAAGGAGGAGAACAGGGCCCCGGCAGGCCTCTTGGAGCCCTTATCAATACCAGGGGGGCCTTGGGAAATGGTGATCATTGACTTCATCACTGACTTGCCCATGTCCCGAGGGAAAACAGCAGTGTTGGTTGTATTGGACATGCTGACCAAAATGTGACACTTTGTGGCCTGTCCCAGAGCCGTCTCGGCTGAGGAGACTGCTAAGCTCTTTGTAAACCACATTTTTCGCCTGCACGGTGTGCCATCAAGAGTGGTGAGTGACCGTGGAAGGTAGTTCACTTTGCGTTTTTGGTGCAAACTCATGAGCTTGCTGCAGGTAGAGGTGAGTTTCTCAATGGCCAGGCACCCGCAGACCAATGGGCAGGCGGAGAGGGCCAACTCCATTTTGCAGCAGTATTTGCGCTGTTATGTCAATCAGCGACAGAATGATTGGGTCGACCACCTAGCTCTGGCTGAATTTGCTTATAATAATGCAGTACACGTGTCCACGGGGATGACACCTTTCATGGCCAATTACGGTCACACCCCAGGGCCTTTCCAGGGAGGGAAGAGGAACTCAGTGTGCTGGCTGCAGAACAATTTGTGGAGGAAATGCAGGGCATACATCAACAGCTCAAGGAAAACCTGGAGAAGGCCAAGGAAGCACATAAGAGAGCGGCTGACGCGCACCGTAGGGCAGGGGAGGTCATCAGGGTGGGGGACAAAGTGTGGCGCTCTTCACGAGGTTTACCCATACAAGGGAGGAGCAAAAAGCTGGAG